>CM070555.1:3072854-3664131 GCA_036346405.1 Phyllostachys edulis | reverse complement strand
TTGCATTTTCCTCATCGCTTTGCCCCTCTTCTCCAATACTTGGGTGGAAAAGGATTATACGTGAGCCACATCTTCCTCAACTACAGTGTGGAAATATTTGCCTGTCGATTTCCTCCATTGAGGTGAGCTTCCGCCTCGTTGTCTCGCAAGATCTTGGTTACCTCTTATGCCTCTTTCCTTGTGCTCACCTTGTCCTACTTGTTTCTCACAGGAAGGGTTGAAGCGGCGTCGTTGTCCGTAGAAGCTTCGTGGGCACTTCTTGCACTGTCGTCCGCCTCATTCACCTTTTCCGAGTGAGCTTCACCTCGAAGCCCTTGTATCTTAGGTTCACTTCGACTGCTTTCTCTCTAATCGCGACCTTCTTCTTCCTTGTCATGTGCTGCAGCCATCGAGACACATCTTCGTCCGTCGTGCACGTCTGAGCACAAAAGACCTCGGCTGCCACCATCTATCTCCTTCCTCGCTTTGGATTCTCGGGTGAGCCCTTACGCCTCTAGTATGCTCCTTCATCATCTTGCAAACATGGTAGGCTAGACTCATAGTCGTGTGTAGATGGTTGTATGGCGTGGGCGTTCGTGTAGAACCTCGCCACGCTATAGGCGCGTAGTGGAGAGCTCAATGTGTTGCTTCTTCTTGAGCACCCTAACTTGCTTTTAGCATGTATGTGACGATTTAATTTTCAATTTTTAGGTTTTAACCATCTTTGGGTAGTTACCTCATCAACAATAAGCGTCGTGATTGCCCCCTACCATAGTGCCACACTTTGGTAGTCTCCCCACGTGTTGTCACACGCCATAAGTGGTTAGCCTTGGACCCCAATAGCCCATTTTGGGGACATGGTGGTCTCCGGAGCCTCTTCACTTGGCTGTCTAGCTTGGTCAGGTGCCCAACCATGGTTGCTCTATCCGCCCCTACTATTTTGGGAGGAAGATGACAGATTGGAGTCCAGCTGGCGATGTAAGCCTAAGGTGATTAAGATAACCGTAATTAGGTAATGTTTAATTAGTAGGTAATGCGTCGGTATGACATGTGCGCCTCATTTAATTAGTGTATGTGTAATGACATGCGGACCTACCGCTTTAAAACTTTTTGTGTAGACCGTCCAGAGACCAAAGTCACGACGTAGGAGCCAACCGGGTCTCAGGAACCATCGGGTGAATCGAGTCCATTTGGATCTACCATGATGCATGTTGATCTTCGGGTTTTTCAAATAAAAATAATTAGAAATGATATTAAAAAACCCGCTTGACCCACCAATCACCCACATACACATTTCCTATAAAATAATTAGAAAAACAAAAAAAACCTCAACGGACCACACCTGTTAGACTCAAATTTTTCTTAAGAAATTTGATTGAAAATTAAAATGAAAATCCGGCCCGTCCCACCGATTGTGATTCAGATTTTCTCGAATTTCTCCTCGGGTTAAACTTTGAGAGCCTCGTTTCCCTCGCTTTTAAATCCAAATGACTTGATTTTTGCTCCTAAATTCATTTAAATTCAAAATATTTCCACTAGTACCAAAATCACACATTTTTGAGTTAAATTTAATCTATTTGAATTTGTGTTTAATTTGGTTGTATTCACAATTATAGACTTTGACGCTTCGGACACCGCCGCCACCGTTGATCAAGACCAAGTGATATCCACTATTGAGCAAGGCAAGTCCTAATAATTGATCATGTTGAACCTACTTTTCGAATGCAAATTACTTTGCTTTCAAGTATTACTTGCATGCTTATTATTATTTATGAAATACTATGTTAAATGTTGATACCTAGCTATGTCATATGTTGTTATTTACTATTCACCCCTTTATTGCTGATATAATGACTACCTTGTCACCCTAGGCTAATTATCATAATAAGATTGTTCTTGGTTAAATAAACTTGGATAATGATCATGCCTAGAGATGCTTAGTGTGGTTGAATTGAACATGACACAAATATTGCCACTACAAAACTTGGATTATAATATGAATCGTAGTGTGGTAACATGGGTTACACATCGAAACAGAAAATATTATGTAAATGGTAGGAGACTTGGGCGTAGTGGATGATATGGGTCCAATGCAGGATTGCACGAGGGTCGAGTGTGTGGATTGTCTCTTCGAAATGCATTAAGGACTAAATCATGTGTCGATTTAAACAGATAATTGTGCAACCACAAGTCAAATATGAGTGCGAATTCGACCAAGCACGTTGCTTAGTTTCGATATAACTCCTCGCAGTAGTAGTAGGTTGGCTCTATAACGATGGCTATCATAGAGAAAGGATGTTGACATCCTCGCAACAATGAAGTTTCTCATTGAAAATGCAGACTGCTGATGGGAGCATTCTGGGTGCCTCGTGAGCGCATCATTGTCTCCGTTGTTGAGGGATTTACCCACTGGTGAAGAAGTGTCGGGATTAGGTATCGGAAAAAGCCTAGTTATGATTGTTCGTCGCACACCTAAGGAAGTGTGTCACCAAGGCCGACATTGTAAGTTAATCATATCTTGTGGGTAAAGGCTGCATAACCTTCGCAGGATGTATAATCTATTCAATAGTCGTACTCCTTGTTATGGACATAGTGAAGAAAATCATACTTGGTTAGTTTTATATTAAAATGTGTTATGAGAACTTGTTAACATAAAAGATGGTTGTAGTATATCTAAAGTAAGGTGGATGAAACCTTACATCTAGAGGAGATGGATGGAACCTCACGACTAGAGTAAAGGTGGATGAAACCTTATATCCGAGATAGAGGTGGATCGTGGATGGAACCTCATATTTAATAATAAGTGGATGAAACATTGCTTCATGATAAAACTTGATTATACCAACTACACTTTGGTTTTAAGTTGAAATGGCTAGATCATAAGTTTGAAAAACAATTACAAAGATTTGAGCAAAACCTGCTTTGTGCTAAATGACCATAAGACCCTCCTTTGGCAATTCATGCATCTATATAATTTCATTTGAGTGCGAGAGATTGTTGAGTACTTTTGTACCCATTGTTGCTCATATATGGATTCTGACTATGAGATCGATGACGGTGTATGAATACTTCTATACGCCTATCTTTGGAAATGAAGATGACGGTGATAATTAGGTCGAGTCTCACTTCTATTGCAATCATGGAGGCCTCATTTTGGCTTATTTATCTTCCTGCTATTTACTCTTTCGAACTCATTAGTCTATCGACCTCATAACGTAAGAACTTAGCCTCAAGACTTATTTCCGATCTGTTTTATGTAATGTCAAGTACTCTTTTACTTAAACACGTATGAATGTGATATTAATCGATATTGTATTATGTGAGCTAGTTATTGATCATAGAACTAACTTGTATACACAGAATGTTTGAATTCAAATCGGATCTGACATATTATTAGATAGGTAGGTTCGTGATAAGGATAGCAGGAAAGAGAAGAGAATTTACCATGAGGAACATTCTCCTCCACCTCTTCCCTCCATTGATCCAGCGTCTTTTGCTTTTGCTCCATTTAATAACCAATATATTCCTTTAGCATCTACATATATGTGTCAATCGATGTACACGCACGATCCACACAGCCGAGAAAAGGCTTTTGATAGCTTGTAGAACAGAGGAAGGTAGCCATGTGCCGAGTTAATTAGTACTAAACATGCAACTCTGATAGAATCACACTAACTCCAAGTTTAATCGCAAGAAAACGGCATCCATCCATTGCAGAGGCTGGAAAATGCTATTTGATTGATTAGAGGCGAGAATAGATGCAGCTAGCGTGCTGACTGAACTCTATGAGTAAGTTGAAGTGACAGTGGTGCTAACTGAACTTATGAGTGAGTTGAAGTGACCGCTACCACTTACACCATTTTGTTAGGCAGCCATGCAGTTGTGGACGGCCGCATCGGCTGAATTGGGAAATTGAGAGTAACTTCCACCATTTTGTTAGGCAGCCATGCTGCTGGTGTGGACGGCCGCATCGGCTGAATTGGGAAATTGAGAGTTGAGACCAGCGGCAGGCTCAGAATCAGAATGCATTTGCATTATTCCTCCAAGTTAAGAGAGAGAGAGAGAGAGAGAGAGAGGATGCATCTGCATGGAGAACATGTTTCTAAAGCAGGGGGCAATTAATCATGCCATCACATCACTCATGCCAGGCAGATAAAATAAGTGTGGTCGTCTCTGTGCGAAAATAGAAGACAATCTGTTTCTCATATTGGCTTATGCGCATCAACCAGAAGCACAGCATCTTGTACATATACGGAAACGTATACAAGGCATAACAAGAATTACAATCAACATCTGATCCGTTTCCTACAATCAGGATGATCAGTTTGGATGTTACCAAGAATAGAGATATACGGTTAATGAGGATATATTATCTTAACGTCCCCCTCAATCACAACTGACGAAGATTGAGATTGTGCTTGAATTCTTCCTATTGCCGAACTGACAGGGGCTTCGTAAAACCATCAGCAACTTGATCTTGCGAAGGGATGAACCGGATGTCAAGAACTTTGCGAGCAACATGTTCTCGAACAAAATGAAAATCCACTTCACCACAAACATGCAACTCGAGACTGAAAAACACCAAGTTCACCCGATGAGCGATTGTAGCCCGCACAATCTCTGCTGTAGCATTAGCAAGAGCTTTATATTCAGCCTCAGTGCTAGACCGGAAGACTATTGCTTGCTTGCGTGCACTCCATGAGATCAAGTTGGAGCCCAGAAAGACAGCAAACCCACTTGTGGACTTTCAATCATCTGGACACCCTACCCAATCGGCATCGGAGAAGGCACTCACCAAAGTGGAGGTAGATTTGCTAATCACCATGCTGGTCGATGTAGTGTGGTTAAGATACTGTAATATCCTTTTTACCGCCGTCCAGTGCACGCTGGTAGGAGAGTGCCGAAATTGACACACCTTGTTGACAGAATAAGCAATGTCGGGGTCGTGTGAGAACAAGATCTTGAAGTGCTCCAAGCTGTGCTTCGGTATTTGGTCGCCTCATCAGAGACTAACGGATCCCCAATAGTGACGGAAAACTTGTCAAGATTGGATATAAGGGTAGTGGCACCTTTGGATGCGGTCATACCAACTCGAAGGAGATCTTTCGCGATACTTGAGTTGAGAAAGAACAATGCCATCATCTAGTCTGTGTGACCTCAATCACGAGAAAAAAATATAGAGCACCAAGATCCTTTAAGGCAAACTCACTTTGCAAATTCCACGAAGAGTCTCGAGCTGCGGTGAAGAAGATCCGATGACAATAATATCACCGACATAGATGAGAACATAAATCACGATCTCACTGCTTGATGTAGATGAATAACGATGTGTCACTCGGGCGGCGTGAAACTAAGTTCTTCTGACTTGGAACTTAGCCGAGCATACCAAGCATGGCGCTACTGTTTTAGACCATACAGGGCCTTATGAAGCTTGCACACAAGATGTGGTTTCGAGAGTCTATGTAACTGTGGAGGTTGGCGATGAACACTTGCTCTTCCGTAGCGCCATGCAAAAAGCATTACGAACATCCAATTATCGCAAGTCCCATCCACGCGACACTTTGCTATGGAAAGGACCAAGCGAATAGTGGCGGGCTTGAGCGACGGGATCGAAAGTATCTTCGTAATCAATACCATATCGTTGTTTGAACCCTTTCGCCACGAGATGAGCTTTGTACTCGTCAATGCTCCCATTTGCTTTGTGTTTGACCTTGTAAACCCACTACAGTCTATAATGTTTTGACCGCTAGTGGGATGAACAAGACTCCATGTGCCATTCTTCCGAAGTGCGGCAAATTCAGGTCCATTGCATGCTTCCAATCCGGGTTGGCAAGCACCACATAAGTAGGGGTGGATAAAAGTCGGCTCGACTAAACTCGGCTCGTTAAGATAACGAGCGAAGCCTGTGCCTTCGGCTCGCTTAAGCTCAAGTTAGGCTCGTTATCAATAAACATAGTGAAAATCTTAAAATGTAAAGAACAATTCAGCCATTGACCACCCAATGACCCAAACATGTGCATCTTTGATGCCTTATTCAACCAAACACATGCATGGCAATTCTGAAGAAAATAGTAACATAAGCAGCAAGTGTTCTTTCAACTAAACACAACAAAAAAATTTGATTCTAGATGGCGATGGTAGGAACATCCATGCGGTCAATAGTCCATATCACAAATCATCCACTCTGATCACAAGTTCACAAATCACAATCATCAATAAGTTCACAATCACAAATAAACATTTATAGCATTTGAGATCCATGCAGATGAGGACTCGAATCAATAAACATCCATATCAAGCAATAAACAAGCATGCGAGATCCATGAATATAAAACATCCATGCAAAGCATTTGAGATCGAGATGACCTAATCCATCAACCATCTTTGGCAATAACAAGCTAGGCAGCGTCGATGCAACTCTAGATTGCGGAAAAGATTTTGCACTCCACATGTATGGCACTTGTTCTGGCAGATGTTGAGAGTAATGATGAATAAAGAACTAATGAAGACAAACTAGTGGTAATAATCTGTTGAATGTAAATGATATTATCTTGGACTCGAGCTCGGTTATTGATCCATAAATCGGCCACTAGAAAGTCTTGGAGGTGGAGCAGGCGGGACTGGGCCAATGAGGCGAGTGGCGGCCTTGGCCAGGTAGAGCCAGCTAGCAGGAGCGTGGCGGAAGAGGAGGCCGGACCAGAGAAGGAGGCGGGCGAAGAGGGAGGTTGGACTGAGAAGAGGGCGGAAGAGGGAGGCCGGGACCGAGGATGAGAAGGAAGGTGGAAAGGAGGAGGCCGAGACCGGAGGAGGAGGAGGCACGGAAGAGGAGGCCGAGACCGGAGGAGGAGGGCGGCGGAGGAGGAGGCTGGGACTGGAGGAGACGGCGGGAAAAGAAGAGGGGAGGAAGAGCCAGGGACGGAGGAAGGAGCCAAGGAGGCGGCAGGGTGAAGAGCTAGGATCGGAGCAGGAAGGCGGAGGAAGAGGGACCGGGGTGGCTAGGCGCCCGGCAAGGAGCGTCTGATGGCAGCGTCGTGGTCCAGCGGTGGGTGTCAGGGGCGGGGTCCGATGTATCACGGACGGTGAATCAATCGGGGGGACGGGAGCACAACCACAAGGAAGGAGGGGTTAGGGTTGCGCGCCACCGCCTTTGCACTCTTGGGCTTGGGCACTGCATGCAGCGGCCATTGTGGCAGTGAAATGAATCGAGCCAAAGCAGAGTTAAACGAGTAACTCGCGCGAGCCAAATCGGCTCGGCTCGTTAACAAAAACAAGCTTTTTCGGGTCACGGGGCCAGGGGTGAATCAATCGGGATGTGAGCACAAACCACGGGGAAGGAAGAGTGGGTTAGAGTCGCGCTTCGCTACGCTTTGCACTACTAGGCTTGGGCTCGCGATTGCGAGCGATTTTGTGGCGGTGAAATGAACCAAGGCCAAATGGGTTAAATGAGTAACTTCGTGAGCCAGGCAGCTCGGCTCATTAACAAAACAAGCTTTTTTTCTTGCTCGGCTTAGCTCGTTAAGGGACCGAGTTCGAGCCGAGTCGAGCCAAGCCCTTAACGAGCCGAAATGGCTCATGAGATTCGAGCTTTTTTCCACCCCTAACATAGCGACTCGGCTCAAGAGGGGCACTATGAGCATAATGAATGAATGTCGTCATTGAATCTTCGAGGCACCCGAATGTTGTCCCAGAGACGTGTTGTCATGGGATGTGTGCGACCAGGGACATCATCACGATCAGGTGACACAGGCAGAGCAGGAGACGCGCATGTGGACGATGCTCCAGAAGCAGACACAGGCGGCGGGAGATTCGCTAGCGCCAGTTTCTGATGCCACATCCGCTCCATGAGGCAGACCGCGCCATCAAGAACAAATGTGGCAGAGATGGAGCTAGTCCCAAAGGAGTCAGGATGGGCCATATGAGCCACATTGAGTCCGATGCGACCTTGTAACATCCCAAATGTATAAATGGGTGTGTGTTTCAAATGTAAGAAAATGTGTAGAAATTAAAAAAAATCTCACATCTTGAAACCATTGAATATTGCCATAATTCTTGTCAAGAGTTGTGGGGTTCAAAAACCTAAACCTCTTGTTGACAAAAGTCAAACCATTTTTCACTTGTCACAAATCTTGTGCCAAACTTGGGAAACATTTTTCCTTGGTTCTAGAGATGTTGTGTGACCTCTCGAAAAATATCATAAGTTCTAAAACTTGTTTGATAATTTTTGGAGGTAAATCAAATCCTAAAACAGCCTTGATGAATTTCCTAAGAAAGATGCAGTGCACAAACACCTCTGCCAATTTTATGAAAGGTTAATCCTAAAGTCAGATAGCTCCAGTTAAAATTTCATAAATTTTGGAGTTGATTTGCTATCTCAATTAAATCCATAAAGTCTCGAGCTTTTAAATTCAAACTCAATTGGTTGGCACTATTCCTTGGTAGAGCCACTTTCCAAAACTGGTTGAACCCAATCCGCATCCCGGCTCGGCCGCCCTTTTCCGCTGCTGCGAGTCGTAGCGTTGGATTAAAAATCCAACCGCCACGACCTCCGCCACGATCAATCACCGCGAGGTCCTTCTTCTCGCGAGGTCGTGGCCGTTGGATCAAATCCAACAACCACGACCTCCGCCCTTGCTCATCCTTGACCCAGTCCTTCCACCTCGAGGCCTTGCGCCGTTGGATCCAAGATCCACGGTCATGACCTCCCTCATTATCTATCGCGCCAAGTCCTCCCCGTGTGGTGTGTTGTCTTGGTTGGATCAAAATCACGGCCATGACCTCCCCGTGGTGTCATCTTGTCGATCGACCTCCACCCGCCGAGGTCGTGAGTCCGTTAGATGGAGATCTCATGGCCACGACCTCCCTTCTCATCTCGTAGCCATTGGATAAAGATCCAACCGCCTCGACCTCCTTTCTCTTTTACGTATTTGTGCCCAACTGCCCAAACCTCCCTCTCTTATCGTTCTTTGTTAGATCAAGATCTCACGGCCACGACCTCCCCCACTCCCCTTTCAGCTGTCGTGCGCAACCGCCACGACCTCCCTAACTTGTTATGTGCCCTTGGATTAAGATCTAATGGCCATGACCTCCTTCTCTCGCCGCGGCGTGCCGGCTCAAGACCTCCCTCCATGTTGTGTGCCCTTGGTTAAAATCCAAAGGCCCGACCTCCACTCTCCATTGTGTGCCTTTGGATGTAGATCCAAAGGCCATGACCTCCACATCCCCTTGGCAAGATGCGCTGTATTGTCTATGTCCTCCCCATCAGGTCCGCGCCTTTGGATTGAGATCCAACGGCCAAGACCTCCTATCCCTTCAACGCATGACCTACTTTTTTCCTTATCGCAAGCCGTGCGATGAAGATCGTCTTGTTTGTGACCTCCTCCTTTCCTTGCGCCTCGCGCGAGACGATCTAATAGTCACGACCTCCCAGTCCAGATCCTATGGCCGGACCTCCTCCCGTCCACTTAAATCTTACCGTTTGAGATCTAGGGTGCGACTTCCAATCCTTCTTATCCAGCGATTGAGGGGGCTCTGTTCTTCTCCTTCCTCGATCCAGCGTCGCACGCGCCATGGCGATGTGTGGCGACCCACCGTGATGAGCAAGAGGTCCGGAGGACCAATTATTTTTTGCGCTAGCAGCGCCACCACAGAGGAGTGGTAGCACCGCTCGGTGCACTCAGGAGGAGGTCGCGGGACCTCCGGGGAGGTCTTCAGGAGACCTCCTCAGGAGGTCTTGGCGCCATCGACCTCCGGGAGGTCTTTAAGACCTCTGGAGGTCTTGGCTATAACCCCTCATTAGCGCCTCGGGTACATCACTAGAGAGGTCAGCCAGGACCTCGGGAATTAAGTCCCGTGGGACCTCTTGGAGGTTCAGCCATGTGCATCGAGCTAGTCCCGGGACAATGCGAAGCTAGCTCGCACAAGAACACAAGCTAATATCATAACCACGAGGTCAAACAAAGATAAAGCGGAGACAAATTAAACTTAATATAAGGACCTTATGGTCAAGCTTGATAACAAGAGGTCTCGCTAATGAGGGCTTACAAAACCAACAAGGACTTACAAGCGGCAACAAGGAGCTCTAGGGCTCCAACACCAAAAGTAAAAAGCCATCAACAAGCACCACAGTGCATCGGGTGGAGGGCGTCCTAAGCGGTGGGTGGTCGAAGAACTCCTCCTCAAGAGGTGCAGACTTGCCACTCGCACTTGGTCATCTTCGTGTCTGCTTTGACCACGGGGCTTAAGCCATGAGTACTTTGAATGTACTCACCAAGTCACAGGAGCATTTATGCAACAATAGTCATGCAAGGGCTTACCATTTGAGAGAGTCAGTATGGTTAGTTTGCATAAAGCCAAGTTTTGACAATAATACTTGATAATAGATTGAAAGCGGCAAGGTAAAACAATAGTACATAATAAATTTGATGTTGGAAAAGGTGGAGTGAGCACCAACTCACATCCACAACCAAAATGGGGGAGGTCTGGTCACACGATGGCTGTGTCCTCACCAAGACCCACTCTAGAGCACCACTCAAGTCGAACCGGCCTGGACCACTACCAGAGCCAACCCTAACCCTCTGGAAGGCCAAGGTCTCTTGAGGCAAGGCCAAGGCATCTTGGAAGTGTCGATGGTACGAACTTTGAAACAACTACCCCTTGCACCATTTTCCTTGAGCATGTCCATGACCAAGGACTTGTCTATTGAATAGATCTTACACTCTGCGAGAGGTGTACAACTTTACCCACAATCCCGATCTCTCTAGCGGGGCGGGTTAGGTCACCCTTGCTCACTTCGATGGTGAGCGGTCTAGAGCGTGGCAAGGCCTTCTACAAAGCTTTGAACCGGCTCGGCTGCTGCTAAGGTTTCAAGCAATCCTCTCCGTGGTCTAGAAATCCAGCAGGTTATGAGTGCCCCTCTTGCGCCAACGAATCTGCACGCTCCACCACAAAGAGCCCCAAGCCAACTCATTGCTAATTATTACATTGAGACCATCCCCATAAAATGATCTTGTGGTTGCCTTTGTTTGGCCAGATCAATAGACACAAAGTTAAGTCCTTAATTGTGCTAAGGCAAGACTTCCACAAACCAGGATGTGCATAGCACCGCTTCTCATCCTGCCTTCTTGCCTCGGCAAAACCTTTTGTAAATACCCATGCCAAAAGACCACCCAGTCTTAGCGCCATAGCATTTAACAAAGTGGCCTCTCAACAGATCCAACACAACTTAGGCATCCCGCTATAGGCATATGATGGCACCGACCACGAGGTTCTATAAGTTATGAGTCAAGATTATTAGGAATGAAACATGATTCACAGTCCCACAATTCTAGAAGCGAAGCAATACATAACCCTACGACCCCATCTTTGGCACATAACAAGAAATGCCAACTAGAAAACCATTCCTAGGGCTCACAAGGGAACATAACAACATGATAGGGGCAAAGAACAAAGGAGGCATAACAAAGAAGAAGGAAAGTAACTACATTCAACCCTTTTCTTATAAACATAGCCATGCATGATAAAGTAAAACCAAAATACATTTGCAAAACTAGGTTCAAAATGATCAAAAAGGTCCTGCGTGGCTTGCCTTGGTAGAAGCAAAGGAGAGCCTTGAGAGAGAGAGTTGGGTCCAAGATCTCCTCAAACTCGTGATCTACACGTTACGCAAGAAAACCAAATAAGCAAAACCACACTAGGCCAAAGAACTTCAAAAGAAGACTAAAAGAACTCAAACAACACTTAACCAAAACCAGGACAAGCAGTGACCCCGAACAACAACAAGGGAGGTCCAAAGGCAAGAGAGGGTGGTCTTTAAGCAAAAGACGGCAAAGATCCAAAAGAATGTCTTCTAGAGAAGATGCCAACTCCTGCGGCTCACTCTTGGTGAAGCTCAAGCACAAGCCAGAGGCGAACAAGGCAAAGAGCAAGGTGGGCAAATGAGCAAAAAAGGTTGCAAGAGTTTGCACGCCGGGCTATATATAGCGAGTTGGTGGAGTGCACCAAGAAAAAGGTTCAATGACGTGTTGGCAATCGGGATCATGCTAGGGCAGGGTTTGCCCTTAAAGAATTAAAATAAGGCACCTCAGATGTGACTACATTTAATGTGACCCGACACCTATTAAATGCGCACTGAGTCCCGAGGCAAGAGCAATAATTACAAGGTGGAGAGAGGCTGGCAAGTGGGGCCATCAAAAGGTGCACAAGGGTCAAGCGGTGGCCCCACCGCAAAGGTCATCTCCCAAAGGACCACTTGGGAGGTCCTGGGCAGGAGGTCCAAAACACTCGAGGGGAGGTCCCTGGTCGGGAGGTCCAAAACACTCAAGGGGAGGTCCCGGACAGGAGGTCCAAAACACTCAAGGAAGTCACGGACAGAGGTCCAAAACACTCAAGGGAGGTCTTGGGCAGAAGTCCAAACACTCCAAAGGAGGTCCTGGACAGAGGTCCAAAACACTCGAGATCTACACAAGGGAGGTCTAACGGTCAAGATCTCAAAGAGGAGGACCTTAGCGGTCCGATCAAAGGGTGCGAGGAGGTCGACCAGCGAGGATACTACAGGTTAGGAGGGTGGTCTTTGCAAAAGACCAAAGAAGGATCGAGGAGGTAGTCCTTGCAAAAGCTTGACCAAGAAGAGGTCACGAGAACCAAGGAAAAGCGATGCGAGAAATGCGAAGCCGTTCGATTGGAATCGGGCGGTCCAGAAGAAAGGAACGTTCGGACCATCCAAGCGTTACCTCATGGTTGAGCCGTCCGATCAAGATCGAATGGCGCCAAAACCAAGTGGCCGTTCGCATCGGAGCGAACAGACCAAGAGACTAGGCGTCTCGATTTAAATCGGATGACTAGGAGGAAAGGGATGTTAGGACCAGCGACGTGCCCTTAGAATCGGGCCATCAGAACAACATCAGACGGTCTGCTTAGCGAGAAGGCCAAGTCTTAAGCGGTATGACCGCAGAGAGCCAACAGTGGGGTCCAAGTGCTAAGGAGGTCTTGGACCTAAGGAGGTCGGAACCTTCAGATCCACGAAGGAGGATGCGGACGGCTAAGATCTCCAAGAGGATGTCTAGTGGCGGATCTAACCAAGGGGGGAGGTGCGAGCGGTTAGGATCTCAAGAGGAGGTCCTAGCGGCTAGATCTCAACAAGGGAGGTGCGAGCGGTTAAGATCTCCAAAGAGGAGGTCCCTAGGCCGAGATCTCAACAAGGGGAGGTCTGGGCGGTTAAGATCTCTAGAGAGGAGGTCCTAATGACCGAGATCTTAACAAGGGAGAATGCGAGCGGTTAAGATCTCGAGAGGAGGTCCTAACGGCAGATCTTAACAAGGGGGAGGGTCAGTGTTAAGATCTCGGAGAGAAGGTCTAACGGCGAGATCTTAACAAGGGGAGAGTCCGAGCGGTTAAGATCTCGAGAGGAGGTCCTAATGGCGAGATCTTAACAAGGGAGGTCGGCGGTTAAAATCTCGAGAGAGGTCCTAACGGCCAGATCTTAACAAGGGAGGAATGAGGCGGGCGGGGAGGTCTAAAGGGCCGAGGAGGTCCGTAGGGACAAAGGAAGGCCGTGAGGGACTCAAGGAGGTCGATGGGGCGGAAGGGAATTCAAGGAGGTTCCAAAGAGGCTTTGGGAGGTCGGAGGAACTCTGGCGCCCAAGTGAACTCGAGGAGGGGTTCAAGGAGAGGTGGGAGGTCCATGGGGAAGTCCAAAAAACAAAGCCAAGCTTGGCTTTGAGAGATTAAAGGTTTGAAAATACAAACCAGTGGGTCTCGGCGAGAAAACCCTGACAAGGGAGGTCCAAAAGCAAGAGGAGGAGGTCCGAGCCTCAAAGAGATTGAAACCAATAAAGGAAATTAAAAGAGAAGAGGTACACCCGGAGGCACCAGAGAAGCTGAGAGGGAGAGCAGGGAAAACTCCAACTAAACAACGAAGTATTTGAGCAGTTTAGTTCAAGTTTGGTTTAATCAATTAAAGCTCTTTTGAAAACTCAAGTTAAGCTTTGAACTCTCAATAAAGCCAAATGGTTACTTTTATTTTGAAAACTTGGCAAGAACTTAAGAAAGCGGGGCGTTACAGTGGGTGTCACGAGTCTGTCTTGTCCCAACTGACTCTCAGGCTGCTGGCGCATTTAATGCATATCGGTGCTTTCCGCCCTAGGTGCAGCTCGAGACCTACCCCCATCACCTCCTTGTCTGTCAAGCCATGGGATCGAGCCATGGGCTAAGCTCACCATGAGCTTAACCCTAGCTTCAGGACCTCTATTTCCTCGGGCTATAAGACCTCCCCATTGTTTTCCTTGGCTTCTTTTACACACTTCACCCTTGCTCTCGGTTCTGGAGAGCTCAAAACACCCAGACCTCCTTGGCGCCATTGATGACCTTGGAGCTCCTCGGTGCATTGAGTACCCAGTGGCTCCTCTCTCGACCTCTGCTCCATTTTGCTCCTCTAACTTCTGGAAGTTTTAACCCTAACTCCATTTGGGTTGACCTTTTTTTAGGAAAGGGCTAATTGGAGTTTGGAGCTTTGGTCAGTGGAGCTCATCGTCTTCACCATCGCCGGTCCTCCTCTCCTCCAACCTCCTCGAGAGGACCTCCGAGTAACCTCTGGTAGTCCTTAGTTCTTTGGCACTGCATGTATGGTTGTTCTTGAGCTTTACTTCAAATTTTGCTCTTGGCCGGTGTAGCCTGCGTCGTCTCTTATTTCGCCGTCAGTTGTTGAAACCACCCCGCCGGGATGGTCGGTGTGTCGCAACACTATTGCGCACATATTGAGTAATCATGGATGGCGTGGCCGAGTCCATGTCGCCGCGGCAAGTCAGAACAGCGTCGGGTTGTCGTCGGACGGGGATGTCTCTGTCTTGGTTGTCGTCTGGGACCTCCGTGTAAATCTCAGCCGTTGAGGTCCTCCCCGTGTAGATCTCAACCGTGTAGGACCTCCTCGAGGTCATCTTAGCCATCTTGGTCCTCCCCGAGTTGATCTTAGCCGTTTAGGTCCTCCCTCGGAAAATCTAGACCGTTAGGGTCCTCCCTCAGAAAATCTAGACCATCCAGGTCCTCCCTCGAGAGATCTTGACCGTTTAGATCTTCCTTAGGAAGATCTTGATCGTTTAGATCTTCCTTTGGAAGATCTCAGCCGTTAAGGTCCTCCCTCGCTAGATCTGGACCGTCCCGGTCCTCCCTCGATGGTTTTGGTTCGTTGGATCTGACATCAACGCCACGACCTCCTCACTTCCTTGCATCGTTCTTAGGGAGGACATGGACCGTTGGATCCAAGATCAACGGCCCATGTTCTCTGGACTGCGTGCCAAGCGTTGCCTCACGGGTGGTCTTGGGCCGTCCGATCCGGGATCAACAGCTCATGTCCTCCGCTCGTTATTGGTTTTAGAAAATCCAGATAGCTCTTATTTGTGAACTGAAAAAGGTAATGAACTTGTAAAATGCATAACTATTTTATTTTTAATCCAAATGAGTTGATTCAAATTTCTGCAGCTCTGGTTTGAGCTGAGCTCTAATCTAAAAATGGTTGTGAGCTCAGTTCGGCTTCAGAAAATGGATTTGTTAAATAGGTTTCAAAACTAACTTTAAATGTTACATTAAAAATTCATTTAACTTATAAAATGCATAAGTAATTCTCTATAGATCATTTTTGAGTGAATCCAACTTTGTTGGCTTCCTCTGTTAGTGCACTAAATGTTAGAATAGGATTTAGGCATGTCACTGTTTTCAAAAGAATTGTGGGAGCATTTTATTGGTGCTCTTTTGCATATCTTTGAAAAAATCATAGAAAGTGCATAATAGGTCCAAATGAGATGAATCCAATTGGGTTGTTCATCTTATGAGGTGCTTGTTTTACTGTAAAATTTCAGTTGCACCACCTTTCTGGAAATTTTTGCTAAACAATTTAATTATGGTGAATAGTAGTAGTTTGCATTTTAGAGGCTGAGCAGAATTATTTTGCTCATATCTTTTGCATTAAGAATCCAAATCAATTGGTTCTTATTGCTAAATTCTCTAAAAATCATGCTCTAGCTGCTGTAGAAATTTCAGAGCATTTGGAGCAAGTTTGCTATGGTGTCTTCTTGGTTTTCTTCGTTCTTATCGTTTCTTTTCGCCTTTTTGACTAGGTGTCGATGAGTGTGTTGATCCCATGAGTGATACTCTGCAGCAAACTGAGCATAACTAGAAAGGCAAGCAGTTTGATCATATCCCATTATTGTCCCTTTACTTTAAAAGTTAATACTTTGTTTCACTTATATGTATGCATGCTACTTTGTGTTAAATTATCGATTAGTCAAGCCTATAGATGCATACTCTGTAGGTAAATGTTCATTCTCTACTACTAAGCCTAGGACTATCTTGCTGTGATTTAGAGTTCGATGGATGGACTCTTATCACTTAGTAGTTTACGTGATGATGCTTAGAAATGCTTAGATAACGGTAGAAATGGGCGGTTGTCGACATTATGTCGATGACCTTGATCACACAAAAATTATTATTCCATTATGTCCATCTTGTGCTTTGTTACTTTGTAAACAACTAAAACAAAAATGAAAACAAAATTGTTTCTTGACTTGGGCACAATGGATGTTGGTGTGATCTGTTGGGTGTGAACGGAATGGTGCCTAAGTTCCCAAGGACCGAGTTACTTGCGCCATTGATCCAAGCACTTTTGCGTGCTAACCACCGAGGGGATATGGGACCTCTCTTGACTAAGTACTTTGGGGGTGTTAATTATGAAATTTGGATGGTGGGTGTTTTCAAAATGTGTTGTGTTGTGAGGGAGCATTAGCGGATCGGTATGGTGGCTAATGTATCTTTCTCTCGTGGGTTCTGACTCTTAATTAGCATCATCCATTGGAAATGTCTCGTAGGACTTAGCGTGCAGGCATACTAAAGGAAGTGTGCTAAATAGCTTGCGAAAAGGCGGTCTCGGCGTGTGGGTACATTGGTACACCCTGAGGGTTAAATCTATTGAATAGCCTCGTCCTAGGTTATGGACACGCTTGGTGATTTTCATAAGAACTAGACTAAACACTTAATTAAAACTTGATGGGTGGTATGAATTGGGTAATTCATGCTATTGTTGTGGTGACTATTGGGTTAGTCACTTCCAGGTTGTTCTTGTCGTTGTTATTATTATTGTGTCATTGTTACTTCAACAATTAAAAATGCTTTGTCAAAATTGCTTTCAATCTATTACATTATTGCAAATAAAAACTTGCTTTATGCTAAAATGAGCCTAAAGCCTTCCACTTAAATAAAGCTTGCATGTAGTTAACTATAGTTCTGTTATACTACACGTCAGTCTTGCGAGTACATCTTTGTACTCATTTGCTTTGCTTAATAACTTTGTTGCAGAGGAGGTAGAGCCCAAAGGGCTTTACTTTTAATGAGATGTCTTTGCGGTTGGGAAGACTAGCTAAGCGGCCTAGTTGGTTGCCTTGTGGGCTAAAGGCAAACCTTGTGGCTCTCTTTTGTTTATCGCCATCTTATGGCTTTTGCTTCCGCTGTGTTATCTTTCTTAGTTGTATTTGGCTGGTCGGCCCCTTTTGTAATAACTCTCTCTATATTATGTATGTCTTTTATTCTAGTCGTGCTTTGGTTCTATGTCTTGATTGGAATTGATGCATGATTTTGTAAAGGGGCGTGTATCTTGCGTTCGAAGTATACATATCTCGAAGACACGGGTTATTTCGTTTGTAATGCTAGGGTCAATGGATGACTAAGTATTACAAGCCTAATAAACCGGGGTCCTCACAAGCCTGTCACAGTACCATGCAAATGGACGTTGCCACGTAGTAGTGCACTGGGTGAAGCAGATGAATCATGCGGGTGGAGAGGAAAAACAGGCTACACAACTAGAGTCATTAGTAGGTCCATTAGTCCCATATTCTCGATTAATACTCGGGTTGTTGGTGATGGAGTAGGATGGAAAGGTGGAAGGAGGACCTATTTCGGACAAAATCACGAGGACTGCGAGTGGATAAGGAGTTGGCAAAGGGAAACTCTTTCATCAAAATGACATCGTGAGATATATAGACCGACGGTGAGGATCAAGGCACTTGTAGCCTTTATGTTGAGTGATATAGCCAAAAGCGTGCATCGGCGAGAGCATAACTAAAGTTTGCGTTCATTGTAAACTCTAAGATAGAGGCCAACATGCTTTGAAGACCTTCATGAAGGTATAATCGGGTTTAACATGAAACAAATTTTCGATGGGGTGGAGTTTTGAATCCTTTGGACTTGGCGACTAATTAATGAGGTAACTTCTCGGTGCTAAGCGCTTCATCTCAAAATTTGAGAGGAACACAGAGAAGGCTAAAGCTAAACTGTCTCGACAATGTGTCGATGCTTGCGTTCCTTGACACCATTTTGTTGGTGTGTGTGTGGGGGGGGCAAGAGACACGATGAGCAATGCCAACTTGATTAAAGAATGAATGCAATTTTTGATATTCGCACCCCCCCAATCAGTTGCATGCATAGAATCTTCCTACCAAGTTGTCTTTCAACAAGAGTTTGGAATTGAACAAATATGCAAAGAACATCAGCCTTACTTTTGAGAGGAAAGACCCAATTGAACTTGCTGAAATCATCAATAAAACTCACATAGTTTTTAAATCCACGGCGAAGTGATGGCGGGACCCTATACATCGAAGTAGACAAGTTTTAGTGGAACAATGAAATTTGACGACGAAATGTAAGGTAAGCGATGACTTTTGGCTCATTGACAAGCATCACAGCACCGACACATTATTTGAACTAGTGGAACATGGAAGATTATTAAGGCTAAGCACCACGATGAACAACGGAGGCGATGGATGGCCTAGGCGATTGTGCCATCTGTCGAGGGAGGTGTGGCGGTGAGTAGGCATGCTTGGAGAACACGGATGGTGAATTCAGATTATGGGGATAGAGGCCACCCTACATTCCCCGAAGAACCGTTCTCCTCGTTTCCGATCCTTAACAAGAAAATAGTCAAGATGGTACTCAAGAAAAACATTGTTATCAGAGGCTAGACGATGTACAGAAACAAGATTTTTCTTGGCATGAGGAACATGGAGAATGTTTTTCAAGGATAAATCAAGAACCGGGGTATTAATCTAGGAATGACCAACGTGACTAATGAACATACCTACACCATTAGCGGTGTGCACTGATCGCGACCATGATACTTGTCACGAACCGTCAACTTGTCGAGCTCGCTGGTGATATGATCGGTTGCACCTGTGTCAGTGTACCAGTTGGTGTCGACATTTTAGGAGGTAGTGTTGGTGTAATTCGCCACACGATCATCCTCCACTTGATATGAATGATTGAAGCGGTGATAACACTTCAGTGCACTGTGCCCCATCTTACCACATACCTGGCACATAGGTCTTGATCCACCACCACCTTTCTTGTACTGACCCAAGCCACCACCGTGGCCCTTCTGTTGCGGACCACAATCCTTGCCGCGACCTCCACTTTGGCCACCGCCATAGCCACCACTTCCATGGCCATTGCCAGAATCACCACCATGACTGCTGCCTTGATAACCTCGTGAGGCAATGTTAGCCACCGAACCAATCTGGAGTGCTTGTCTCTGCTGCTCCAGATGGGTCTCAAAGGTGAGAAAGTGGGCATAGAACGCAGATAGATCGATCGAACCAGCCTGAGTTGTGACAGATGAAACCAACGGGTTGTATTCAGCATCAAGGCCTAACATGATGTAGCTAATTAGATCATCATTGTCCAGCAGATGGCCGGTGGATGCCATCTGATCTGCTAGGGACTTCATACGGTTGAAATACTCAGCCACACTAAGATCGTTCTTGCGGGTGTTGGACAACTCCGAATCTGCATGATTCGAGCCTTGGACTGTGATGCAAACATGCGTGTGAGTGCAGCCCAGACTTCCGCTGCCGTCGTCAGGCCGATGACCTACGCCAGCACTTCCGGCTCGAGCGACACCAGAAGAGCACTCAGTACTTGCTGATCCTTGAGGAGCCAGGTCTTGTATTCTGGGTTGGAGACAATCTTCTCAACTGGCTTGTCACCGATAGTCTCAGTAATCATCATGGTCAGGGGCGGCGCAACTTCGGTTCCCTCCACAAATCCGAGGAGCTGATGTCCTCGGAGGATAGGCATTAGTTGTGCCTTCCATAGGAGGTAGTTGCCGCCTGCAAGCTTCACGTTGACGAAGTTGGTGAAGCCGAGCGAAGGCATTGCCACACCGACCGAGGAAGCGCCGGAAGTCATGGTTGAACTTGCCGGACTTAGATGTTCTTAGAAGAGCCAAGGCTTTGATACCATGTAGTAAACTAGAAGACAATCATTTACGATATTGGTTTGGGCACATCAACCAGCAGCACAACATCTTGTATATATGCGGAAACATATACAAGGCACAACAAGAATTACAATCAACATCTAATCTGTTTCCTACAATCAGGAGAATCAGTTTGGATGTTACCAAGAATAGAGATATACGGTTTGATACCAATTGACGCCTTCACCGCCAGTTCCCGTCGCCGGAGACGATGAAGAACATGCACGCACGCAAACGCGATGAACACAATGGAATTTGGTGCCACAAAACCGCGACGTTTTTCTAGACTCTATATTGCTTAAATAGAGAAAAAACTCAACAGACTCGATCGTGTCCACAAACACCACGATGTGCGCGCGCCACGCCTCCACACAAGCCGCGCCATCCCACAGCTGAAAGACGTGCCGCGCGCCACGGACTCTGCGACCAAAAATAGAGAAGTCCCTGCATGAACGCGCATGCATCGGACATGTACAAGACGCTCTCGATTTAGCTACGACCGAGCACATTTTTATGAAACTAAGTTAGCCTAAGACTCTAACTAAGTTTGGTGACCAGGAGCTTTGAACCGTGCCAAGAATTATGCAACAATCTCCCCCCTAAAGCTTGCACGGTTCACTTGAGCTTGACGACGCCAATCTTCTCGCGTAGTTCACAGAACTTAGCACGTCTGAGTGACTTCGTCAGAATATCAGCGAGCTGCTCCTGTGAGCTCGTGAAGTCTAGGCAAATCCTCCCGCTGTCCACACATTCACGAATATAATGAAATTTTGTATCAATGTGCTTACTTCTGTCGTGGAGAACGGGATTCTTGCTCAATGCGATCACGGACATGTTGTCCATCTTCAGTTGCGGCGGCTAGAGCTTGGTGCCGATCACATCATCCAGCAGCCGCGCGAGCCACACCACCTGACATGCTCCCGTCGCGCCAGCGATGTACTCAACCTCGCAGGATGAGAGTGCCACCACCCGCTGCTTCTGGGATTGCCATGAGATTGGCATGTCACCGTGGAAGAAGATGATCCCAGTGGTGGTCTTCCTGTCATCGATGTCTCCACCCAAGTCGATGTCGCTGTACCCCGTGAGACAGAGCTTGGTGTCGCCGTGCTTGGAGTAGTGGATGCGAAGTTGATCGCTGGGAAATGTACCGAGCAATTGCTTGACAATGCGGGTGCTCTTGATGAGGCTTCTCCATGTACTGCTCACATAGCCCACCTTGAACGTGATGTCGGTCGCGTGCAGGATTAGGTACCGCAGACTCCCACGAGGCTGCGATCATTGGGTTGCGTCGACCGGTGTGGCGTCCTGGACAACTTCGGTCAGCGCCTCCATGGGCATCGCACGCATTGCGGCCCTCGATCGTGCCTTCTCCGCAGCTTACGTGCGTCGCGGCTTGTCCCAAGGTGATGGCATCTCGCTTTGCTTCACCGATGCCGAGGTAGTAAGAGAGCGACCCGGATCGCTCATGCGGAATGACCAACGTCGTGCTTGCCTTGAAGCGTCGATCTCCTCCGCTCTCAAGCCCGTGATGATGAGATCGTCGACATAGACGCCCACCACCACGCAGCGTGACGCCTGCTCCCGCGTGTACATGCCATGCTTTCACGCGCGCTTGGTGAAGCCGAGCTCGCGACAGCCGCATCGACTTCACGTTCCATGCTCGTGGCACCTGACGAAGCCCGTACAAGGCCATTCGCAGCTTCAACACCTTCTCCTCGTGCCCGGTAGCAACGAACCCAGGAGGCTGCTTGACGTAGACCTCCTCGCTCAGCTCGCCGTTAGGAACATTGACTTGACATCCATGTGATGCACAAGCCATCCTTCATGCGCCGCCACGGCAAACAACATCTGCACGGACTCCATCCTGGCCACCGGCGTGAACACCTCGTCGTAGTCAATCCCCTGTTGCTGGACGTAGCCCTTGGCCAAGAGACGCGCCTTGTGCTTGACGATGGAACCGTGCTCGTCGCGCTTCACCTTGAAGACCCACTTCAATCCAATCGGACGATGGCCGGAAGGGAGGTCCACGAGCACCCACGTGTTGTTCTGCTCGATCGATGCCATCTCCTCCATCATTGCCTTCTGCCAGCATGCCTCACCGCGCGCCTCCTCGAATGCGGTGGGCTCGTCACCCACTATGAGCAGCAGGTTGTCCCCCGTGTCGCGCTCCGCCAGCCCTGGTGGCGAAGCCGGGCCGAGGATGCTGTCTACCGTCCTGAACCGGAGTGGCGCGTCGTCGTCGTGCGCGTCGTCCAAGTCCAGCTCACTGCTTGGTGGCGAGTCGAACTCAACGGGCTCCTCTGGCGTTGCTGGCGCGGGTGGTGTGCGGGGTTCAGACCCACACATGGGCGTCACCACGCCCAACATCGCAGGAGCCAGTGGCGTCTTGGGCCCTGTCACCGTGTCGCGCGCCACGCTCCCCGCGGGCACCTCACAGTGCGTCGACACCGTCATGAACTCGACATGGAACGGCTCCTTGTCGTCTATGCCCGAGTTCTCCTGGACTTGCTCCAATCCCATGCCCTTGCCTCGTCGAACACCGCGTCGCGTGAGATGTGTACACGCTCGGTGCTTGGATTGTAGAACATGTATGCCTTGGAGCCTGGCTCGTACCCGATGAAGACCATCGGTGTACTCTTGTCGTCGAGCTTCCGCTGATGCCCGCCGACGACCTTGACATGCGCAACACAGCCGAAAGTGCGGAAGAAATGCACAAGCGGTTTGTAACCGCATCGGAGCTTGAAATGGATTCATCCTCGGCGCTCTCGTCGGCGCGATTCGAGATGAAGGCGGTGTCGCGACCGCCTCCCCAAAGCGGTAGGGCATCTGCCGCCTTGCAACATGCTCCGTGCCATCCAAAGACGGTTCGTTGCGCCGCTTCCACCACGCCATTTGCGCGGTGTATGCAGGCGGTGAGATGGCGTTGGATCCTCGCTTTGCGCGAAGACTCCCCGAACGTCCGCACCGTGAACTCGCCGCCATGGTCAGTACGCAGCGTGCCCAACTTCCTCCCTGCTTCCACCTCTGCACGGGCCTAGAGACGAATAATAGCCGCTGCAGCCTCGTCCTTTGATGCCAGCAACACCAACCACATGTAGCGGCTCTTGTCGTCGACGACGAGCAGGAACAGCCACTTGCCGCCTGGCGTCTGCGACGTGATCGGCCCGCACAGGTCGGCGTGGACGAGCTCGAGGCAGTGCGTGGCGTGGTACGTGCTCACCGCCGGAAACGGATGCCGACACTGCTTGCCGGCAAGGTAGCTGTTGCAGACTTGATCAACGTGATCAATCCGTGGCGACCACGCACGCCTCCCCGCGCTAGCTTCTTGACCACGGAATCCGAGGTGCCCGCACGGCATGCCATTGCCGAGCCACCATCGCTCCGCTGGCAAGGCACACCCGCTTGCCGATGTCTAGGTTGAGGACGTAGAGTCGGCTCAGCGAGCGCTGTACCTTTGCCATCAGACGCCACCGCTGATCCCAGATCCTGAGCACGCCGTCCTCGATCAGGATCTTGAAGCCGTCTTCATCCAGTTGGCCGAGGCTGATGATGTTGGCCGTCAACTTGGGAATGTGGTACACGCCGGTGAGCTCCTGGTGCTCTCCGCTCTTGCAAGTGAAGATCACCGTGCCGCGCCCCTCGATGCCGACGACCAAGCCATCCCCGAACCTGACGGTGCCCCGGATCCCCGTGTTGAGCTCGGAGAAGGCCAATCGAGCGCTTGTCATGTGATTGGTGGCCCCGGTGTCGAGGATCCATCGTGCGTGGTCGCCCTCCTTCTTGTCGCTGAGCTGAACGAGGAGCTTGCCCTCCTCGAGGTGGATCGGCGCGGAATTCTCCGATGGCGCGTGGTCTGCGGGTGGCGGCGGCTGAGAGGGGAGAATGGTGTTGTCTGTTGCCACAGCCACCAGCAAGGTGGGCTCATTCTCCTCCTCTAGTGGGCCACGTGGGCTCGCTGTCCCTCCTTTTTTCGGCACTTTCATGGGCGATGGTCTGCCTTGTCGCTAAGATCTGGCATTGGTCGTCGGCGATCATGTTCCCACCATTGCGCGCTGCCGCTTCTCGGTGGCTTGGAACCGCCAGCGACCAGCGCCTCTTGCTGCCCGCGCCCGGCTCCTCCTTTGGCTCGACGCCGGCCCCTTGCCGCATTCCCATGAGCCCTCGCCGGAGAGTCGCAGCCGCGACGCCACCCGCTCGATCAGCTCGTCCTCGGTGAGGTTCAGCTTGGCTTTCGAGCCGCTACCACCGAGGTCGTGGCGCTCCTCCGTCGCCTTGAGCCGCCCGATCAACTCCTCGACAGAGACCTCGCTCAGGTTGAGGAGAGTCTCGATCGACATCGCGATCTGAGAGTACCCCGGTGGGAGCGCTTGGAGGAATTTGCGGACAATCTCCTCCTCCGTGTAGCCGTCGCCGAGAACCGTGAGTTGATGCGCGATCCCATTGATGCGGATGCCGAATTCATCCACCGTTTTGCCGTCATGGAACTTGAGGCCGTCGAACTCGTGACGGAGTGTGTTTGCTTTGGCCTTGCGCACGCGCTCCACGCCGACGTGCATCGTCTTGATCGCGTCCCATGCGATCTTCATGGTTGCCTTGCTAGCAATGGTCCCCATCATCTCCGCTGGGACCGCCTTCGAGATCACCTCGAGCGCCATCCGATCTTCGACGAAGTCAGTGGTGCCGACGCTCACCGCCACCCATTGCACCCGCGGCTGCGCAAAGATGACGCGCATGAGCGCCGCCCAGTCGTAGTAATTCGTCTTTGTCAACGTCGGGAATGAGCCGCTGCCGCTGATCTCCCTGGTGACCCGGTGGATCACCGGAAGCGCTTCACGCCGCCTTCGCCATTGCTCTCGTCGGTGAGTCATCTCCCCTCGAGCCCGCCATGGCGACAACGATCGGTGGCGTGGCATGAGTGCCCACTCGATCGCTTGATCGCGCGCCCAGGTGCGGTAGGCTCTGATACCAATTGACGCCTTCATTGCCGGTTCTCGTCGCCGGAGACGATGAAGAACACGCACGCACGCAAACGTGATGAACACAATGGGATTTGGTGCCGCAAAACCACGACGTTTTTCTGAACTCTATATTGCTTAAATAGAGAACAACTCAACAGACTCGATCGTGTCCACGAACACCACGACGCAGCTGGCACACGCCTCCCGCACAAGCCGCGCCATCCCACACACTCAAAGACGTCTTTGCGCCACGGACTCTGCGACCAAAAAGAGAAGTCCATGCATGAACGCGCATGCATCGGACATGTACAAGACGCTCTCGATTCAGCTACAACTGAGCACATTTTTATGAAAGTAAGACCATCTCCAATGTTGTGTTTTAGCCGGTTCAAATGAGGAGAGAGAAGACATTGAATCGATTCAATACATTGGAGGGGTCGATTCCAACAAAAAAATGCATGGAACCGGACCCTACTTAGGAATCAATTCAAAGCATTAAACAAGTCATATAAGCATTAAACAACTACATAGAAGAGAGTGCGGTTGAGAGATGATATTATTATTTTGTGGTTTTTTAATAAAACGTGAGTCCCAGTTATTAGTAGGAATTAATTCAATGCATTGGAGAAAAATAAGCCCGGTTCCTAGAATACTTATATGACATGACTTTAAATCGACGTCAGTTCAATACATTAAAAATACTCTAAGTTAGCCTAAGACTCTAACTGAGTTTGGTGACCAGGAGCTTTGAACCGTGCCAAAAATTATGCAATACGGTTAACGAGGAGATATTATCTTAACAGTCTCATTCTCTGTCAACTCAACCATCACTCCTTTCTCCTCTGCATCTTCTGCCTCGTAAAGGTCAAGAGGGGGTTCTTGCAGCTTTGCATCTTGTTCGGCCCAGGGCCTACTTGGCGCATCTCACAGCCCACTTCCACGCGGCTGGAGCGAGCGAGCTGCCCTAGGCCCCTAACGCACGCACGCACGCCGCTCGCTCGTCTCGCGCCGCCGCACCGTCCGGTCCAGCCCCCATGCAGTAGCCGGCACGCACCGTCCCCTGTCGCCGTGGCCTCGCCATCCCAGCGCCTAAGGTACGAAGCCCTCCTACGTACTACTAGTTGGCTTGCTGCGAGCTTTACAGTGTGGAGGACTATGCGCTACGTGTTTTACAGGATTCTCCTTCTGCAGTCAGTCTTGGTAGGGAGTGAGCCTCTGACTCGGCCTCGAGACTAGTTACCCTCTGGTTGCCGTATAGCCATGGTTGAATTGACTTGAGAGCATGCCTTTTGATTGTATTGTCTTGTATTGTGATGCCCAGTTGATTCTTGCAGCATCCTTGTACCTTACCGTCCTTATGGTTGGTTTGGTTTATGTGGATGGATATGATAAACTGCAGTGGTTCATAATCATAGCTATGTATATGGGGTTTAGGAAAGATCTTGTCTCTGTATTCAAGCTTTTCTGTATGACGTACAAGCATGTGTTGTGGAAGAATTTGGTCATAATGGGTAGGTAGGGGGCATGGTTTGGTATCACTTTGGATTAAGCTCGGTGAATCTCAACACCTAACTTCCAATTGCCATTAGCCCTATTGCCTGCCATGGTCTTTTTCTCTTTATCAGCACATTCATTTTGCTTGTTTCAATTTGAATTTTACTTGGAACGCGTCTAAGGAAGGCACACTATTCTCCTGCAGTAAAGCTGATTAAAAAAATAAAACAGGAGTTGATTTGACTGCTACCGCAAAGATGTGTGTCACAATTGAAACAAATGAACTCACTGATATGTGTTTCTTTGCATTGCTTCTTAAATCTTAAACAAAGGATAGTTGTTCTGCAACTTCAACTGTGCTTAGTTGCTTACTGATGCACTCAAGGGGTCAAGCAGCCCTGTTCTTTTCCTGCGTTGTGATGGTTTCATTTTGTAGGTTTATGTCTCTTGTTGATTCATTTACTTTGCAATGCTCAACACTTATGCTGTTTTCCTGCCTGCTACAAATCATTTTGTGAATACACCATGCAAATGAACCGTGAAACCTCCAGCCAGACTCGCTTTATGTCACTTGGCTCCAAATTTTGTCGGCAGGTCCAGCGGTGATGGAAGACCAAACGAATGCCGTGAAAATCACTGATCCAACAGTGAAAGCCACTTTGGTTCTTGGAGGAGAGTCATTTGCAATCAGTTCTGAGTCTGGTATCCTGTCGGAGCAGCTGGCTGCAATGAAGGAGAAGAGCATGGCGATCCTCAAGGACTACATCACCAAGCACAATGCTCCAAATGATGTCCCTGACGAATCCATCGAGGGATCATCTGATGCTGAGGGCGAAGCGCTTGTTAACAACCCACCAAAGAAATCTAAGAAGCAGAAGCGATCGTCTTAATTTTTCTTAAGTCCCTTTTGCTGCTTGCTGTAAGAACTTGCTGCTCGTATATGTGCAAGCAATGCTGAACACAATGTCATGTGTCGATGTCTTGTGCTAGACGCAGGGAGGTATCCCTTTCTCTTTTATCCATTTGTTATAAGGGGGGTTATGTTTAAGCTTCAGCAAAATAAACTTTGGCTGTTGCATGTGCTATCATGGATGTTCAATCACTTATTCAGGCTCCCCTACAATGCTCTGAATCTAGTGACCAGCGTGCAACCGTGATGCGTTCTGTTTATCGGTACGGAAATTTTATGCATTTTCTTGTTCCTGCCTGATTCAGCAACCGAGTCAGGTAGAGGAAAAAAAGTAGTATAAATAGGACAGCTACGAAAAATGTCTATCTACTATGACAAGGCAGCAACCACTTGAAATCCAAGAAGCAACAGGTCTTGGAAGAAGTCAAAATTCTCATTCCACACAGTAAATTGTGTTAGCGTATTTTACTTCTCTGTACATCACACACATCAATTGTGCTAAAATGCTTTCAACGATTACATTGCTAGCTATATAACCCAAGGACAATAAACTTCATTAAACGTGTATAAAGAGTGCTAAACCCTGTTTATAAGTCTTGTGAAAATTCTCAAAGCTTCTTCGTCATGGCTTGTTCGTCTTCCTCGGTGTAGTCTGATCTCTTGTTGAAGATGTTGAAAAGCTTGACGACCACTTTGGCAGTTTTGGCCCTCATTCAGTCAGAGATGACCTCACAAGTCCGATCAAAAAGACCTTCAGATCAGACATACCATATCCTAATCAGCATCTTCTGGATTCTTCCTTTTTATTAATCACAAAATTGAGCAACAACATCGCCATTTTGGCCATCACTTGTTGCTGTAACACGATGCAGTTCATCGAGTACCTCAGCAAAATCATCTGGTGGGCATGAGAATTCAAGGATCTTTCCTGAATGAGGATGCTTGAATCTGAAAAGAAAAAAATAATCACTACAATGCAAGAAAAAATATGACAGCTACATGCATCTAAAGACAATACCCACCCAAGCAATGCAGCATGGAGACATGGCCTGTCTATCTTTGATATCAGATTTGAAAGATCACTATGATATCTTGAAGGAGTTCTGGGTCTTAAAAGTGGCAATGCCATGCTTTTGGTACCTCCATATGTTTCATCACCAAGAAGGAGGATCCCTAGATACTTTGGATGTGCTTGGATCTAAATATCAACAGGTGAAAGATCATTAACAAGATTAAAAAAGAAGAAGCTGAATTTTAATAGCACTCCCCAATATAGAGAAGTACAATGTATACAAATATATTTTTTTAACTGTTGCTTATAATGTTTTCTATTGCTATTTGAAGCCACAAAACAGAGATGCAATCCAAACATTGTGTCTGCATTATAAATATCATGGATTTTTACTGTAGTTTTGTTGCTTCCTTCTTAAATATGAGGATATCGTGGAATGTAATCACCTTGTGAGTGTGCCCTGTCTCCAGTCTCCACTCTACTAATGCGGATCCATCACCAGCAAAGACCTCTCTTACTTTATACCTGTCCAAATTTGAAATAACAAAACTATTTACTAAGAGAACCTAACATAGATACTAATCCATACTAAAATAAGGTTTATGACACCGAAAAATATATCGCAGTTTATATTTTAAAACAAGCACTTCTAAATGAAACAATTTGCTGTCATTGTCACACAGCCAAAATAACCCACTAGTTTATCTTGCTCATGAAACTGTGGTAACCAGTTCAACTAGTGTAAATCAGGATTCATTAAATCAGGTGGTTATGACTAGATTTAACATATCTGCCTGTGTTTGACGTTTTGACCTGGACACACTCAGTTTATCACTTCTTACTCCTAGCATTAACTGCACCATCAAAGAATTAGGAGGTTGAACATTGAACGTTGCTGGTTCCTGTAATCGTACGTATCCTGTTCACAAGAACAGAACATCTCTACATAGACAACACTGTTGCTACACTTCAAAGAGGCTTTGCAATTTTTTGTTTTGTGGTGCTGTATTGTTTATGCAACTTCCATATGTTTCACGCTTGATTAGGTAGGTATTTGGTGAAGACCTGGAATTGATTATATTCAAGCCAAACAGCCTTGGAGATGCAACATCATGTATGGAACCACAAAAGAAAGGCATAAGTGAAGCATGAATCACCTACTAGCAGCATGGCATGCATATCTGTGCCCTGATCCAGGAGCATCAATCAACGGATCCGATTGTTAGGATCACGAGCTATATGAACTTCAATCCTGGAAGAATTTGGATTAGGTACACAAGTAAGACTGATGTAAACCCTACGTATTGTATGCAGCTTGAATTGTTCTGCTAATTGAGAATGAGAATGCTCATCCTGTCAACAAGGGAAGAGTTCAAAGTCAGTCTGAATCCTTTATTGCAATAAGATAATTCAAATTCAATATGGCAACCCTTAGCAATTCCATCAATTATGCTCAAAAATGACCGAAAGTTATTGAAGTGTTTGTTTTGGGTTAGGAAGAATTATAATCAGTACCTTGGCTACAACAAGAAGTCCACTTGTCCCCTTGTCAAGCCTACGGACAATACCTGGACGCACAAGAGCTTCACGGACCTTAGAACTTACTTCACCAGTAGTAAATTGATCAACATCAAATACATCATCTGAAGAATCCGGGCATTCATCATCAATTGAACTACGTGCTAAACAGGTAAAAGTTGAAATCTTGCAGTGGTGAAGTATAGAATTGACTAAGGTGCCATTTTCCTTTCCTGGTGCTGGGTGAAGAACCTAAAAGTCACAACACACGACTATCGCTATGCATGAATGATTGTTGTCCCCACGAGTTGAAAACTAAAAAAAGATTAAGAACTAAACAGAATGAGAAGGGGAACATGTTGTTGGGGCTAAACAATGCAATTACCAAAAGTTCAGCACCTCTACTTGTATTGAACCAATGAGGATAGCTTCAACCAACAGATAATCAGCGGAATTAACAATAAAAACATGCACAAAGTGACACAGCGATTTACGTGGAAAACCTCCTTGATGTGAGGAGTAAAACCACGGGGCTTACACAGCCCACTCCCAAATTTTTCACTATAATCAACAATGGGTACAAGGAGTCTTCTATAGAACATCTAGAGGTACATAACAGAAGCAACAACATCATCAAGATATAATCTTGATATCATCATCAACAATCATACACAATTAACAGGAGGTATACTAATAGCCAGCGAGAGAAGATACGATTCCCCTTCGCCAGTTATCACTCATATCTCACAAACCACAAATCCAAAGCGCATGAAACTTGGCAGAATGTGGATCCACGAGTTCCTAACAGTGTCCAAATCATGGTTGTCACGGCGTCGCCTTGGCGTCACCTTGGCGTCGCCTAGGCATCGGCCGGGCAGAAGCAGATGCATGATCGCTCGCCTCGCCTTGGCCATCTCCGACAGCGTCAAGCACCGGCCACGGCCCAGGTACTACATCTCCCTCCTCGCTCCCTCCTCCGCTCCCTCCTTCTCTCCCTTCCTCCCGAGGCTCCGCCACCACCCCGAGCGCCCCCATCGCTGGATCCGGCTCTCTTGTCCGGATCCGCCTGGACTGAATCGTCGCCGCCTCCCGAGCCGCAGCGAGAGAGGGAGGGGAGCTCGAGCCAAGAGTGGAGGAGGGAGCCGAGGCCGCGCCGGGAGGGAGGAGCCCATGCCATGAGGAGGAGATGGAGGAACTCGGCCGGGAGGAGAGGGTCGCTGGAGGGAGATGGGGAGGGTCGTCGTCGCCGAGGGAGGGAGATGGGGTCGCCGTCGCAGTGAGGAGGAGATGGGGTTGCCATGGAGGGAGATGGGGATTAGGGAGGGGAAAGGGGAGCCCGACCGGCTTCTACTCTGATCGAGGCGGTGGGTGGCAAAGGCGGCAGGCGGGATTTGGGCAACAGGCGTGAGCGGTAGGCCTGGATCTTACTACTCGGTGTATTGCTACTTGCTAGTTATAGAATTGTAGTTACTACTTAGCTCGTCTTACCTTGCCTGAAGATCGACTAGGCGCTACGCCGACGACTAAGCGTCTGATGCCTCCTTAGGCGCCGTGGTCGCTAAGGTCGCCGTGACAACCTTGGTCCAAATTTCATTCATCGGACAAAGTTTCACCACTCAAGCAGAACTTCTACCAAATCTGCTCAAGATTGAATCTGCTGCTAACCGACAAAACCCTCTCAAATCGGTGTTCCACTCAACCAATCCTCAATCCAACTAGTACAAATCAAAGAGCTACGAGTCGGGAACTCACAAACCAAATTTGAGGTAGATCCGACCACGCTTTCGCTTCGATTGACGTCTTGATGAAGATCACAAGCAGATCACCCGAGATGGAACAGAGCTCCTCTTCTCCTTTTCCTCTTGTCTCTTGTTTAGTTGTGTGCATATGCTTCTCCCATCCAAACCTCCCCTTCCAAAGCATAGCTCAAGGAAATAGCTAGGGTTTTCTTCCTCACGAGGAGGAGACATCTCGGTAGTTGATCAATGGAGGAATCAATGGTTCACAAGCTTCTAAGTTTATGGGTGATCTTGGGCTTCTTCTATGTGGAGGGACTCATTCAACAAACTCCCCCTCCCGATATCATGGAGGGTCTTACCACCTTGTTTCAACCATGCCAACAAACTGATAGCATGCCTTGAGCTTCTCCCTCGTCACTACCTTGGTCAACATATCAGCACCATTGTCGTCGGTGTGGACTTTCTCAGGCTACATTTGCTTAGAATTCAATACATCTCGTATCCAATGGTAACGAACATCAATATGCTTCGACCTTGAGTGGAAACTTGAATTCTTACTCAAGTGGATAGCACTTTGGTTATCACAAAACAACACATACTTGTCTTGATCAAAACCAAGTTCACCAACAAACCTTTTCAGCCATAATAGCTCCTTGCTCGCCTCTGTCATTTGCAATGAATTCACTTCGAGTTGTAGACAATGCCACACATTTCGCAACTTACTTTTCCATGACACACTCACTGAATATGTAATCAGTACTCAAGTAGATTTTCTGCTTGTCAACATCTCCGCCATATCTGCATCCATGTATGCGACTAACACAGGCTCTCTTTTTCCAAAGCAAAGCTTCATCTTTGTGCTACCCCGGAGATATCTCATGATCCACTTCACGGCTTCCCAATGCGGCTTTCCAGGATTTGAGATAAATCTACTCACTGTACTAACTGCATGAGCAATGTCTGGCCTTGTACACACCATAGCATACATCAAGCTTCCAACTGCCAAGGCATATGGAACATTCTGCATTTCCTTCTTCATCTCATCAGTAGAAGGACATTGCTTGGTGCTCAACTTGAAATGAGCTGCAAGTGGACAGCTCACGGCTTTTGCATTGTCCAACCAAAACTTCTTAAGTACCTTCTCAATGTACTTCTCTTGTAACAGGTTCAACTTGTTGGAGTTTCTATCTCTCTCAATTCTCATACCAAGAATTTGCTTTAGTAGCCCCAAGTCCTTCATAGCAAAGAACTTGCTCAATTCTTTCTTCAGCTTTGCAATCCTATAGACATTCTTGCCAACAATCAAGATATCATCAACATAGAGCAACAAGATGATAAAATCATCACCGAGAATATCTCAAAGAACACACAATGGTCTCCGGCTACACCTATTGTAGCCTTGCTCCCCATAATGATTCAAACTTCACGCACCATTGTCCCGGTGCTTGTTTCAGCCATAAAGACTTTTCTTTAGCTTGCACACATAGTCTTATTTGCTCTTCTTAACAAACCCTTCAGGCTGCTCCATGTATATCTCTTCCTCCAAGTCCCCATGAAGAAAGGTTGTCTTCACATCCATTTGCTCAACCTCCAAGTTGTAACTAGCTGCAATGCCAAGAACCACCCGAATGGATGTCATCTTCACCACCGGAGAGAAGATCTCATCAAAGTCGATTCATTTCCTCTGGCCAAATCCTTTCACAACTAGCCTCGCCTTGTATCTTGGATGTGACGTGTGCTCTTCTTACTTGATTCTGTAGACCCACTTATTCTTCAATGCCTTCTTACCCTTTGGTAACTTCACCAGCTCATATGTATTATTCTTATGTAAGGAATCCATCTTCTCTTGCATAGCTTTCATCCACTCCTTGTACTCATCTTCAATTGCTTATGCAAAGCACTCGAGTTCTAAATCATCGACAATAACACCACATAATCATCGAGGAATACCGCTAGAAGGTCTCGCACACTCTAGTGGATCGTCTCGTGGAACTTCGGTATCGGTGGTTCTTGATCATGATCATCAAATTCAACATCAAACTCATGCTGCTGGGGAGCATTCTCACCACCTGTACCATGCACATCGTCTTGTGCATCATCTGCAACATCGCCTTCAGCTTGTTGTGGAGCTCGAGCTGTAGGAACTACGTCTAAATCAACCATGTCTTGCTGCTGAGGAACTTGAACTTTTACCTTCACAATATCCTCAATTGTCTGGTCTTCAACAAACACAACATCACGACTTCGACAACCTTCTTTGCTATAGGATCAAGCGACTTGTAGCCAGAACTCATCCAAACCATAGCCAAGGAGTATGCAATCGCCTTGTCTTTGCATCAAGTTTGGACCTTTCATCTTGAGGAATATGAACAAATGTCTTGCACCCAAACACTTTCAGGTGATCATAGGAGACATCCTTGTTGTACCACACCCTGTTAGGAACATCTCCCTGCAAAGGATAACATGGTGAGAGATTAACAAGATAGACTGCAGTCATCAAAGCCTCACCCCAATAAGACTTTGGCAACCTTACATATGACAACAAGCAACGAACTCTCTCCACCAATGTCTTGTTCATCCTCTTAGCAACGCTATTTAGTTGTGGTGTCTTAGGAGGAGTAAATTGATGCCTAATTCCTTGCTCCTTGCAATATGCATCAAATGGCCCAACGTATTCTCCTCCATTGTCAGTACGAATGCACTTTATCTTCTTCTCAATTTCTCTCTCAACTGAGGCTTGGAATTGCTTGAATGTACCCATCACTTGATTTTTGGACTTCAAGCGATAAACCCAAACTTTTCTGGAAGAATCGTCACTGAAAGTGACAAAGTACTTAGCACCATCAATTGACATTACCGACATCTTGCACACATCGGAATGCACCAAATTCAAAGAACTCGGCTTCTTGTGAGGAGGTCGACTTTTGAAAGCAACCGGTGTTGCTTCCCCACTAGGCAATCTGTACAACTCTTCAATTGCACACTTGAAATCCCGACAGAGATTCTTCTTTACTAGCATGACCATGCCTTCTCACCCATGTGCCCAAGCCTCTTGTACCATAGAACACAAGGATTATCATGTCCTAATGTATTGACAGAAACACAAGAGAGTTTAGCATGAACATAATACAAAAGTGAAACCATTTTACCTCTTTCAAATATCATGCTGCCCTTGCTAAGCTTGTACTGTCCATTTTTCAAATCTGCTGGAATACTTCTCATTATCAAGCAATCCCACTGAAATTATGTTGAGCCGTAATTCTTCAACATGTCTCACAGACTTGAGAATTAGTAGTGTGCCATTAACCGTCTCCAAATGCACATCTCCCTTTCCAATGATTTGAGCTCGATCATTGTTTCCCATCTTCACAATGCCAAAATCACCAACAACGTAATTTGTGAAGAGCCTTCTATGAGATGTAGCATGTATGGTAGCACCACTATCAGGTATCCAAGTCATGTCATCATCACCCACAAGGTTGATAGTTGCATCATCAGAAATAACAGTGATCCTTTCTTCAACAGTGGAACCAATCTTGTCATCATCATTTTCAGCAATGACTACCATCATGTCCTCAACCGCTGAAGTAATGCGACCAACATCACTGTCACTATCACTATCTTGCTTCTGTGCCTTCTTCTTTTTCTTCTTGTTCTCCCGCTTGAGCTTTCGGCAGAACTTTCTAATGTGTCCCTTCTCATGGCAATGATAGCACTCAACATCTGAAAATTTTCCTCTTGACTTGCTTCTACTTTCAATTGAATTCGTCGGACCTCGGCTCTTGCTTCTCCCTCGTGACTCGGTGAATAACACCTCGGGTTGTGAGGAGGAACTCTCTTTCAAAGAAGTCTTCTTGACTCTTCATTTATCACTTTGGTCTTCACAAGGTTCCAAGAGACAAGTACCATTTGGAGTGAATTGCACAAAGTGACTTTGAGAGTTTCCCAAGTATCCAAAGAAAGAACCAAGTAGTAGCAAAGCCCTAACCTCATCATCAAATGTGATGCCCATGGAAGATAGTCGATTTATAATGCCTTGAAATGCATTCACATGATCACCACGTAGTGTCATCTCGGTACCTCAAATGCATCAATTGCTTGATCAAGAACATCTTATTAGTGCATTCCTTCCTGGCATACAATTCTTCCAATTTCTGCCATAAGGAGCGTGCATGTGTCTCATCACTGATATGGTTCAACACATTGCCATCGACCCACTGTCAAATGAACCCACAAGCTTGACGATGAAGTACCTTCCACTCATCATCAGTTTTGTCATCCAGCTTCTCGGTGGCAAATACTGGCTTGTAATACTCTTTCACATAGAGCAAGTCCTCCATCTTACCTTTCCAAGCTTGATAATTTGAACCATTCAGAGATATCATCCTGCTGGTATTCACCTCCATCTTTCACTGCAAGACAATCATCAAAGCAAACCCGAGCTCTGATACCACTTTGTTGGGGCTAAACAACGCAATTACCAAAAGTTCAACACCTCTACTTGTAGTGAACCAATGAGGATAGCTTCAACCAACAGATAAGCGGCTGAATTAACAATAAAAATATGCACAAAGTGACACAATGATTTCGTGAAAAACCTCCTCGATGTGAGGAGTAAAAACCACGGGCTTGCACAAACCACTCCCAAATCTTCCACTATAATCAACAATGGGTACAAGGAGTCTTCTAGAACATCTAGAGGTACATAATGTAGCAACAACATCATCAAGATATAATGTTGATATCATCAACAACCATACACAATTAACAGGAGGTATACTAATGACCAAGCAGAGAAGATATAGTTTTCGTCCCTTCATTATCGACTCATATCTCACAAACCACATATCCAAAGCGCATGAAACTTGACAGAATGTGGATCCACGAGTCCCTAACAGCTATCCAAATTTTAGCTAAATCGGACAAAGTTTCTCCACTCAAACAGAACTTCTACCAAATCTGCCTCAAGATCTTGAATCTGCTGCTACCCAAACTGACAAAACCCCTCTCAAATCAGGTGTTCCACTCAACCAATCCTCAATCCAAGCGTACAAATCAAAGAGCTACGAGTCAGGAACTCACAAACCAAATTTGAGGCAGATCCGACCACGTTTGCTACTCCGATCGACGTCTTAATGAAGACTGCGCAGGATCACTCGAAATGGAACAGAGCTCCTCTTCTCCTTTTCCCTCGTCTCTTGTTTAGTTGTATGCATATGCTTCTCCCATCCAGCCTCCCCTTCCAGCAGCAGCTCAAGGAAATAGCTAGGATTTTTCTTCCCCTCACCAAGGAGGAGGCATTTCAGCCATTGATCAATGGAGGAATCGATGGTTCACAAGCTTCTAAGTTTATGGGCTGATCTTGGGCTTTCTCTCCATGTGGAGGGACTCCAGCCCAACACATGTATGAAGAAAAAAAAAAGACTGCCAACAGGACAATTCAACCAATATAAACATCGGGCAATCACTTTGACTGTACATAAATAGAACAAGAGATATCTTTGGCTATACACTAATACCATCAAATTTACAAGATAATTGCGTGCTTCTTCTTGTATATGTCTTCGGTCTTTTTACTAATTATGTTTCTTGATTAACTAGACAGCCTCATGTAGCTCATAAAGTCTCATGCTCAATGTCCAGCTACGGACAGAATAATAGCGAGCTTTGAAAACCCTGGCATGTCCATCATTGTGGTCAAATAAGATACGAAATAAACACAAACCATTCATGCTATGCAGAAAAATAGCCTACGCAAACTAATGCAAAAAACCTTTGCTTTGAGTTTAAGAAGGGCCAGGTAACCCAATCTTGCTCTCCCATATCACTGCAAAAGATGGTGCATACCATATGAGCCGGTTTGTTCACAACAAGAAGATGCTCATCCCCGTAAACAATGTGCAGTGGAATGTCCTCTGCCTCTGCCCTCAGCGGTTGTAGCTCGGACACAGTGCAGCAGACCATGTCCCCTCCCTCCACCATATGTGAAACCTATTACGCTCGGTGCAACGCAACGCAAACAAGCTTAAGAATAGCAGCAAATGAGCAGGGGCAAATAGCCAAATATAAATTATCCAACAAACAATTATTAACCTATGGCATATGCACAACGACTACTACTAGCTCATGATCTCGATGTGTAATATGTGTCGTGGTACTATGCAAATCCTTTACTCATCAAGATCAAAAGTTCTAGTTTAAACTAGCAACTAACGAGTGTAAAATGTTTAGAAACAATTCTATCGCTGCGCTAATAGAAGGATCAAAACTTTCTACGAAGCCAATGAGGGCGGAAAATTCATAACACCTTGGAGACGCATGGCCATCGACGGCGATTTGGCCAGCGGATGCTTTGGTGTAACGCCTCGTTTTTCGACGGAATAGTAATTACCTTCGGTTTTCGTTCTTTGTCCGTATTTGAAATTACCAACTATTTTCCAAATCTTCTAGCTTCCTCTAACTCGGGTTTGTGTTTCAAACTTCTTCAAATTCTAAAATTCAAATTCAAGTTGAATTTCTCCGTTTTCGGTGTTGGGCCCTTTCTCAGTTTGTTTCTTCCTTTCTCTGCTGGGCTCAGCCCATTACTCTCTTTGGGCTGGCCTGATTCCCCTTGGGCCCCCTTCTCCTCTTTCCCCGGCCCACTTGGCCCAATCCTCCTCGACCTCCCCTTTTCCTCAGCCCGGCTGCTCCCTTTCTTTCTTCTTCCTGTCACTCACCCAAAGACTCCTCTCTCTCTCTTGGTCGCCGCCACCGCCACCACTGCCCGCTGTCACGAAGCTCACATGACGCGCCTACCTCCCACGCCCAATCACCTCCATCTTCCTCCTCGGGTCAAGCCGCACCAACACTCGAGCCCTCTCCTCTGTGGACGCTAACGCCACGAGCGCCTCTGCGTCACGGCCCACGAGCTCCCTGCACGCAGTCCGGGCGCTCGCAGCAGCCTACAAACGCCCTTTCGATCACGCATGTGCCCAAATTTCACCAGACACTCCCATGTGCCGCTGCTGCTCCCTCATGCTCTCTGAGCCACCGCCCCCACACTCGTTCTTGGTTGATCAAGACCAGTGCAATAAGACGCACGTGTCGCAGCCACAACCCTCCCCTTCGGCTATTTAAGAGCTCCCTCTGCCTCTCATTCTCCCAACGCTCCATTTGCTCTCGTAAATCCACGAGCCGCCACCATTGTTTCCTTTTGCCCATTGTCGTCCCTGGCTCAAGCGTCCGCCAAGGCCACGCCGTCACCATGCGCCTTTGGCCCTTGGAGCATTTCTAAGGTAATTTGGGTTTGGTTCAAGAGAGCTGAATTTGGCTCTTCTCCTCAACTCCACCGAGTCCTCCTCTCTCCATAGATCCTCGCCTCCGCCCACCTCATTTGCCATTGTTGGCTTAGTGAGTTCCTTTGCCCTCATGCCCGTGTCTCACTCACTTTTGCTAGAGCCACTAAACCACCTCCGCCGCCAGTGGTCAACCGCTGCCGCCGCTCCTCTTCACTGTCGCCGCCTCTTCACTGCTGCCGCCGGGACCTCCTCCAACCACCTGCGCCAGATCACCGGCTCCACCTCCCCACGAGCTCCCCTCTTGGTCATCCCTAGCTCCGCCGCCTCCTCCGTCGTGGCGAAGCAGTGCTCAAGCCTTTGGCCGCCAAAGACTCCAGCTCCTCTTGTCCGAGACTCGAACCGAATGGGAACGTCGTATTGACTGAGAAAATCCCGTTCGGGATTTGAACGCCGTTAACCACTTAATCAACCCCATTGAATGCCAACATTAGCATTAAAAGATGTCCTAACTTTCCCCTTAACTCACTGCCACTGGGCCCGCGCAAATAGTGATAGCCATTAAGTTTAAACCACCGATCCCTCCCTTCATTTCATTGACCAATGGGCCCTCGCGCCCACTATTCTCTTGGACCATGATTTAATCGTGATGAACCGAGTCCATGCAACGTGTTGTTGTGCACTCTCTCGCTCTCTCTCTCTCTCTCTCTCTCTCTCTCTCTCTCTCTCTTTTAAATTCAATGCAATCTTCAGAATTCCGTTTTCCCATCGTAACTCCAAAAATTATTAAATTAGTTTCTAAAATTTTGTAAATTCAAGATCTTGCTAATGGCATAGGTCCTATTCAATTTGGAGTTCATTTGTGTATTTTTGTTTATTTACTTGCTCTCTTTGTCGTCGTGCTTTTTTCCGGTACGTTCATCCGATTAGGATTCGAAGACACGGAGGATCTCCAAGTTGATCAAGCACAAGATTGTCAAGATCCTCTTACCTATATCCAAGGCGAGTCAATACTTTGATCATATTGAGCCTACATTTTATGCAAATTATATTCATTTAAATTAACCAAAATTGCATGCTTTAATTCTTTAATCAAATGTATGTTAAAGCTTAAGGTAGTTAAATACCCATTTGATGATAAATTAATTATAACACCATCCTTTGATAATTGAATCCCTTATTCCATGTCACCCTAGCAAATAAATGGTAAATACTAGTTATAGGTTGTACTTAAGCGACATGCTAGTCTTGCTTAAGTACCGGGACATTAAATGTCCCAATCATCATCTTTTAAACATAAAAGTGGATTTGGGTAGTCATTGTGGGGAAATGAGTGAGATGGTTGAGTTGATGTATTTTACTCCTTAAAACTCCGCCTCCCGCCGCTTTAGTGTTCGCTTACCTCAACCGCTTTCCTCGTCACCTCCTCTCGACGAGCCCAATCCTTCTGGCCGCTTCGTCTCGCCCACCACGACTCAAAGTCTAAATCAAATCCTCTTTCTCTTTCTCTCTCTCGCTTCCCAAATCGGGTGAAAATGAGACGATTTGAAGTTTCATCCGCTTCTCGTGTTTGGCTTGTAAATATTGGGTAGTTTAGCTTTAGCTTGGCCCTTGTTGCTCTGAAAAGGTCGTAAGATATATCTTTTTCTCTCAAGCTAGGTTCTAAGATACCCTTATGCACCGTTGTTGTTTTTATGCACAACTGGTCATCTCCTAAAATCAAATGCACCGCCCTCATCCAATTTTTGGAACTTTCTTTGTTTCGTTGTTGCATCATGCCTCTCGATATTTCAGGTTGTAATCTCCACATCACATCAATGGGGAAATGAGCTAACAAAGCTCAATGTGCTCGCCGACGGAAAGGTACATGTCTCAAAGAAATGTTGTTTGTCACTTTGGCCCTCTCGTGATATGGTTTACCAACCAACATGTTTCGCTTTCTTCTCGCAGAATGGCAAGTCCGCTCATAAATCTATATTATTAACTCCAAGGAAACAACGCTTTGGATATATGTACTGTGGCAAAGGTTTTGTGAGCATTCCTAATTCAAAGATAGTGGAATAAAGGTGCTTTTTTTTCAAAGGGATGATTGTAATATTCAACAAAAGCTTCAATGGATGCAATGAAAATCTGCCCTTTTTTTTTGCATGGAACGTCGAAAAACTAAAATTTTATATCTTTGTGAGTGTTTTGGTTGATACAATGGAAATTATGTGTTCATGTAGATGCATGGTTTCATATTGTGAATGGATGAAGCACCACCTTTTTGTGATTTGATTTGAACTCAACATTTGTAATTTTATAGAATCTCAAAAAGTGTTGTGAACATGCACATCTTACCAATCTAGAGAAATCACTAATAATATCAAGGTGTGCAAATACCATGACACATGCTTCATATTATCTCGTGGCAAAATTTATGTTTCAGTAGCAACGCATCTAACACTCTACTAGTTTAAAAAAAAGGTAAACAACACTAGTTAGTTAACTTGGGAACTTTACAAGAAGCTTCTTGTAGGATATAGACATGCCTAAGATATAGTTTTGCTCGAGTCTTCCGTGCAATTAAAACATGTAGTTGATCTACATCTAAGATGTGTTTGATTGTTTGTACCAAATGATATATATATATGGCTTGGTTCAAGAAAAAAATATCCATGTGTTTGATTGTTTGAATAGAACTAGCCCATCCAAGATGATGTGATACAAAATTGTAGGATATTCTCTCTAGATACTAAATCATCTCATTCACTCAAAATAATAGAACCATATGGTACAAAACCATCCTATTCTATCACATTCAACTTCGTCCCACCAACTGTTAGACGATGCAATGATAATTTAATTTGTGATGTTACGATCCTAGCAGCCAATCCTGAAAAAAAAAATAACCAGACCAATGTGGTGGGCCCCAAACATTTCGACCCATGACTCCCTGGGGCAGTTGTACTTGGAAATTTAGGATTTGGCACTGTCGATTGGCCCATGCATTCTTTGAGGGAGAACAGGAACAGTGGACGTTGTCTCCCGAAGATCTTGCATTCCCTTCGTATTTTAATTTACCTGCACCAAAAGTTGGAAAAAAATACCTTCAGAAACTCATTATTTGATTGATTTTATTAGGCAACTTGTTACTAGTCGGTAGTACCTGTTCTGTCACCTTAACTCACATAACACGTACCCCGCACAAACCGGAGTTGGGCTCCTCGTCTGACCAACTTAATTAATTATGTGTCCGATTTTGGAGTGGTGTTTACGTTCTGATTTTACCCGAACTTGACCCTGATGATCACTGATTGCATTGATCTTTTTCCTCCGAGAAGCAGATTGCATGTGATTAAAGGCCCTGTTAGGGGAGCCGCAGCTTTTGCCATAAGTTGCTTTCTGGCTAAAAGTAGCACTAAATTTTCCTGAGAGGCCATTTGGTAGCTTGGTAGCTTGGTTTTTTGTTGGACTGGCTGACTACTTCACCTGTGGATCAAGTTCGAAATGTCTGGCATATTATTGAGGGTTTTGAAGGTATGTTTGTGTGCTGATTTATAGTAAATATGATTGATAGATTTTTTTTCCAGAAATATCAATGAATCGTCGTCCATGTAAAGACTTAGCTGTAAAATTCGAGTAAAGAGAGTGTGAATCGTAGCAGTAGCCATAAAATTTGACTAAAGATAGGGTGAATCATATCATTAGTTCACCCATCATAGCAGTACGATGATTTGGCCCCAAAATCTGGCTTACTGCTCAAACAGTGGTAACAGAGGCTAAATGACCAGTATAATTTGACCGTCCAGTGTAGAAATCTGCAAAACTATGACCCAATCTAGGTCAAAATCTTTAAGGATTTTCGCAAGGAACTACTACCAGATTACTTTTCTAGATACTACACTTTTCTGAGTTAGCAGTACAAGCATGAAGCTACCAATCACATAAAAATACACACAGCAGCACCACTCTCGTACGTAGTGCTATTTATTTCAGTTCACGGGTAGATGGCATGGTTGGTCAACTCATAGTTTTCATTGATCCACAAGAAAAGAGAAGCATTTATATATTTCATAAAGTGTTGTGTGATTTTTTTAAAAAATATTTTAAAAGCATAAAGTACGTACGGATATTGCCACATGAGAGACAGGTGTTAGATATTTGTACAAGCTTAGATTTTTTTAAGAAACAAGTGGAAGAAAATCCAATAGGAAGATGCTGCAGGTGACCGACCTCAAGAACTCACCGGGGCTGGCTAAGAAGGACCTCACGTCACCATGAAGCAGGCCCTCGACCTCTTCCAGGACAACTCCCCGAGCGGTGCAGAGGACCAAGAGCCACCGGGCCGAGCGGCGCACGGCCGCCAAGCCGCACGACGGAGGAGGGGTTGAGGGTGGCGACGGTGAAGGCGAATCAAGGAGAAGCCCCGTGGAGCGACGGGGGGGCGCGAGCGGCGGGACTGAAGGTCATGGGAGCTGCTGCTCGTGCGGCGACAGGAGGATCTTGGGAGGCACTGCTAGGATGGAGGCGGCGGCGCTGGGGTCTGAGCGGAGCAGCGCCGGTCGGATTTCGGGCTTGTCCGGCCATTGGAGCCGACTTCGAGGAGGGAGGTTGAGGATTTGCCCAGCTCGGCGGCTTGGGCCACCGGCGAAGGAGCCGGCGGCGCGGCTAGGGCTTCGATGTCGCCGACACCGACGACGCCTACTGCTTCCGCAGCCGGACGAGATCCCGCCACCTCCTCCTCGGAATCTTGGGCTCCTCGGAAGTAGCCTCCCCCGGCGCCACCTCCGCTCGAGGAGTCTCCGATCATGCAGGCAGCGCCAATGAGGCAAGATCGCAACCCCACCTCTCCGCCGACGCAGCCCCAGCGGGCGGGAACGCGGAATGGGCGAAGCTTGCCTCGAGAAGAGCTAGTCGACCAGAGCACGGACACCACGGAGCACCCTTAAGTACGCGAAGCGGCAGATGGCCAGTGCCCAATGGCCGAGGAGAGTCGTGAACCGAGTCGGGTGAGGCGCCTAGAACTGAGAGGAGTGGAGAAATAGAGAGAAGAATGGGGAAGAAAGAGCCTGGGATTTTCTAGCCTATTGGAATAGGGAGGAGAGAGAGAAAAGTGGCCATGTTGCATGCTGATTTGGACAAAAGTGGCACAAGAGCAAAACCACCCTTTCAAACCGGCCCGAGGGGTTTAGTGACCGGATCTCGTAAGTTTAGAGGGATAAATAACCGGTTTTGAAGTTCAGAGGGTAAACCAGACTTTTCTGATAGTTGAAGGGAGTAAACTGGACTTATTCCTTATATATATCATAAAGTGTTGTGTGATTTTTTTAAAAATTATTTTAAAAGCATAAAGTACGTAGGGATATTGCCACATGAGGGACAGGTGTTAGATATTTGTACAAGCTTAGATTTTTTAAGAAACAAGTGCAAGAAAATCCATTAGGAAGATGCATGGACAGTGTTGCTTAATTGGCCACCTTAGACAAGCAATGCCTGGTCAAACACCTCAGGGGCCCCTCTTACTAATAAGCTGGAGTACATGCCAGCGTTTGTATAAACTGGTCGATATTAACTATGGTCAAATTAACGATGGTGATTCTTCCATTCACGCAAAAGAAAAAAGAAATTACGACGGTGGTCTTATGCAGGACCAGCTAGCTAGAGTTAACAATTGTAGCTAGGAGCATAGTGCGAATAACTGAACCGGTAAGCGAACCGCTCATATGATCAGTTCACGGTTCATTGATCCAACCATTGTTTTTTTCTCGACCAGACTGTGGTTAAATAGTAATACTATTTTAATATTTGCCTTTTTTTTTTACTATGGCCAGAGTAGTTGTGTTGTTTAGACTTCGGGTTTCAGTAGCTAGACTGCCAGATCTTTCTAGAATTATGGTCTCACTCTTTCCTTTAAAAAAACTCAAGGTCCCATTTGACTTCATGCATGCGGCCATTCACAAGTAACCAAAATGCAAAATGTGCAGCTAAGAGGAACCTCACAAGATCATGACAGAAGGTATCATCTATCTATATACTAGCTATCTGATCAGATGCTAGAATTTTTAATCTTATGCATTAATCTAAGTTAAAAAATTAAGATCTTAGCGCTGTTTGAAGCAGTAGAAGACGGATAGAGCAAGGAAGGCAAGCGAAGAGACTTAGTCCTACTTTACTGTTGTAAATTACTATGTTTGTAAATTACTATATCTAAGAAAGATAACCTCGTGACTAACTGAAATAAAAAGTATCGTTTCTATCTTATTTATTGTTCTGCTACATCAACTCTAGTAAATCTTGCTATTCATTGAAGTGGTGTCCTATCGGATAGACGAATAGTAATTCGAACGCTAAAATGTGATTACCACACGAGACGCCTCACCCAATCTCTATTAGGATGACTATGGAGACCGCTGCCCTTCTCGGCACAGGGCTAGTGTGACAAATTATCCTCCACCATTTCTTGATGTCGTGAGAGACCGGCCAGTAGAGTAGTCTAATCAGCGCACAGCCATTGCCAAACCTGACGAGTACCTGCACTCCACCAAAAAGGTACCGGACCGATTCTGGGGCTGTCTGCAGAGGGGGCAAAGGAAAGCAAGAATTGAAATCGACGGGAAGAAGATACGATCGATGAGCAATGGACGACGACGTACTGGTCTTGAAACCCATGTCGCGGCTGAGAGGCGGGGCGCCGGACACGCGCGATCGATCGAGGCCGGAGGCCGGAAGCCGGAGTGCCGAACTACCGATAGGGTGGGATCGAACGAGCGTTCGCGCGCGCGGTGGACGTCCCTGGGCGAGGTGGGTAGAAGTGAGGAGGACGGCGAGGTATATATCGGAACCATACCTTAGATTTGGAATCCGGCGATGGCTCGGGTGGAAAGGATAGGGAATAGCGGGCTCGGCTAAGTTGGCTAGCAACCGCTGCAGCCGACCTTGCTACGCCTCCTCACTCCGCTTGGTTGAAGCTGCGTGAGAAAAAAAAATGGTGCGTGGTGAATGGGAGGAGAGAAGAAAGAAAGGTGATAGAGATGGAAGGGAAGACCTGTGGCTGTGAAGGAATACGAACGGATTGGTTATAAGATATAAAAAATGCACTTGTAACTTGAGCCTCCTGGTCAAAAAAGAACCGTAAATGGCAATCTTTCTTAGGTACACATATACATGTACACAACAGCTACACATATGTGCATGCTCTAGGTCTCAAGGACGCTCTGCCGCACGGAGTATGGTCTCAAGTATCAAAATATTTCATATATATATATTTAACTCGTATAAATAATGAAAAGGTCGGAACGGTACACGGGAATGCTCTGGTACCGCACCGTTCCATTCCAAACACATAACCGAAATAGGCACCAGAATGTAATTTCCATTTTTGAAAAACATTTTATTGATTTCAGTGGTAATGATTCAGTTTCATTCAAGTTCTCACACGACAATATTTGTGTTATATTCATGTTTAATTACTAAGCAGTGTCTAAGAACAACGAATAGTCATTTTTGTTTAGTCAGTGTGAGTTTTATTCATATAATAGCTATCTTTAGAGTGACAAGGTATAAGGGGCATCAACAATCAAGGAGGGGATTCATAATGATAATCAAACTTTGACGAAGCTAGGTATCAAACTTTAACATAACATTTCATAAATAATAATAAATATGTAAGTAATAATTTGATCCAAATATTTTAATACGGTGGCTGGAGATTATGTCTAACTAACATTGCGTGGATAAGGCTTCAGACAGCATATATAAGTGATCCTTCTAGAGCTATAACATACGTATCAAAATACCATTTGAGAGATACAGAGTAGCTGACACGCGACGGCGGCTTGGAGAGCGGAGGAGGCCGGGAGGGCGCCGTTCTTGCTCCTGCTGCTCTGCCCGCCCCTATGATCCCTTCTCCACAGTTAGGGGTGGATAACATGTCGGCTCGGCCGACTCATTAAGGAACGAGCTCGCTCGTTAAGCTAACGAGAAGAATAACAAACTCGACTCGCTTGTTCAAACTCGTTAACTCGCTCGTTAGACTCACACTAACAATTGAAGCTAAAATCGTTATTAACAAACTCGTTAACTCGCTCATTAACTCAAAACTGCGTATAGTGGGTTGGGCCCGATTTTCTTAATCTAACTAAACGAGCAACTCGTGAGCCACCGAACTCGACTCGTTAAGAAAACGAGCTAAATTATTGACTTGGCTTGACTCATTAAGGGATCGAGTTCTTAATGAACCGAGTTGGTTCATGAAGTTTCAAGCTTTTTTACCCTTATCTGCAGCATCTCGATTTGACGCCTCCTGCTCGGCCTAAACATAAGATCATGTTTTTTAGAGAATTTTAAGCTTATGCTTCAACCTAAGTTAACAAGTTAAAGACCTTGTCGCCGTTTGAAGCAGGTGTACATGACATAAATATATGGTAGCTAGCACACATACTATATGCATATGTAGTTGCATATATATATATATATATATATATATATATACACACACGGTCTCTAATTAGCAACAAGACCTATACGGTCGCTTCTCTCTTCCTTTTTTTCCCTTCTGGAAAGGTCCACAAGAAATTTGTGCAGCGGTACTAGTTAATGCGCTCATATGTGAAGCCAGCCTGTAATCAAGTACCGCTGCTGCCTGCCTTGTACCGTTTGTACGCACGTCTTGCTCGCTAGCTCCGCCCATAGGTGCTAACCGGATCTACTACGTATTGGCATTAAGAGAGTTCTTCACCGCTCAATTAAAAATCAAAATTTTAGATTAACTGCCATAGGTTATATTCAAATATATCTACTGGATCCACTTTTGATCAACTTTATAATGCCAAAGAAAACGGAAAGCCTTAGTAGCTAGGAGCAATGAATTGGAGATCATTACAAGGAAATCTTCAACAAGAATGGGTGAAAGCTATGTAAATGCCTTCGAGATGTTTGAAACACTTTTATGCTATTGTTTCTCTTCGTATGATGTTTATCGCTTTTTTACAGCCTTTTGTTTTGCCGTTAGTTTATGTTTTACAGCGTTTGTTTTGTCGCCATTATGGTTTATAGGGCTACTGTTTTCGCCTCTGTTAAGAATTCTTCTAGATTTGTAATAAAATTTAATGTGTGTATCCTCGGATACAGAGGCCGAAGATATTTTCTTCTATTATTAAAAACTACCACAAATGATTTTGCTACAAGATTTCTCGCCACAATGCAAATCGCACTGCTATGCTGTTCACCTCACAAAAACTGTTTACAGTAGACCTTGCGGTTATGCGAAGTATCCGGATCCGTTTCCATCCCTCCGTAATCCAACTATCTCGTACACGTTCAACAGTATATGCGACGCGACATAGATGCATGACCATATGTAATTACGCGATAGTGATCCGATCTTAAGTTGTCATGTCTCACGAGTTCGGTCCCAGAAAAACGTGGTAAAGAAATCTACACGATAACCCATCAATCCTAACCTGTAGTTGGTGGACATCGAATTCGGGTCATTGGTCAAAGAGAAGGTACGTTCGGCGAGAGCAACAAGGTGCCACCAGTGGCGTAGCTAGGTTTGTAGCTATGGTGGTCCATTGTCTAAATTTTTTTTGACCGCTATAAATATAACATGTCCATACACAAGTATATAAATTACAAAACACAATTAAGAAAAAAATAACGCACAGAGTTCATAAAATAGATGAGTATAACTTTCTTAACATAGAATTAAAAATTTAAAATATTACGCATCCATAATAGTTGAAGAACAATATGTCACTACTTCTTCTTCTTCTTCTTGTCGTGCTGCGCGCTTCTAATAGCCATGAAAGTGTTGATGATTTCTTCTTCACTCGCTTGTAAGAAGATATCCCGCTCAATAAAAGTCAATAGACAATCATCCGTAGGCTATCACCCATCTTATTTCTCAACTTATTCTTGATAAAGGTCATTGCGAAAATATTCTTTCAACACTTCATGTAGCCACCCTAGAGAAGCAATACGAACTTGATAAGTAAATAGACCCAATGATAAACTTTGTCCCTCTTTGTTTCAACAAGTTTTACCGAGAGGTCAACAAGATTGTTTAGGCCTTTGAACAATTCATCATTTCTCATGTCATCAATAAAGGTTTCAAGTTGCAAATCAAGTCTTAGCAAATCGAGCTTGAAAAATCATTAGGTAAAATTCAGCAAGTCTATGTACCTTGTTTGCATCAAAAGAAGCAAAGGAATCACTGGATTCAAAGCACCATACAAGTAAGTAACTCCATATTTACCTCATCAAACCGATTATCAAGCTCTTGACTAATTTTATCAATGACTCCAATATATACTTCTCTTCCAAGTGATCATCATTTGTTTGGTCCCGAGCAAAACGTGTCGATCTTCCATATGGCACATAATTATGTTCCATTTCAGAACTTGAATGCCATATTTGTTGCAAAATATTGTAACCCTTTGAAGAAATGAAACCCACCCTTCGACCTCATTTGTTGAATTTTACTCTTTGCCAACCTGACAAGTGACATTGCATTAAGAATATCTTGGTCTTTTCTTTGCAAACACTCGCATAATTCATTTGTGTGTCCAAGAATGTCAAGCATCAAATGAGCATTGAAAATGAAATCAAATGACTCAAGCACTCCAACCATAGTATGTATTTTTGGCCACCACCCCTTGTCAAGTATCTCGCCCAAGAGCTATGAGTACATCACTTAATTGTGGGATACATAGCAATCAAGTTGACCACGCTTTATAATGAGAGCCCCACCGGTGTCACCGTGTCTAGGCAAACCCCATCTCTTGATTTAACCCACTTCCAGATTCTAGTATACCGCACTCAAGTGCTTTCATGACATTGTCATATTGGTGATGTCGAAGCATGCCATGACGCTTACAAGAACTACCAACAATATTTAACAAGAGGATACTCGATCAAAAACCATACACAATCATCATTGTCTTTAGCAACAAAGAACAAGAACCAATTGGAGTTGATGTGCAAAACAAAGGAACATAATAAGCAGATGGTGATTCTTTCATGATCAAGGTTTTCAACCCTTTAATCTCTCCTTTCATGTTACTAGCCCCATCATAGCCTTGCCCACGGATTTGAGTTATAGTCAAACCATTACTAACTAGTGAAGATTGAATTGCTTCCTTAAGTGATGAAGAAGTAGTATCATCTACATGAACAATTCCAAGAAACCGCCACATGGCCTTCCCGATTTATCAACATAACGCAAGCAAAGGGCAAGTTGTTCTTTATGAGAGACATCACTAGACTCATCACTAAAATTGTATAGTGATCATCACCAATTTCATTAATGATTTGATCTCTAGTCTCCATTGCACAACATTGAATAATTTCTTTTTGTATGTCCGGCTAGTCAATGTGCAATTACGGAGCATTCTTCAAAACAAACTTGTCCACCTCTTCATTATTTGTCGCAAGCCACTTCAAAAGCTCAATGAAGTTCCTCTCTGCTAGACTCTTCACTTTCATCATGCCCACTAATGCTAATCCTTGTCGCAAAAGAAACCTCAAACATCTAAGTGAATAAGTCAACTCGATCTTGTAGAGACGACGCTCCTCATTATCCACCTTCACAATTTTATCATCAATTGCTCCATGGGGAGTCATAAATAAATTATATCTTTCTTGAGTGCGCTACAGACCACTGCTACACCACCCACATGTAAATCAAGTGCATCATTTCTATTCCAATTTTTCCACCACCTTCAACAAATGCAGATGTCTTACTTCTCCTTTCCAAACAAGTAGCACACAAAACAAAATGTCGCTTCCTTCTTGACATCAGATTCTATCCAAGGATATTTATAAAACCATATAGGATTGAACCGCCTCGTCCCTATTTCCAATTTTCCTACTTTCAAATTCATGTGCATAAGGTTGGTATGGGCCTTTAATAATATATGATCGCCGAATCGCATCTTGATCATTGACGGATAATTTGCAATGGGTCAGTTTTCTCCGGATCAAGTGGAAGCTCATCGATATCATAAATTGGTTCCTTTTCAGAACCGGAGGTGGTGGACTTGGAGGCATTGGAGTTGAAATTACATTCTCTTCGACATTCTTTCTTGATCAAGTCCACCTTCTTGTTCTTCGCTTGTTTCTTCCGAACAATTGCAACCACACCTTCTTGTTCTTCAATTTGGTCTTCGAACAAATTGCAGTACGTATGAGATGGAGAAGATGCCTTCTTATTTGCTTCATATTTCTGAAAAAGAGAGGCAATATCACCACTCCTCTTCATGTTTCAACAATTCTGCAAGAGAATTATATAATGAATCAGTATATCAAACCAATAATCCAATACTGCAAAGATCATATATTGAAATAAAAAATTCAGAGTTGCACTTGCACAATCTGTCCCTCTGTGCTGCGAAAATTCTGGATAGGCCTAAGAAAATAATTTCCGATCATGTGTCAATCTTCTGAGTCTTGACTAAATCATAAAGGAACAGATCATGCAAAACAAAGAATTCGAGCAACCGGATTGTCTCCATGCCCAAAATCTCCATGCGAAGCAACTAGATCGACCACCAATCCACCGTAATAAGCGTAAATCGAAGCAAACGAATCGCTCAAACGTAGCTATATTAACAAAAACAACAGAATCGCAGCTAGTCACTACCCTACTAAATCAAAGCAAAGAAGGTTAAGAATACTAACGCGACGAACAGGGAAATCGGCCGCTGATCTTGACGGCCGCAAAGTCATTGGGCTGTCCTGTGAAGCTCGAACGCTATGGGCAATGGATCAAGGACGGGCCAGATTCAGACGCAAGCGACGGCTCATATTCAGACAGCCTTTGTTGGTCCGAGCGCAGGTGGTCCATGCCCACGGGGACCACCTCAGAGCTCGCCACTGGTACCACACGCCATGCTACAAGTGGCATGCGACTGTACTAATTAATTAGAGGGTAAATAAATCGTTCTATCTGAAATATATCTACTTTTCGGGAAATAAATTCTATAGGATGGCCCCGTGAGGTCTCTTCCTCATAATCGTCGGATCGAACTCCCCATACACACATGCTACAGTGTTCATCTCACAATCGAACGGCTGTGGAGGAGAGGTCTCACCCCCACAGAATTTGTTTCCTACTTTTCGTATGGATGCTATTCTTTCACTGAACGTTTCGAAAAAAAGGGGGTGCAGTAAGATAGCTCTTCATGATCCCAAACCGTATATGCCAAACAAATAGCTAGGTTAAATGGCAAAATAGTTGTTTTTCTACTATAAGAGAAGCGTACCGTACCTATGATTTTTTTTAAAAAAAATCATTATTTTATTCCGAAATCTATCCTTGCAGGTTGCCCCGTCCTGTACAGCTATGGTCGTTTGAGCGCTTCTCCCTCGGATGGCCCATGCTGGTCGACAGCGGTCCGTACCGTGCGGATGTGTACCCTAGGGGCGCGGTGGACCGACGACCGCAGGGTCCCTTTGGTGCCGTAGATAGGTACGTACTCTCATGTATCTTTACTTCAATTGTATTACAAGTCTTCCTTTGTAACCACTGTCTATCCTCGTAGGCATAGTTTGCACACGTAGGTCACACGCAGTGTACGAAAGCACTTCGCCGAAAGCAATTAACCGCTTCACCGACGACGACGGCGCGGAGCCAGATTTTGCTCAGGAGATGGAGGACCGCGCTCCCACCGAGTTGTCCTTACTATGCTGGCACGACCAGTGTACTGGATGACGCGGAGGAAGCTCGTCTTCGGCGTGTTCGTCGAGGACTGTGCACAGGGTGATGCACCAATTCGGCCTCCGCCAGGTTGTTCCAGTCCTCGTCGGGCGTCGGTTGCCTGACTCGGTCCACGGGTGAGTTACACACGACACATGTTGCTATTATTTTTTCTAGTTCTGTTGCGATGGCTCCTAATTGCACTGGTACGTTTCGTAGGCAGAGCAGGAGGGGTGGAAGCAGGACGTGATGGGTGGCAAAGATGAAGTCGTGGGTGGCGAAGTGGGCGGAGGCCCTCTAGGACTGCATGCAGGAGGGCACCCCGTACGACCCCAGCTCATACAACGAGTACCTACTCTGGTACGCTCCGCATACATGCACCAAGCTGGTGCATGTCGGACCTCCCCGCCACGCATCAAAGATGGGCCAACACGCATCCTGTACATTTCGCGCGGAACGTGCAACTCGTGGTACATATTCTCGTGTTTCTAAATGTCCGAGTACGGTTACCACAATTACAAATTTGATGCTTTCATGTACTCCTTGCAGACGGACATCACCGCCGTGAGTGTGAGGGACTCCGGGTCGATCCTGGACAAGGTCACCCACTTGCAGCAGAGGTGACGGCAACGAGTCAGCCGCAGATGGCCCCGACGTCAGGCATGATGGTCTTGAAGGTGCCCACGCCGACGCCAGACGCCAAGGCCGCCACTTCCTACAAATTTACCCAATGTGTGTTCGCCAAATACCGACTGTGTTGAGTGTCAGCTAGGCACGTGGTTAGCCACCCCGCCACCGGTCGGCTCTGAGGGTCATCATACACGCGGGTACCCACCGGCAGAAGTCTCGACCCCTACCCGACAACAGAGGGCAAGATCCATTATTCCTTGACTCAGATGATGCTTGAATGCGCGCGACAGGACCACATCAAGGTACATTTCGCTCTTCATGTTTCGTGTTGGGTCGCGGGGTAGGCTACGATAGCTACAAACAAAAATTTCTACCACGCAAACCAGAAGCCGAGCAAGTAGATGATCACATATCGTTACCACCAGATGCGCAGAGCAATGAAGAAGGGTTGGAGCACCGTCCAACGAAGAGCTGCCGATGTAGTGGTCGAGTCGATCATCCAACGCCCAAAGAAGTCGACGCGGTGGTCGAGTCGATCGTCTCCTCCAAAGAACCTCTCGTAGTTCCTCGTGAAGATCGCGGATCGCCCTCAAGCGCAACAATCGTAGTAGCGCCTACGTGATCCACACGCCCAGTAGGTGAACAACCATACGCCGTGTGCTAGCACCAATTCGCACGGCAGAGCTCTCGTGAAGATGGCGGCTAGGGTTTTGGTGGTGTTTTCTCGCGACCTCCCAACAAACTTTATGCATCTCCTTATATAGTGCTCGTGGACGGATCCTATCCAACACATTTATTTAATCAGATTCAGATCGGGTTTGTTCCAACCCATTAAGTGTGTGACCTCAGAGGTTCATGCGTAATCGGTTGTGACTCGTAAACCCTTTCCGATCACTAGTCGTAGTGTTCCTAGCGTAATATAGCGATTCTCGAATATACACAAATTATATCGGATTTAACCTTAATGCAATATGATCTACGACTGTGTCCTCATCACTTACGACTGTGTCTATACTCTATAATGCATCAGCTCGCTTGTGGTCACGACTACCAGAACTCCTCACGACTGTGTTACGACCACTGCGGATTACGCTCGATCAGCTTCACGACCACTCAGATTCCATACGACCACCAGAACCTATCAAACCGAGTGACCTACTCGTGTATACCTTTTGCCTCACGATGTCCGGTTGAACTCCTGTGAGATGTTGTGTCATCTATGGATCGCTCAATTCTTTTCGACGAGTGTCGGATAACTTCACGTGGTCGAACACTTCGACTACTAGTGGCATGACCATGCACTTTCTTTATCCGATCACAACGAGGGCCCAGAGACATCTCTCCCGGTTAGGCGGGCAAATCCCATATCCGACCAATACATTCCTCTCCATGTTTCACAAAGATACCCGAAAGCTACCTTTATAACTACCCGCCATTGTAGCGCTTTGGCAACCCCTAAGAGTGCTATTACATATGTAGGAAACTATGTTGATCTCGTGTCTAAGGATTATACATCATCATTGCTTGAGACCACTAATGACACATAGAATCATAACAATCTCAATAGTGTCTCAAGGTGGGTCTAATCCAACATCATGTTCTCTAACATGTGTCCATATTATTGGTTTGATATCTCCATATCTATGACTCGTGAAACATAGTCATCAACCAATACATATGCTAGTCTATTCATATGTGTCCTCATATGTTTCCCACTGTGAACATATAAGAATAACTATCGCAGAAATATGTAGTTTCACAACCAAGTCACATACTTGATAATAAATATTAACAATATTATTCTAGGAACAAGATAACACATTATCCAACGTCATGAACATAATGAAATATAATCATCTCTATGATTTCCTCTAGGGCATATTTCCAACATCTGGCGCGCCGATATATTACACAAATAAACAAAATTTGTCCTGCAAGTTACATGCCCCAACCGGGAGTTCAGCTCTCCCCGCACGTGGACATCTACTTCACGGAAGACCCAGGGGAGGTCACAGGAGCACCTCAGCCCGCACCCACTGATGTTCTTTTTAGGTCACAGCTCAGCGGTGCCCCAGTGGCCACGCAGGCACCAGTGGAGTCAACCCCACAGGCCTTGGGACCACAGGTCAACAGGCTCTCGACCATTTTACCCTGTTGGGAAGCCCGACACTCACACGAGGAAGCCCAAGGGACGACGGAAAACACAGATCGGGGGTGGGACGTGGTGACGACAGAGGAGGTGTTGTAGGTGGTGTAGCGGGCGGTTAGTAGGGAGTCTTCGTTCGCTTGGTGCACTTGTATTCGTAGTAATGATTTTACATCATAGGTACCATGACATGGTTGTGTATGAATTCCTCAGTTGTTATCATTGCGCCATTTCTCCAAAGTTCTCCACCGTATGAATTCTCTTGGCGATCGCAATATCACTTACCTTCCTACTTACTTAATCATTGCTACCTCAATCGTGCTCATACAATTCTTCTAAAATTTACTGTATTACAACAACATACCATTTAACACAAAATGTTATTATGGGCCTAACAGATTTCAGAACCTTGAGAATCTACGAAAATCACAAACAACCAACCACCACCTCTTATTTCCAAAAAAAATAACAACCTACAAACAAGATTTGTTAAATGTATTACCTACAAAAGTTGTCATTAATTCCTCCACAATTATTTCCATTGATTTTAAAATAATAATGTAATTATTTTAAATCGCTTCATCGGCTGAGGGATCGCTTCCACAAGTCGCTCAACCACCGAAGCGATCGCTTCCGCGTGTCGCGCGATCGCTGGGTAATCGCTTCCACGGTCATGCGACCATTGGGCGACTAGGGACAACCGCTCAACCACCGGACGACTACTCTCCTTGTTGCTTGACAATTGGGCGACTAGGGTCAGTTGCCCAACGGTTGAGCGACTAGATCCAAATCGTCCAACGGTTGAGCGACAGAGGATTATTTCTGTAAAATAAAAAAGGCATGTATATTACTGTATTTCAGAATAAAATAATGATTATTTTAAAAAATCTCGTACCTATCCTATTTAAGTTAATTTCCAAGCTTAAATACACCTATGTACTAGCATTTTGCTGTCCTCAAGTGATTACGTGGTGTCTTTACCCCAAAAACGGTTGATGTTGTGTTTTCTTCTTAAAAAATAGTTTATATATGGACCCTGCGGCAATTTTTCTAGTGATATCGGATTCGGACCTGCAGTTTAGGAGCTTAGCTTCAGTGGCAGAACACATAAAAAAGTTATTGGGCCCACGGCTTTTTGCAAAATGCCTATCTGTATTGGAATTTATGCAAAAGCTCAAATTTCATTCGTACCCCTACTACCGACAAGGAGGGGAAAAGTGTTGGACCGCTCCACCATCTCGGTATTCGGCTTTTTTATCATTCTTGTCGTAGGAGCGACCCACCAGCCTCAGCGTCCGGACAAAAAACAAGGAGAGGCCCCTGAGAGCCAAGGCCGAAGGCGTGGCTTGCGACCCCTGAAGGGCACAGGCATACCTTTGTGGGAGCCCAAGGGGCACCCGAAGGCTACCAGGAGGCCTATGGGGGCTAAGGCTAAAGACGCGGCCAGCAGCTCTCGAAGGGCACATGCATACCTTTAGGGAGCTTTGAGGGGCACCCGAAGGCCACCATAAGGTCCAACGGGGTCAAGGTCGAAGGCACGGCTAGCGGCCCCCAAAGGGCACAGGCATACTCTCTGGGGGGAGGGGGCGAAGGGTACAATAAGTCCTCAGATCCTCGCCGAGCCACCTAACCAAACACCGAAGGGTGTCTAGGGCCCCTCGGTCCAAGGGCACTCGTGACGGCATGGAAGGGAGATATCATGATCACAAGGCAGAATACCAGATAGACCAAGACCAGGGGTCCACCGTGAACCGAAAGCTATGCGAGGAGGATGGAAAACTCATGCAACCCCACAGCGAGGGCCTTTTAAGGGTAGAGCTATAATCTCGCAGTTCGCGTCGAAGGCTATAAATATCAACCCCCCATGTAATCAAGGAGGACTTTTTTCAAGATAATTAATACACATTTACTTCTCCTCGTAGTAACCGGGAGTCTCTTTTCTATACTGTCTAGTCCTTTTGCTAAGACAATAAAAATAACTATAAAAGCTACGAAGATCCCAAAAGAAAGAGCATGTGGAGGTCTTATGCTCAAACCAAAAACAACCAAGGTCAAAGACCTATGGCCGCCTAACTGTCGATAGTCGGTCCGACCATCGCAGTTAGGTTTGGCCCGACCGCTTCGCCACAAGAATAGCCCCGAACTAATCTTCAAATGACCTAACTTTTGATTATGAGATCTAAATCCTCCGAGATTTCAAACATAGCTCATGAAGAAGATCAAACCTATTTCAAGAGACAATCGGACGATCGGGCCGTTGTTCCACATATTTCTTAGATGACGCCGAGATGGCACAAAAATCGGGAAAACCAAAACTTGAGCCAAGAGCTCGTCACAAGCGGATTTATGGTCATGATGACCCTAGATCAATTCCTACAAGTCCTAGTAAGTTAGATCACAACAAAAGACCCAATCAAAACCCTTGGGACACAATTAAGGGTCCACTTCATAACGGTTATATACTTACTAATTACGATTGAAAAGAAAGCTAATCCATTTTATTACGGCTTATGAGACGACTCAATATATGGTTTGGGCCACCCGACCAAAGAAAACTTGTTAGAGACATGACATTTCCTACATGACTAACGTGAAAGTAGTTATTGCCAGATCTTGCAACTTACGCACGCTTGGCTAAGAGATGCATCGGTTCAAGACTCAACGAAGACACATACGTGAAGACAAAAGACGTCTTTAGCGGCATTAACTACCACCTCTTAGAGCAATATAAATCGGGTAACCCGTGTACCTTGTATCATAAGTAGAATTACAATCTTAATCTCATTCATATCGCATTTTTGTAAATAAAAAAACTCTCATTGTCTACGGCAATAAAGATCTCTGTTTCGATCGTGTTCTCATATTTTATATCCTTATAAACTCAATAAGGAACCTTGGTCCCGATCATCGACATAATTACTTTTCCTGTGATAATCGACTACCCCATACAACTTAATTAAGTTGATGGTAGCACACGGCCGGTACGATACCAAGACTAAACTACGCTATGGCCTTCATCATGTATACCTATATATATCGTTTTCAATTCCCTAATTAACTGAAGGCTAATAATCCAAAGGATTAACTTAATTAGCCTGGTCACAGCTAAGATGGATCGATTAATTAACATCACATCGAAATCGACCATCGCTGTAATGATTTAGCTGAAATACATCGTGTGCTGTCATTTTCGAAATGTGCTGGCTGCGAATATGAAGTGGAGTAAGTACAACCACTTAGTATTAAGTACAAGTATAAGTTTCCAGGCATGACAGCTAGCTTGCTAGCAACGGAATTAATTCAAAAACCGTACGTGACGCATACCTGCTCGATGGGACGATCGCTGCTTAAAAATTATCCGAATAAATCGAATTTGCTTTCAGACGATCGATCGATCGATCTTTTCCGACCGGTTACATTATTACACCATGATGCATCTATCTGCTGTACTACGTGGCTCCTACACGTGAAGTAATTTTGACTGGGTTTATTACTAACTACAGCTATACGGAGGTAGTACGTACTCGTTGTGTCAGCGAGCAACGTGGGTGGGTCGAACATATTTATTCGTTTTCTTTTACGGATAAGCTCGTTGGATCTTGCCTCGGCTAACATACATAGATGCCTTTGGACCTGTGGGATTTTACAAGGATTTAGCGTGATTTTCTCATAAAGCTGTTCAGTCTCCCCATGATTCAGGAAAACTTCTCCCGTTCCAATCGAGGCCATATGCTCATATGACAAACGGCGCCAAAGGAAAAGTCCATCCCCATCTCTCCTTCTCCGCCCGCCCCAAACCCCCTTTCCCTTTAGTCTCCGGTGTGCTCGTCGGTGTCGAGCAGGAGGGGGACCCTTCCCCTTCCAAATCTGCACATTACTGTCCTCTCTTTGCTCTTTTTCTTATGTAGTTCTTCACACTGTAGTTGAGCAGCACCAAGCCATGGAGGCCAACCACTCCTTGCTCTTGGTTATAGCTATACGCAGGTCGTGCCTAGAGCTGTTCAAACGCCGGGCCGGGCCAGGCTTGAAAAGCCCGGCCGAAAAATCATCAGGCCTGAGCCCGACCCGAAAACGTGATTTTCGGTTTAAAAATATTATTTTATTCATTTTTTGGAATTAAAAATTAATATTTAATTCATTTTCAGCATTAAATAAATATATTTTTATTTTTTAATTGGTTTTATCGAAATTTCTGCCAGTCGGGCTTCCTTCTGCCGGTTTTGAGTCCCAAGTCTGCCCGGATAGCGCTGGTTCTTGCCGGCTCTGCAGTCGGCCGACTTTGAACAGTCTACTGTGTTCTTGAAGTCTTTGGCCCGCCCCCGGCCAGATCCGCTGAGTCGGCTTCTTCCATCAACTCACCGCCTCGATATGCTTGGGATTGTTTTTCCTCCGATTGGCGACTCGTGCCTCTCTTGTCGAGGTCCGAACATGCAAATCCGCACTCTTTGTGTATTCTCAACTAGTCCTATGATCAAGAGCTAGCTTACACAATAACAACATCAAGAAAATTATATCCATACAACTAAATAGCTAATAAATAAGTAAATTATTATTAAATAGTACCAATGACTTTATGGTCAAAATTTACGAGTTTGCTACACAGGCTTAAAAGACAAATAAATAAATCTTGCAACGGAAGAAGATAGCTTGTGGTGGTTATCCGACATGCCCACAGGCAATCGAGCGGGGAGCACGTCCTAGTTCACATAGTCTTCAAAGTACACCTCCTTGTAGAACTCGATTCTCGATTTTTCCTCAAGAACCGATCAACAATTGATAAAGCCGTGAGTACATAAAGTACTCAAGAAGTCGAGGGAATAGTATGCAATTAATATTCACGCTTAGGCTTGAACAAAGGAATAATTGTATGCTTATTTTACGTAAAGCAATATTAATAAGAAATAGATTGCAAAGCAAAGTTGAAAAGATTACATAAATAAAGTAAACAATTGCTTTGAAACAACCAAGAAACTACCCGCTCACTTCCCATTCGCTCCACCATCCAAATATTTTATGAAATCTCTATATCTCGTGTGAAATCCTCGTGCATTGTCCATAATTAGAGACACGGTTGTTCTAACAGCTTTAACACTCAGAGAATTCGTACATCTTTACCCACAAGAGATAATCAACTTAATATGTCGGCCAATACACGCTCTTGTAGGTGTGCGACTAAGTGATTATCACAAGGCCTTTACAAAGTTCTATCTTAACTCAATTCTGTCCGCTAAGATTTCACCACCGAATGGACCTCGTGATCTATTCAGGGCCCTCCGCACGATTATGAATATCCCATGTAGAATTCACGCCCATAAGTAGAACTAAAATCAAGATATTGCCGATTAATTAGCCAGATCATCCCATACTGGACATATGGTTGTACAATAAGACCCAGATCAATGACACATAATATTAAGTCCTCAGTGATTACTCAGGTGAGACTACCTCATCCAAAACAATGTGCCTCATGTACACCCTTTATTGCACGATCACTCATTTGAGCATAAATCATTTTGTTCACCCAAACCAATGACAATACTTACCATGGCACAAAATTTTATAACAACGACATCGCACCACAATCAATACAATAGTGACCTCGCACTACGCTTGCATGACAATGGCATCGCACCACAATTTCATATATCATTCACCAAATTTAACATTATTGAACATGTGATCATGGGTACATCGTAACTAAGTATCTCTACGATACCCATGTTAGTGATACAAATATGTCCAACTAATATCAACCCTTCCTATGGTGTCAAAGAATACACGGTATTCACTATATTCAAGGTGGCATAAATCAATTAGGCAATTAGCTACTCTAAAAAACAATTGATATAAAGTATGCATGTTGATATAAAATAATATAATTTTGCAATAATGGGTACAACATGATCAAAGGTCTACGATTTGTCTTCGTTGAAGATTGAAGTTAATCATGTAGACCGTCCACTAAATCTTCAAAACGCGGAGTCTATATGCAAAATGAGACAAATAAATAATGATAAATTCAAATAAAATCTAAAAATTATAAAATATGAACTATTAGAGAGATTATAAATTTATATAAATTTAGAAATAAGAATCAACCGAATCGGAGGTCGTATGAAGGAAAACTAGCATCCGAAAGTTTGTCGGAAACGAAATTCCTGGAAAATGGGAAGGAGGGGAATATTCCATTTCAGAAATACCAGATTAAATCAAAACTTTCTAACATAAGGGCCCCACTTGCTAGTGAGTCAAGATAAGAAAGAAAGAAGAAATCGAGGAAGAACAAAGGAGGGAGGAGGCGCTCGCCGACGGCGAATGTGGTAGTGGTGGTGGGCCAAGCATCGTAAAATGGGGTGGCGAACACCGAGGAGGCGATGGAGGTGGCGGCGTAATGGCGGCGGCATGCAAAGGTGGTGGCGCCCTACTGGCGGGCGGGAGATAGGCGGCGCAGGCACGGCACATGGGCGGCGGCAAGATAGGAAGCACGCCAAGCCACTCTGAGGCCGAGGAGGTCCGTGAGGCAGGATGACGATGGTCATGGCGGAGAAGAAGGGCTCACAGCGAGTAATTGACCGAAATAAGTTGGAGAAACAACGGAGATAGATGGCGAGTGTAAGATCGAGGAGGCTGACTAGAGGGGGGGGTGAATATACGGTCTTTAAAAACTTTTGGCTAAAACCGAGTTTTATGCGGAATTGTAGATCAATTCGGTTTTGCACGATTAAAGCCTAAATCAACTAGTCTTTACTAAGTGCATCAATAATATGAGACTATATAAACGATAGCAATCATACACACACAAGTAAGCAATTTAATATAAGGAATGTAAATTGCAATATAGTAAAGCACAAGAAATCAAACCACAATGACACGATGATGTTTTACCGTGGTGTTCGGAGACTTGCCGGTCTCCCCTAATCCACGTTGAGGTAAGCCCAAACCAATTGGACCGGCTCCACAAATTAAGCCAACACCTCCGAGGTAAGTCCAACCACTTGGACCGGTTCCAAACCGAACCAACACCTTGCTCCACTAGGGTTGCTCTTTCCTCTACTCCGAGATGGCGCAGCACCACACCACTCACAATCCGCCGGTCTTCTCACAAGCTTCTTTGAGAAGATCACCGACGACGACGCTCCACGTTGTCTAGGTATCGACAAACACCAAGAGTAACAAATCTAGAACTCTCACTTGAACTAATCAAGTGTCTAAACTCAGGTGGATACCCAATCCACTACCTAAGGCAACACATGCACTTAGGGTTTGCCTCTCAAAGCTCACTAAGTGCAATACATGCACATATGAGAGTAGAGGGCTTGCTCTCTGCTCAATGGAAGTCAATATAGCACCAACAACTTGCCCACACACGGCCAAGGTAGGTATTTATAGCCTACACACAAAAACTAGCCGTTGGGCAAAGTGTTGGGTCGCGGGTAGGCTACGATAGCTACAAACAAAAATTTCTACCACGCAAACCAGGAAGCCAAGCAAGTAGATGATCATAGATCGTTACCACCAAACACGCAGAGCAGCGGAAGAACGGTTGGAGCGTACCGTCCAACGAGAGCGCCGTTATAGTGGTCGAGTCGATCGTCCAACGCCCTCACGAGTCTATCGCTCTCCAAAGAATGTCTGCGGTTCCTTGTGAAGATCGCGATCGCCCTCAAGCGAATAACGCAGCAGCGCTTCTACGTTATCTACACATCCGGGGAACAACAAGACGCTCGGTGTGCTAGCACCAAGTCGCACGACAGAGCTCTCAGGAAGATGGTGGCTAGGGTTTCGGTGGTGTTTCACGTGCACCTCCCAACAACCTCATGCATCTCCTTATATAGTGCTCGTGACGGATCCTATCCGAACACGCTATTTAATCGATTCGATCGGTTTTGTAACATCCCAAATATGGGTGTGTGTTTCAAATGTAAGAAAATGAGTAGAAATTAAAACTTTTCTTGCATCTTGAAGTTTTTGAACTTTTCAGAATTCTTGTCAAGGAATTATGGGAAATCAAAACCAAAATTCCCAATTGACTAAAGTCATCACCTCCATGTTAAAAATCTTATGTGCAACTCTTAGAAATAATTTTCCTTGGTTCTAGTGATGTTGGAGACACCTCTGAAAAATTTCATAATTTTTAGAAATTATTTGATAATTTTAAGAGGCAATAAACCGGTGTGAACCTTGGTCAAACCCTAGAACAAGCTTTGTTAAATTTCTGGAGAAAAATGCTGTGCATAAAAACCTTTGGAAAATTTACACAAGGTTAATCCTGGAGTTAGAAACCTCCAGTCAAAATTTTAGAATTTTTGGAGTTAGTTTGCTATCTCTAAATATTCTTCAAAGTTCTCACTCAATTTTTGAATCTCACCAAACCCCGACTTTGGCTTGACCATTCTCCACCGTTGATCTCCATTGGGTGGTTCTCACCAGCTAACCCTCTTCGCGATCAACCTCAACCTACCGATCTCCATCGGTGATTCTCACTTAGCCTAACTCTTTTTCCTGCCATTGTTTCTCCACCGCTGATTCTAATCCAACACTACTTAAAGCGCACTCTTCACGGCCGTTTTTAAAGTGGGGCGTCTTTGGGTCACTGGATTCTCGATCTAACGGTCATTAGTGTTGAACCTCGCCATGTGGTCCTGCTCAACCCCTTCTTCCACTTAACCCGAGCCGCCTCTTCTCGCTATCGGTGGCCCCGCCATCCTATTCTCCGTCCCTTTCCTCCTCTCGTCTCCGCAAGATGAGCGCCAAGACGGCCATGGTGTGTGCAGAGCATGGGAGCAAGCCCTTGTCCACTCCTTGTCCTTGGCAACGTCTCTTAGCATTAAATGCTTGCCAGGGTTGCCCTCTAAGTCCTCTCCTCACCTACTCCCATCCTCTCGGCCATGGCAGGAGCTTTGACCTCTCTGGAGTGTTGCCATTGCAACCCTTGCTCTCTTGGCTACAAGTAGCCCCAGAGCCTCCCTTGTCTTCCTTTTAGCACCCTCACCACTTGCACCCTCTCGGCTTGTTGAGCTCAAATCACCCCAAAACACCTTGGTCGCCATTGTTGCACCTTGAAGCTCCTCGGTGGCAACAGGTTCCAAAGGGCTTTTTTCTTCTCTCTTTGCTTCAACTTGAGCCTCTCACCTCGTGGTCAAAACCCCTAACTTAATTGGTTTTAACATTTACAGGAGCGCTTAATTTGGGGTTTATTCAAATTCGCCAAGTTTGCCCCTTTCTTCCTCAGGCTTGTAAGTGGCTCATCTCTTCAATTACTTGCTCATGGGCCATCTATGAGCTATATTGGAGCTTTATTGATGACCCGGTGCTGCTATTTTGTTCAGAGCACTTTCCCCACGTTGTCTTCTTCAAGTTCGGCAAGCTTCAACGTCGCCGGCACAACTCCTTTCACCTCTGGACCTCCCCATGCTTCAGGTAGCCTCTATTTAGCCCCTAGATGCTTGGGCACTAGCTATCTTGAACCGCTATGAGCTATTTTGCATTTTGTCATTTGGCCGTGCTTTGCACCGCCGCCATTCCGGCCAGCTTGCTGCTTCCGGCCGCCACGCCGCTGAGAGTGCCACCATTGTGCGCGACCGCTATCATGGGTCTCATTTTGGCCCTGGTCGGCGCCGATGTGGTCCGTGTCGCCGCGGTGAGCCGTGGAGCTCACCGTAGTTTTGTTTGTGGTGGCACTGCGCATGGCCGCTAGGACAAAGATCCCGGGTTTAATTGCTAATCATTGATTAATCGGCGTTAATCAATGAGTTAACATTAAATGGCTGTCTTAAGCCTCGCCTCCCGTGCGCATCGACAGTGGACCCGCACCTTTAAACCCCCCGTGCGTTTAAAGCAGCCGTGAGTGGCCCACGAGTCACTGACATGCGGGCCCGCTCTTTTTCTCTCTCCATGCGCGCGTGCGCAACACTTCCATTGATGTGCACCGTTCATTTGGAGATCCGCGGCCGGATCCGGGTAACGTTCGACCATTGAACCTTCACCGTCCGATCTAGATCCAACGATCTAGATCGCTAGAACGTTGACCATCGAACCTCAACCGCCCATTTCGGATCGCTACCGAGATTCGTGTGGGTTGTGTGCGTTCATAGAGCCGCTCAATTTCAGATCTGCGGCTCAGATTGAAGTGAACGTTTGAACCGTCCGAACCTCACTTCACTCTCAGCCCTCCATCCTTAAATCAACGATCCATATTTGTTGTGACTTTCAGACCGTCCGGAGTTCAAATCAATCTGGACCGTTGATTTTGATCTTACCGGTCGTTGCTTATCGTGCGCTGCTGATCAGATTGTTGGCAAGCGTGGGCCGCGGCGATGGTTGATCAACGCCCACGTTTTGCCACGTATTTCCTTTAAGTTAATTCTTTTCAAAAGCCCTAAGCTTTATTTCTCAACCTAAAAATGTATTAAACTTTGAAATTTCATAACTATTTCATTTTAATTCCTTTTCGTTGATTCAAATTTTGTTAATTCTGGTTTGAGCTAAGCTTTAATCTAAAAATGGTTGTAGGCTTAGTTTGGCTCCAGAAAAATTTGGGAATAGATTTAATTCTGCTTAGCTTTAATTAGTGCATTAAAAATTCATTTAACTTGGTAAATGCATAAGTATGTCTCAGAGTTCTTTTTGAGTGAAACCAACTTTGGTGGTTTCTCTATTAATGTGCTTAATTGTAAAATAGGTTTTAGGCATGCTACTATTTTCAAAAGTTTTGCTAATGCATTTAACTTGTGTACTTTTTCATGTCTTTGAAAAATCATAGGAAATGCATCCTAGCTCCAAATGAGGTGAATTAAATTGTGTTGTTCATCTCATGAGGTGCTGTATTTACCATAAAAATCCCAGGTGCAACACCTCTTTGGAAAATTGTGCTAAAGAATTAAATTCGCTGAACAAGAATCGATTTCAATTTTTCAAAGATTTTTCCAAATTGAAAGCAGATTTGTTTTGACCATAACTTTTGTATTGAGAATCCAAATCAATTGGTTCTTGTTGATAAATTCCTTAAAAATCATGCTCTTGCTTCTGTAAAAATTTCAGAGCATTTGGTGAAACTTGACTGTTGAGTCTTTTCTTGTTCTTCGTTCTTATCTGCTCTTTTCGTTCTTTTCGTTAGGTGTCGACGAGTCCGTTGATAACGAAGTGATCCTTTGCAGCATAGTGAGCAACTTCAGTAAGGCAAGTAGTTTGATCATCTCCAATCCCATTACTTTTAAAGTCTAATACTTTGTTTGCAAATGATATGTATGCATGCTCTATTTTGTTGTTAAACTATCAATCCATTAGTTGATCCTATAGATGCATATTCTGTAGGTAAATGTTCAATCTCTACTACTAAGCCTAGGAATATCTTGCTGTGATTTAAAGTTCGTTGGATGAGCTCTTATCACTTAGTAGTTTACATGTTGATATTGCTTAGAAATGCTTAACTAACGGTAGAATTGGGCGGTTATCGACTTAGTCGATAACTTTGATCACAAAAAATTATTATTACCATTATGCTCAGCACTTTGTGCTTTGTTACTTTGTAAAGTCAAAAACTGAAAATGAAATGTTTGAGACTTGGGCACAATGGTTGATGGTGTGATCTTATGGTGTGACTGGAATGGTGCCCGGGTCAACAAAGACCGAGTTACTTGTGTCACTAAGTCAAGAGATTATTGCGTGCTAACCACACGAGGGGGATATGGGACCTCTCTTGACTTAGTACTTTGGCGTGTGTTAGCTCCGAGTCGCAGGAGGTTGTGTGAGTGTGTTGTGTTGAAAAAGAAACTTGTGGTTACGTGTTGGGTGAGCGGGAGTGAATCCGGTTTAGGTTCTCCACGCCAAGGGCATTGTAGTTGTCCGGAGCTTTACCCTACAAGTGGTAATTGACTTTGGCTTTACAATGACTCTGTCTCAATGTATGGGTTTCTATCCATACTGGCACTCAGTAGTTAATGCACAAAATTGGAAATATCTCATAGGACTTAGCTGCGTTTAAGATACCAAAGGAAGTGTGCTAAATAGCTTGGCGAAAAGACGATCTGACATGTGGGTACATTGGTGTACCCCTGCAGGGTTCAAACTATTCGGATAGCCTCATCCTAGGTTATGGACATGCTTGGTAAGGTCGTGCAAGAACTAGACTATAACATTTAATTAAAACTTGATGTGGGTGGTATGAATGGGAAATTCATGCTATTGTTATGGTGGCTATTAGGTTTGTCACTTCCAGGATGTCTTGTTATATTTGTTACTTGTTATATCGCTATTTTTGTCAAATAAAATAGATTTTTAAACTGCCTTAAATCTATTACATTATTGCAAATGAAAACTTGCTTTATGCTGAAAATGAGCCTAAAGCCTCCTCCACTTAAACAAGCTTGCATGTAGCATATGTATAGGTCTGTTACACTACACGTAAGTCTTGCGAGTATACTTTTGTACTCATTTGCTTTGCTTAACTAATTGTTGCAGAGGAGGAAGCTGATCCCCAAGGGATGCACTTTTGTGAGATGTGCTGCGGGTTTGACGACTAGGTTGGCGGCCCGATTAGTTGCCTTGTGGGTTAAAGGCATACTAATTGGCTTTTGTTTATCGCCATCTTATGGCTTTTGCTTCCGCTGTTCATTTATCTCTTTAGCTGTTATTTGGCCGGTCGGCCCTTTTGTAATAACTCTACTAGGTATGTCTTTTGTTTAATCTAGTTCGTGCTTTGGTTCTATGTTTGTGTGGAATTGATGCATGATTTTGTAAAGGGGCATGTGTACTGCAAGTTCTTGGGAAGTACATGTATCTCGAGGCACTAAACATTCTGCTTGTGATGCTAGGACCGTGGATGGTTACATTACAAGTCAATTTTTCGTTCTCACAGTTTGTTCCAACCTGTTAATGTGTGACCAGAGGTTCATGCAGAATCGGTTGTGACTCTAAACCCTTTCCGATCACTAGTTGTAGCGGCTCCTAGCGTAACATAGCGATTCCTAATACACACAAATTATATCGATTTAACCTTAATGCAATATGATCTACGATCAGTCCTCATCACTATGCATCGTGTCATATCTCTATACGACCGGTTCAGATGTTGTCACGACTCACCAGAACTCCTTACAACCGTGTTACGACCACTCAGGATTACGCTCGACCGCCTACGACCACTCAGATTCCATACGCACTACCAGAATCGATCGAATCGAGTGACCTACGTGTATACTCCTTTGCCTCATGATATCTGGTTGAACTCTGTGAGATGTTGTGTCATCCATGGACTGCTCAATTCTTTCTCGATCGAGTGTCGATAACTTTACGTGGTCGAACACTTCGACCACTAGTGGCACGGCCATGCACTTTCTTTATCCGATCACAACGAGGGCCCGAGACATCTCTCTGTTATGTTAGAAGGGCAAATCACATATCCGACCACCACATTCCTCGCATGTTTCATAGCATACCCGAAAGCTACCTTTATAACTACCCGCCATTTTGAGTAGCGCTTGGCAACCCCTAAGAGTGCTATTACACATGTAGGAAACCATGCTGATCTCAAGTCTAAGGATTATACATCATCATTGCTTGAGACCAACTAACGACACATAGAATCATAACAAATCTCAATAGTGTCTCAAGGTGGGTCTAATCCAACGTTATGTTCTCTAACATGTGTCCATATTATTGGTTTGATATCTCCATATCTATGACTCGTAAAACATAGTCATCAACCAATACATATGCTAGTCTATTCATACGTGTCCTCATATGTTTTCGACCAGGGAGCGTTTAAGAATAATCATCGCAGAAATATAGAGTTTCACAATCAAGTTACATACTTGATAATAAATATTAACAATATTATTCTAGGAACAAGATAACATATTATCCAATGTCATGAACATAATGAAATATAATCATCTCTATGATTACCTCTAGGGCATATTTCCAACACAAAGGATTGCTGAAAAATCAAGACGCAAGGTCGTGCATCGCCAAGTACCAAGCGGATTATCAAGATTCCTCCAACGGCTATAAACTAGCCGTTGGACATAAGGCGCAGACGACCGCCAACCAACACGCAGTACAATCGCCGAGGTTTGGCCATACCGCTCAAGGAGCGCAGATTACCGATTGTCAAGGGAGGCACCATCCCAAAAACACCGCATCGCTTTTAAACGAATCGCCAACTGGAAATCGGAACAACCAATGTGCGGTCATACCGCACCAAGATCCGATCGTACCGAAGAGCGGTTGTACCGCAGACAACACGCCGGTATAACCGATTTTCCTGAGAAATCAACAGTTTGCATCCAAAACAAATTCAATTGCAAAACACATTTGACAACTGACAAGGTGATGCAAACACGGGCTTAAAGGCAAGATTCTTACCAAGTTGCAAAACACATTTGCCAACTTTTAGAATCAATACCACAAGGAATAAGGTACATGGACTTAAACCATCTGCAAAACACATTCGCAAACTAAAGTCACATGCTACAAGGATTATGCATGAGCTTCAACTATTTGCAAAACACATTCGCAAATAATAGCAACATGCTAACGAGAGTTAGAGCAAGCACAATGAGCTATCAACACATGAATAACTCAAGCTACTAGTCAAAGACCCCGCCCTCTTAATAGTACGGCAACCTATACTAGCAATCCGTCTTCCAACCAAACACCAAGACCGGTAAAAGACTAGGAACACATCCTTAGCCATAGCTAGTCATACATTTGCCTTGAGCAACCACTTGAAGCTTGATGACGCACATCTTCACTTCAAGTCTGGGTCATTGACTTGATATGCATCAACTCATGATGCATCCTTCACTTGACTTCCATCAACACATGATGGATCTTCTTTTGACTTGATGATCAACTCATGATCATCTCTTCTTAGAGATCTTGATACGCATCAACACATGATGCATCCTTTACTCCAAGCTTTTCACTTCAATATCATCAACACATGATGATCTTCTAAGGTCTCCAACTATGGAACTCAACCTATTCATCCAACTCATGAAAAATGTTAGTTCCACAATGTGATTGTCATTAATTACCACAACCTACCATTAACTCATAATGGTGGGACAAATACCACAATCTTTCCTCTTTGGTAATTGATGACAATCATCACAAAAGCTTAATAATTGAATATTTAAGTCATATGAGTATATATGAACTACACAAGTCTTATATACTCATATGATATGTTTCAAATGTTTCAAGAGTACATATGTAAACTACACAAGTTTTATATACTCAAAGGATTTGTTTCATCGTAAAGATTCTTAATGTATGTGGAAATGGAATATGGATCAATACTAATGAAACCACAAAACATAGAGTGAACTCCCTCTAAATGTGTGCATACACAAATGTGTAGAAGGAACATATGCACATATTCAAGTTAGATTTTTGGCGGAGTTCAACCTATATTTTGGATCCGAGGAATGCAACAAGTATAGGAGTATAGGAGTATACTGTAGAATGCATACCTCTTTGATTTTCATCTTTATATCCAATTTAGACTAGGCAATAGGTAATCAATAAACATATTAGTCTCACAAGTAGATTTGTCATTAATAACCAAAATACTCCATTAACACATATTGGCGGGTCTAGATTCTTCAGCGAGGCTTGAGGCAAAACAAAGAGGGGGAGCAAAGGGCACGCGGTGCTCTCTTTATAGGGTGAAGGCGACAATTGAATAGACGGGGAACACTCGCAGAATTTGGGCAACGGTTTCGGTCGGCATTAACCGGCGACGGGAAACGGCAAGGGCTTGAATGCTTAGGCTTTGTAGGCGAGCATGGATGCGCAGCGACGAAGGCGGGTGTGATGATGACGCGGGAGACACATAGTAACGACGCAAGGCGCGGCTAGGACATAAGTGGCACGGCGACATGGGCGCCGACCGCGGGCTGGTCAATGCACGGGAGCCAAGTGGTGGGCTGGGGGGCCGGGAGCCTCGAGGCGGCAGACGGCATGGCGCGCAGAGGTGGTTGGGAGCCGCCGGATAGAGCATGCCATGCAGAAAAAAAGCCAAGAGAAAGAAAGAAAAAGAAAGGAAGGAAGGAAAAATAAAGTGAAGGAAAAGAAGAAAAGGGAAAAAGAAAAGAAAAAGAATTGGGATCGACCTGAAGATAAAATTCAGAGATAATTCAAATTAGGAATTTGAATTCAAATTTTTGTTGGAGGTTAGAATTGAGATTCGGAAAGAGATTGAAATTGAACTTGAGACTTGAGATAGGAGATTAGATTTGAGATTCTAATTTGATTTAATTATCATAGACATAAGCAAGAACTCCAAATAAAATCCAAATCTTTGAAATAACTAATTTGAATTAAATTTTACAACAAAGGAGAGATTTTTTTTGGGAAATAGAAAAGAAATAAATTAAATAGAGCTCAAAGAAATAGCAAAAGAACTTGGGAAAAAAAAACCAAGAAAATCTAGAAAATCAAATAAACCAGTTTTCAAATTTAATTGAAGTTTGATTTATTCATATTAAATTGTTTAAAATTTTGAAATTCCAAATTTAAGCTTTAAACAACTCAATAAAATTCAACGAATTCCTTTTATTTTGAAATTTTCAAAAAGACGCGAAAATTGGGATATTACACCTCTCCCCCTAATAAAGTTCCTCCCTTTGTGTTGTTGGCGTTTATCGCTGCATTTTTTCGATGTGTTGCCTCCATCCAACCTTCGTGGTATTCTCTCATAGTTCTTTTGGTTACCCCACTGGATCTACCTCGCCAACACTTTACCACCATCGCCATGGGGATCGTGGACCCCAACATCTTTTGTTCCCGGTGGCTAGTCGAACTTCACGAGTATATCACCGGCGGCCATCGTTATAGGATCCTATGGCATCCCTTCAACCTCTATCCAAAGGAGGCCACTCTACTTTGATCGCCGCCAAAATCGCCAAAGAATGCACAACATGTGGTGGAGCCGCACCAAATGCGGGCACTAAAGGCGAGGAGTTCTTGCATTGGCAATCTAAGCTTTTTCTCACGACGCCATCGCCAGACATGCTTTCAAGGACTATGATGTAATTTTATTTTTTCTTTTAGTCCTTAAGCCACGATTTCGTGGATTGTCCTATAATTTCCTTCTAATTCAAGGTTCCTTTTGAAAACCTCATGGTGGTTGTAACTTGTACTAAATCCTTAAGGGCATCTCCAATAGTACCATGTCGGGCCACTTGTTAGTTCTTCCATGTCAAGAAAATCCTAGATGGAAGAGAGAGAAACATGAGAGAGAAGGCGGTCTATCTCTTCCTCAAACAACTATCTCTACACATAAACCAAGGCAAACAAACCAAAGGTATGCGAGAGAGAGGTGAAGGAGTGGGAATATTATAAGTTTGGCATAAATATAGAGAGATGACTTATTGGAGGTGTTGTCTCTAAATCTGTTTTTCGTTACGTGGAGTTGATATAGCAAAAATAGAGACGATACTATTGGAGATGCCCTAATATAAATCAGAATTAATGACCCTTTGGGTCATAATTGCTTTAAAAATAGAGATGGCATATTTTGAACGCTTCAACAAGAACTTCTCCGATTTAATCGATTATATTATATATGCTCTCTCCAATTACAAATACATGTTGTTTTTGGATACGTAGTCAAACTTTCAAAACTTTGGTTATCGATACATTTTTAAATATTTAGATCGATACATGAAAATCATATATATATATTTGTCTCGAAAACTAGTTTCATAATATTATTTTTTATTGGGTGTTATAACTACTTCGCCTATTCAGAAAGATACGACGATTTAGAAAGCATGCAGTCAAACCTTTCTTAACTTTGACCACTAATGCACACACTAATCTAATAACATCATTTTCACGTGACCAATTAATCCAAATAGTTAGATTAGATTAGTCATAAAAATATTTTCATAATATAATAATTTTATATTTTTATAAACGTATTAATATAAAAAGAATTACCAAAGTTTGCACGTTGAAGAATGTATCATAAAACATAGTACATTCTTGAAGAAAGAGTATACTACATCATAAATTAGTGATCAAAGTTTTGTTTCGACCACCACACAAATATCCAAAACAACGTGTATTTTTGACCAGAGCGAGTATACGTCGTATTCGCCTCGATGCATTCCGTCCCACCTCATTTCGCATAGCAACAGGCGAACCTGGAAGAAATAGGTGCGTACGAACTCTAGTACGTGTGTGCATGTAGTGCGCGGCAAAGAAGGGAAAATATCTGGGCTGGAGAGACCGATGTAAACTGAACGAGTCACAGGCAGGCTGTGGCTATGCATGGCATGCAGTTCAGGTGGAAGAAGCAAGCAAAAGAATTAGCGGAGGCAATGGCAACTTGGGCAATGGCAACTTGGGCAAGTTAACCAGGAAGGAAGAGCTAGACGTACGTAGTACAGATGACAGGAGGAGCAGCGATAGCGTTAGCCCAACCAAACCTACCACTCCCGCAGTCCCGCACGCTGATTTAATGCACCGGTGACGAGTTGGTTGGCGCCATAAAGTCTAGGCTAGCTCCCCTCCTCTCTTCCTCCTCCCCTCTCTCTCTCTCACCTCACCTGCATCATCGATTCCTCCTCTTCCATCTCTCCACACGCCAAACTCCGTTTCTTTTCGCCTTGATTCATTTGGCGCTGCGATTTGCGATTCATTAAGGAGGTGGAGGAGAAACAGTTGCTAGCTAGTCGGTTAGTGGTGCAGCAGGCCGGCATGGATCAGTCCAGTGCTTTCTTGCATACGCCTTCTGCTGCTGCTGCTGCTGCGGCGGCGGCGGCGGCCTCTGTCCCGCTCCCGCGGAGCTCCAGCAATGTCTCCCTGTCGTCGCTCGCGAGGAGCGGCAGCGGCCGCGGGAGGGGCGGCGGGGCGGGCGGGAGGAGGATGATGCGCAGGGTCTTCCGCGGCGTCATCACCTTCATCTTCGCCATAGGTACGTCATCGATCTTTTCTTTCTCCCTTCCTTTAACGACCTCCTTTTTTTAGCCGGGCGTACGCCGATTTGGACCATGTCTCTGTCGGTGTGATCCATGTTTCTGAAGATCCTGATCTTGCTTAGGGGCTAGCTTCTCATGCATGATTCAGAGTCTTTCTTCAGATATCCCAGTGTTTTTTTTCTTCCTGATTTTGGTTTGGTGTCCATCTGTTGGCCTAAGTAGAAAAGGAGAAATTTTTCGTACTTGTTTCAGCATCTTCAGTTTTCGGTTGATTCTCATGTTTTTTCTTAAAGAAAAGAAGTTATTTTTTATGGTTTATTCATTTCTAGCCCTTTCTTTTTGGGGATTCTTGCTCATGTGGATGCAAATCTGTGTGGAGGGGTCCTTATTTTTCCTTCTATATTTTTTTCTTTCAAAAATGAATGTAAGTATGCGTTGAGGGAGAGGAGACTCCTGAGCTTAAAGCTGGATCAGTAGATTGTAAGAATTCAAAGTTCTCAAACTGCTGGTAAATATTTGATTCCTTATACAAAAATACAGATTTAATTTTGTAGACGTGGATTCACTTTTTTCTCTCTCCTCCAATGAAAAATAACTGATTCTTGAGTTGCAAAATGAGAGTTTACTCAACAGAAGAGCAAAATCTTCCTTAATGATTTAAGCTTCGTGCAGTGTTTCCAAGTCTAATCTTTATGCCTTTTTGGGTTGATCTGGTTGATATCCTGCAATCTTGTTCATTGATTCAAACTTTTTTTAGAAAAAAAGACTTAATTTGGTTCATACTTCGAACTGATGTTGTCGTAGTAGGAGCTCTGAATATTGTCATATGTGTGTCCTGTGCAGCTGGACTGTTCCTTGGAGCCGTCACCGGCGGGCTGATCGGCCTCGCCACCGAGAGCGGTCTCTTCCGCGGCACCGGGATCGGCGCCATCACCGGCGCTCTCGTCTCCATCGAGGTCGTCGACTCGTCGATCCGGCTGTGGCGTTCCCGGCGGTCCGGGATCTGGAGCATCTTGTATGTGGTAAGCAATAGCATAGACGATTGATCGACGCTGGCAAGTAGCTAGGAGTAGGACAGCAACTCATAACTGCACACTTGCTTGCTTGTTTGCACTTGTCTGTGTCAGTGTGCGTTGCTTAATTTATATGGACTACTTGTGTTTCCTCCGTTGGCTAATGACGTATTCATATTGCTGTTTGATCTTTAATTAGAACCCTAAACCACAGGCTCTTACCATATAAAAGCCTCTGTTCACCCCAGAGTCAAAACTATCTTTTTGTTGTCTGAAGTAAGCTAACATGATATTTTCAAAGTAGTTAGTGCATTCTCACTGATCTAACCTTCTCATCCTCATCATGTCTGAACACACTCATGCTATATAAAAATCTGTAGCTCATGAGACATCATGATGTTGTGCAAAATTCTGCTGAGACAACATATGTTTCTTAACATCTCTTCTGATGCTTCATAACCTTGATTTTACTGAAACTTTCTGGCCTCATTGAGCCTAACGCAAATCTTTACCGGGTAATGCAGCTTATGTGATCTACAGCCTCCTCACTGGCAGGCTTGTCCGCGAGAAGGTCGACCCGGCGGTGCAGCGGGTGGTCCGGAGCCAGGTCAGTTGATCATCTGCCCCTGAGTGCACTGGCATTTGTCTTACAGTATCATGCATGGTTTGATGCAAAAATACTTAGAACTAGCTGACTGAAACCAGCTACTACTCGGTACTCACTTTGCATTTGTCTGAGTATCATTTCTCTTTGAACACAGATGAATGCAGTGGACTCGTCACCCTTCAGGGAGTCCCCTGACCTCTTTGAGATCGAGGGCACCAACGGCATGCCAAGGGCGTCCATCGACAAGCTGCCCGAGGTCAGGATCACCGAGGAGTACAAGCGGAACGCCATTGGTGACAGCTCCGGATGCTCAGTCTGCCTCCAGGTCTGAAACGACACAACATTTCTGAAACTCATTATTTGCCCATTACCTTACCAATTGGACTACATACAACTGATTGGTCACTGTATCATTGCATTCATGTTATAATGGACTTAGCCTACAGAGACACAAATGTATGATTAAGTTGCTGTGCCAAATGTTTGCATGTATGCTTACTGATTACTGCATGTATGGTATGTGCTACAGGCAGATATTATGCTGATTGGTTGTTTTCAGTGACGTGGATGTTCTGAACTTTTGCTCCTCTTGTTTCAGGATTTCCAGACCGGGGAGAAGGTGAGGAGCTTGCCAGATTGCTGGCACGTGTTCCACGTGCCGTGCATCGACGGCTGGCTGATCAAGCATGGATCCTGCCCGATGTGCAGGAGGAAGCTGTAGATCATCATCGACGGCGACGACGACCGTGACGTACTTACTCCTCTAGTAGTACTAGTAGGAGGAGGCGGCTCTGCTAGTCTGCTTGCTGCTTGCTGCGTGAGCTATATGCTGCGAGTTGTCCACCGCGCGTGCCTGTGTTGCTGTTGCTAGGAGGCTGACATCTATAGAACCCTAAATTTATAGAGCATTTTGTTTTTGGTTTTTGCTTCTGTTGCTACGTGTTCTTAATATCTTTATTTTTGATCTATCCTTCCCTTCTCCTGATGTAATATAGTACCGAAAGCTCTGGACCGGCTTGCGCTTTGATCTCCGGACTGATGATCTGATGTAATATATATATATCGCCCTTGGACATAATATCTTGCATGCAAGGACATTAAAATCCTAGTCCGGGTTGTTTCATTTCTTGTTACGGTTTAATTAATTGAAGGATTAATTAGTAGGGAGAAAAATGGATACTAGTATGATATGAAGGACCTAACTTGGTTAATAGAGCGAAATTTGCAATGAACAACATATCTTGAAAAATTGAAGTCGCTCTTGCCGCCAAGGTATATCAGAGTTGTTACTACATCTCAAAATGCAGCGAGTCTGCCTGAACTTCAAATTCAGTCTAAGAGTCTTATCTACAACGCAAAAAAACTTCACCGAAAACAGTGTGATTCTTATAAAATTTCTGAAGAAATTTTTCGTGTTCCAAACGGAACCATAGTGCTTCGAACGAACCGTTGATCGCACAAACAAACAGTGCTTCGAACAGTTGGTTGGCTTGTTGGGATGGCATGCTTTTTGTCAGAACTGGGCTTCTCTGTATGCACACCGACACGATGCATCGTGGATTCGTCGTAGGTCGTCTGATAATTCAGTGCGTCAGGATATAATTTTATATCCGAATCACCCTGCTTGCCGCGGGCGAGGCCAATAAATATGGATCGGATGATCATGCGATGGCCAAAAATAAGGTGTAATGGCTCTCAATTCTCGAATCTTTTTTAGATTTGGCTCATGGCACTACGGTAAATACAAAAATAGTCTTAGTATCACTGTTTTTGTAAAAAAAGCCCCCAAACGAGCGCGGAATCAACGGGTGGCTAACGCGTAGCTCTTCCCGCGGTCGGCCAGCGCGGCAAGTGGGTTGGGCGCGGGACCAAAATCCAAAACGGTGTGGACGCAGGAGCTCGCCCACCTTCCATGGTGGGGGAGCGCGGAAGCGGCATGCCGCAGCCGCCGAGCGCGGAAAGCGGCCAGGGTGCCCCACCTTCTGCGGTCACCGCAATGTCGCTGTGCGTCGCCTCGCCGAAGACCTTCCGCGGTCACCGAGCGCGGAAGAAGACACGCGTCACTTTCTCGGTGATTCTGTGCTTGTTTGAGGGCTATTTTCGTAAAAACGATAGCAAATAGGTTATTTTTATATTTACGTAGTACCGTCAGACCAAATCAAAAAAATTCTCAATTCTCATCATGGAGCAGAGAGATCTAGAGAGAGAGTAACGCGATGGATGAAATGGAAGAAGAGAAATGTAGCAGAGATGAGATGGGGTTGGCAACGGTGGGGGCAGGGCGGTGGGTGAGAGTTGGGTGAGGAGGTGATGGCTCGAGTAATCGCCCCAACCATATTGCTCCCGTCAGCATGGCGCCCCCACGCCACGCGCGTTGGTCGCAGCTGCTGAGCTGCTCGAGGCGTGCCGCGGCAGGCGCTGCACTGACTGGAAAAAAACGCGTGCGAACCCGCGCCTCACACGTGGAAATCACGGAAGCACAAACGTGTCTCGGCGGCATCGGCAGCTACAGTGCCCAGACTCGCCGTCTTCTGACAGCAGACGATGACGATGCCCTTGATTAAACAGACGACGGTGGAACACAGCCATGCTATGATGCTATTGCTGCCAGGATGGATGCCAGTTCTGAATTTGGACGGGCTTCAACAGATGACATGAACCGATCCATCAGGTTCCAAATCCAATTCTTTGCACCGTGAATCGCAGTCTCCATGATGTGCAGCACGACACTGACCTGAGTTGTAAACTGCTTAGCTAGCTGTTCAAGGTCTGTAGCATCGGTCATCTATGACCATCGCTATACTACAGAGGCAGATCTAGTTCAATCCATTGATTACAGCAACTTGTTCAGAGCTGGAGACATGCTTGTGACTGCTATATTCAAAGTGTAATCTTCAAGGGGAAATCAACAGCTTCATATATAGTTGTCAACAAATTACAGTGCTTGTACAAGTCAAAACAGCATACATACATACATAGAGACAGAGTCCACAACATCAGTTAATAAGTTACTCCTTTTGGCTTATTATTTCATATGCACTGGTGTTAAAATTCCTGCGGTGGAACAAGACATTTGCTTTTCAGCTGGAAAGATTTTCGCTTTCCATGGGGCATCAGGAGCACAACAGAACAGAGCAGCTAGCTATCCTTTTTAAGCCAATCTTGAAACATACATTACTATGATGATGGGATTAAAAAGCTGGAGAAGAGCTTCTGTGCCTCTCCATTTTTTTACATCATTGAGGGAATGGTCTTGGCCGATATGACTGACGTTTACCACAAGGGAAGAAAAACCTTCTTCAGTCAGGGGTGTCGTCTCCACCAGGCACTTGCTTGGGGCTACGTCTGTGACGCATAAGGTGCTAGCGTATTGCTGGGCAGGCTCACACCACGGCCTCTTAGAGAAACAGCAGGACCCCTGCAGGTGCTCGCCCTACTTACAAGGCTCGAGTCAAGGAAGACTACTATGACCGTTATGTCATCATGGAAGTGGCGACGAACACCGCGATCAATCTTCTTGAGATCAGAGTAACGCATCTCTCTTTTCTTGGCTGCCTTTTGCAACGCTGCCTTTATGAGCCTCCTAGCACTTCCCTGAAAAGTTCAAAGAGAGTCAATCATTATCACACTCTTCACCTGCAGTCAGCCACCTGACACGTCTATTTCATTTTCATGCAAGTTGCCTTTCAGTGAGGGCTAAGCAATAAAAAAATAAAAAAGAAGTGATGCTAAGCTTCCGTGGTAGCAGTAATGGATTTCAGCCCACTCCATGGCAACAACAAACTTTTGTATCAAGGGTTCTACTTTCTATTGTACCTGCAACCATGCCACATCAAGATTTTGCTGATAGTGTGATCGCTAGATTTTATATGTTTCTAAACAAATGCCATGGTAATGTGCAATTTGTAGTTTTTGAGGAGAACAGAGAACCATCGATATTATTTTACAACATCAATGTAGTATGCAAATTTCCTTTTTGTTGCTCCAGCTGTTAGCTGTTGTCCTGTTTGACTGAACTGTATCTTTGATATGGTTGTTGTTTCTATTTTCCTTCTTAATGATTTGGCAGAGCTCCTGCCATTTGCTTAAAAAAAACTGTAGTATGCAAATTGTTGTTTTGAGGAGAGACCAATGGTAATCAAGGGCATATAATAGTACTTTAGTTCTTAAGTTTGTGATATATGAGCAGAAATATGTTTGTCACTTTAATTTATTTACACAGGACTAGGAAGCTTACACTTCGAGGGCTACTGTGAACAATGTCAACAGCCTCTTGGTTGGTTAAGTGCTCCCAAAGTCCATCAGATGCAAATATGAGAAACTGATCATGTGGTTGTAGTGGTTGCACACTAATCGAAGGTTCTGAACTTAGTATGGGCTTTTGAAAAGGTTCACGCAGGCGGAATTTTATATACAGAGGTTCCCGGTTGAACTCTGCTTTTTTGAGATAGGTATCGCCGATTGATCTGCAGACCTGCAACATACAACAAATAGAGAAAACTCAAAAATCTTCACTTGGACCTTGAAAGAAATACGACAACGTAATTGAAGCAGCAAGTATTGTCAAATTTGTTAGTTTGTTACTCATACAAAAGAAACTCAACATCACATATCTGAATGTCTTATCATGGCAACCCAGTGAGGGCATGCCACGAAGCCCTCGAGAGCGAAGAATCAAGTGGCTAAACGTCAAAACACTTTTGACAAATGAATGGTTAAACCGAGTGATGAAATGAACCTAACTGAAACATAACAAATACTAGGCAAGTATTGCTTTAGTAGTAACTATCCATGCCATGCAAAATAGCTCAATTCATTAGATGATACAGGCACTAACAATGCATAACCTCCTATTATTTTCAAGCTCCACCCTAACTAAAATATATAGCAGTGATGCCACAATCATCCACCACATAAAGGGGATATCTCTCATCCACAAGCATAAAGATATGTTTCTGCCCCCGACGGCCCTACCACCTATAATCACTTGGTTTTGTCATTTATCTTGGACAAACGGGGATGAGGTTTTTCAGTAAATACCATTCAGAAGACAAGGAAGAGAACAGGCTAAACTTCAAGGTGATGAAACTAAAGTTATCTTTCGCCAACAAGGATGTACGCAAGCAATATGAGATGGCCACTGAATCAAATTTTCTCACAGCTACAAATGTCTTCCCAGTGAAGAGGGCGCACCTGAATTAAGCCTTTTACACGCCAAACGTTGTGCTTGAGAACAACAATCTGCCTATCTTCCGGGTGCATTGACTGCAATTCTTTTCTCACTGACTCAATACTTACATTATGCTCTGCTGACAGTTGGACAGCCAAAACTTCTCCAGTGGCTTTAACATGTCTTCCTAAAACAACACGGGAATCCCCAACATTGGCAACATAAAGTATGCCACCACAGATTACACCAACCAGACAGCATGAGCCAACAGCTGCTATTTGAGGCTTCACAGGCCATTGCTTGGTGACAACAGAGAAGAATCCATCTTCTGTAGCTTCATATGCTTTCTTCAGTACATCAACAGACATTGAATTTTGCTCTGATGCGAACCCTGCAATATTAATCCATGGAGGAATAGAATGATCACTGAATCGCTCTCTTTATGTGGAAAGTGAAAAACACTACTGTGGATATAGCACCAAGAATACAAGAAATGAACATAATACTAAGGCATAATGCTCCCAGGTTAGCGCTTACTTTTCAGATTGTGGAAGAGGTGATCGTTGATATAGCAAGCCGTCTCTGGGCCACCGTGTCCATCATAAACCCCGACGAAGGTGCCATATGGGCCAGAGTCAAGAAAGCTCAATGGACCCGACTCAATCTGACACTGGTCCTCAAGTAAGTTATTGGCCTGGACCACAGCCATGGAAAATTCCCCATTTACATGCTGCCCAGTGTCCTTGTACCATAGAAGTCCATCCTGCCTACCGGCAACATCTGAGGCTGTCCGGGCATGCCGGCTGGATGATGGTCTCCAGCACGCCCGTAACAAGTTCATCAATGTCACTATCATCCCTCATCAGTCATCCCACCCACATACGCCTCCGAGCCCGCTTCATCTTTGCTCCAAGATAAATGCAGTTTCACTTCTCAATGCACGGATATATCTCTTTCCTTTATCCTGGAAAGAAAACATGTATGAGTATATGGAACACAAGTATGGCTTGTTAATAATACTAAAAGTCCATCACTTGCACTCGGTTTGGAAACACAGTTTCAAGGATAACATATTTGATCTTTCTTTCTTTTCTTTGTGAGTAACAGTTACAGTTGCTATGACTACAGCTCAAAATCCAAAAGGTCTGAGAAATCTCATTCTTATAATAATACAAGCGGAAGGACGGAAAATCTAATCAAATTACCTCTTTTGGCACCTTTAGGTTCTAGTATAATAAGCATGCTTCTAATGAGTAACTTACATCATCACTTTACTTGAATTCAAAAGACATATCACATGCCAAGCATTCTATATGTCTTAATATGCTTCTCTTATGTCAAGAGGAAAAACAATGCAGCAAAGTCACTGTTCGTCACCAGATTTCTTACTCAATAAACATCAAATGTCCAAAAGGCCAATATTTCCCATCACACACTCGAAATTATGACAACTTCCTTACAGCAACCGATCAAAGCTAAGATTTTGCCTATAAATTATGAAGAACTAGCGGCGAAGGCATAATTCTTTACACTTCTTCTATTGGATAAACAAAAGGAATGATGCCTTGACATGTCGATAAGAATAAAGATTAATCCCCCAACAATTCAATTATCCAAAACCTCATCTCCTCCGGTAAATTGTAAAACTCTCTCGCGCCTTATCCTTCGCATCGTAGTTAATAATCACCAATAAAAAGGGAGCTAACGAATATAATTATACACCATGATTCGCACATTAATTTCCCCAAATCCCCGATTCCACCATCCAATCGGCGCGGGTGCTTCTCCTAAGTGTCAGCCGACCGTTCACCAAATCGAGACACCTCCCAATACCATTCGTCACCCCGATCCAAGAAATCCAAACCCGCACACAGCGATCGAATGATATCCAAACACCGAAAATTCGGATCAAGAAAGAGAGGCCCCCAATCCTGGGGGACGCGACTCCAAGGGAGCAAATAGCTGAGGGAGGAAAAATCGCACCTTTGCGTGGCGGGGGGCGCCCAATTGGCGGATTCGGATTGGGGATTTGGCGAATTGGGGGAGGGGCCTCGATCGAATCGCGCGATTTGGGCGTCGCTACGCTGCTCTCCTCCTCTTCTGTCTCTTCCCCTCTTTCCCTGTCTAAACGAAGGGAGAGAAAAATAGCAGTCGCGAAAGAGAGAGGAAGGGAGTAAACCGGAGGAGGGTAGGGTGGCAAACGGATCGGGTAGCACCCGCCCGACCCGACTCCGGACGCGGCTCGGACCAGCTACGGGGAGGAGGAAGCTCGCTGTCCTCCCGACAGGCGTCGGAGACGAAGGGCGGCGGGGCGCGACCGACGAGCGGGGGCAGGTGTCCTCGTCGGCGGTGGCTCACCGGCGGCGAGGGAAGAGAGAGAGAGAGAGAGTCGGAGGGATTCGAGCCGAGTAACCAGCCCGTTGCAACAGCCAACAGCCGTTTGATGACGTGTGGGTTTAGACAGGAATGCAATAAATAAATAAATAAATAAAGAGAGAAAAATGTAGGGGTTCGACGTAAATGGCATTGAGAAAAGCTTTAATTTCAGATTAGTCCCTACGAATACCTACCGGAAAAATATCTGACCAAAATCCGAGACTTTTTTCAGGTGGTTCGTCTCCTTGCAACGAGAGAGAGCGCTCGTCAGAATGGATGTCAGATTGACCCCAAGAAATAACCAAGATTCCTTTCCTCTCTCTTGGTTTAATTAAATTTAATTAAACTTTAACACAGTATAGCATGGCTCAATCTGTTTCAGGGCAGAAACAGGAGCAACACTGACCAACTGAAACTCTGAAAGGGCAGTGCTGTGCATGGATAGTGCCTGCTAATGCATGCCTTGCACTGGTGCTTTATCTTTATGGCGTGTTACCATTCAACAATGGCTCGGTCTGGACTCACCAACCTTCGAGAACGAGTAGTAGTATATTCTTTTTCACACCGGCCCCTTGGTTTCCTCTGAGCCTCTTGTTTTTATTCGTCCATTGTTTCGTTGGTTGGTTCTGTTACCTCTGATTTCAAATGTTAATCGTGTTAGGGCATCTCCAATAGTGTGTTTATTGTTGTCTATTAGCTATATCACGTCAACAAAATATTACGTGGAGGAGAGAGAAAACACATGTCGTCTCTTCCTGAAGAGACTGTCGTGCACGCAAAACAAGACATGATACATTAATCTACTCTAGTTAACGTGTAGATCCGTTTCAAAGGAAAATTATAAAATATAAATATTAGAGAGCGTGCTAGAGAATATCTAACATATGTTACATCATTTTTAAAGACAATGATATCTCTAACTATTGAAGATGCCCTTAGAATCTATGCCGGTCAAACATTTCTAGGTTTAACTATCGATATATAAAAAATTACCAAGATTGATAACATGAAATTGATACTACTAGATTATTTTTATGTGAAACAACATATTTCCATAGAAATTTATGGTTAAAAATAACTTATATTTGGAATAAGAGGAAGTATTAAAAGTCAGGCTTTGGTGCCTTGTGCCATTGTATATGTGATTTTCCAGTGCTAACTAGCAAGAATGTTGTGACCAATCTATGCAAGCGTCATGCACAAAGGTTACATAACTAATATTAAGGGGGGTAACCATGTATCATCTCTTCTCTTCTCACCACATGACCAGCGGTTCACGTTTTCTTTTAGTTTGGTCCAAGTTTTCATTCTGCCAATTTTTCAAGGACAATGAAATGGTCGTCAGAACGACCAATTAACCTTCTCTAATTTGTGCAGAAATCTCTTTCTGCTAGCCTGAAACATCCAGTAGTACTACTCGCATTACACTGTAAGCCCTCTCAAATCTCAACATGAGAACCGTGCATGAAAAAGAGGGAAATTCAGACAAGTTGCTGTCAATCTGATCTTGGTGGTCGCAATCTCAGGCTCAGCCATATGCATGATACAAGAAGTGACAACCAATAATTCATGCATGAGATAGCTAGATAGATTACAGATATATCCAAAACAGTTTATTTAGAACTAATTTTGGCGTGCACGACACCATTTTTTCTGACAAAAATGGGATCACGACATCTTCAAACAGGGTATGTATTCTTTTCCAATGGCGAGTAATTAATAAGGTCATCATATATCAGGATCGCATCGCGCTTGGAACATATAAAAATCGTACTAGCTATGACATTTCAAAAGAAGGGGTAAATCTTAGTACTACTAGCTATATATTCGAGTACCGGCGTATTGGCTTTTCATTGTTCCAAAACTAAGCTGGAGTAGTAATACTGATACTCCCATTTGCTTTTGCCGAAAGAATGGAGGGTGGAGAAGAAGCCGCAGATTACAACTAGCCACCGGCTCGACACGTAAGCAGGAGACAGAGGAAGAGGAAAAGGAAGATTTGGAAACTGGCTTATAGGTAAACCAAGAGAGTTTTTTTTTGTTAAGCCTAAAAAAAGAGCTATTTTTAAGCTGAAATTATGCAGACAGCAACTGCTTATAACATCATTCCCCTGCCTGAGACAGAGGGAAGGGATGGGAGAGAGGCAGAGGCAGGCAAGAATCTATCGGCAGCTTCGCAGCTGCTTCTTTGCACGATCAGATACATTGTCAGATAAGATATAGATTCCTGATTCCTGCAGATGGATGGTACCATGCCGCCTCCAGATTAAATCTTTCAGTTGGTGATCGATGATCCCTTCGCAGGAGGATCAGATACATTACTCATAATACTATCCAACTTGCAATATAGTAGCAAGGTGGTACAAAGCTCTGTTCCTTTTGTTTTGTTTGGCAACACATGGCCTCATTGCTTAGCCTCATGTGAATATATGTGCTCCCCTCCTCTGTCTCTCTTTACATATTTGTAAACGTGTACGGATTTGACTGCACGTATGAACAGATTCTTGTGAAACATTTACGAGCAGTGATTGACAACAGGTAGGTATTATCTCTCTTGGGTACGTTCCGAGTCAGACAAGAGTAGAATATGCCAGCTAAGTTGGACTGAAGAACAAATGTATCTAAGATGTTAAGTAGAGGACAGGGAGACAGGGTTGCATAAGCATCTCCATCAGTCGGCGCTTCAGGACAAACATGCTTTAGAAATGTGTTGAAGCTGTAGAATTGACCGCGCGCGCCTGGTCCTGGCCAGGGAAAAATGTTTCGGTTTGCATTTTTTTCGTTTGGCAGCGAAATGAACGAAATTTTGGATGAATTTGTCCAAATGGTTTGATCAAATTTGAATTTTAAAATTTAAATATTTCCTAAAAATAAAAGAGTCTACAAGCCTGGGATTCAAACCCATGCCATCGGGACCAAAGGGATAGGGCATACCACTGGGCTAGCTTCATCTTTGTGGGTTATTCACTATTTTTTCTCTCTTTAATCCTCAAAATAATTAAAAAAAGGAAAAAATTTGAACAAAGCCATTTCCTTTCGGAAGGGGACGAAATGAACGAAAATTTCAAAATTTTGCCGAAATTGTTAACGCTGGTTCTGGCTGGCATTGGCATCCGACTCCTCATCTAAGACAAGCTAGCTAGTTAGGCTTCTGCTTCTTTCCTTGTTGAGTTGCTGTCACCGACGTAGAGAGAGAGGGAGAGATGGCCATTAGCCAAGCACAGTAGCACATGCAGTACGTGCGCTCGATTGAGTAGAGACGACGGCTGCTGCTGCTGCTGCTGGTTTTGTAAAAGGGGAGAAATGGATATGGTTGGGCTGGGCTTGGGCACGGGCATAGTTAGCCGAAAAAAAAAGGAAAAAAAGCTTCATCTTGTTCAGCATCGAAAACCTGACTGACTTGTGGCTGTGGACCATATCGTCTGCTGCTGCTAATCTAGCTCTGTCGATCATAATGATGGACGTACAAGCATGTATCGATTCGACTTGATGGAATGCTGCTATGTTAGCCATGTCAGTCTCTAGCTTAAGGATCCGACGTGGGTTACCTACTTTTTCATTCTCAGGTTGTCTTCATGTTCATCAGAGCGTCCTCGAAAACCTGTGTCCATTAGACCCCTTAAAAGTTCTTTGACAATTTGTGGTTGGATTAGGCCGTCAGGTGCAAGCCATGGGCCTCATTACTCGATAGTTACTGACAAAAACCTATCTCAAATTCACTGCGGTTTTCTAATTGGGCCCAAAAAAAAACATAGAGCAGAATGAATTTTCTTTTGGAAACAAACGAGGTAAAAATAAAATAGTTCATCTCGAATTCTCGATAGACTCCAGATTTTTTGTTTGCGTTGCGCGTGTCTCATTGTTCCGGAAGCTGCGGGATCGTGATTTGGTCAGAGGAAAAGGGCCAGAAAGCTCAGATTGGACTTTTCTTCCGAGGTGCATTTCTCAACTACGTGTTAACGTCAGGGTCGTGAGCGGCCAAACTTTCTTTTGCTTGTCTCTTTCAGCCAAGACCACGTCTGATATTTTTTTTTCCAGGCGAGAGAACACGGCATTTTGTCTGTCAGCCAGTCTGTGTCTGGTTGCATGCAGATGCAGTTGTTGTTTCAGCTAATAAGAACAGAGCACCCGTCAGAACATGATCACCTACTTCTTTTTTTTAGTTGCTATTTTCTTATTTTCTAGCTGCGTCAAAGAAGAAGCTATACGAACGCGGATACCTAGTAGGCTACTGCCCAGTCCTCGGTATGATCACTTACTTCTGAACCATACAATATTTGCACTGGCTGCAAAACCTCAGGAAGCTAAAAACATAAAATATATTACGGACCTCCTTTGTATGTACATGTTTCTTACCATTCGATTGGACTATTAAATCTTGCTGATGAAATATCTCTCGAACAATGGGACTGATTCCAAGGTTCGTGTATCCAAATCCAACCACTAGACTAGATTCCAAGGAAAAAAAAATTCTTGAAACTATTCTTGTACTTAGATTGTGTTAGGTGCTAGCCTGTACTCGGAGGGCATCCACCAACAGCACTAGCGCCGCATGTGCGTTGGCTAGCTAGACTTGATATTGTTTTTCATGGTCAACATGTTACTCAGAATTAAAAAGAGAGAACCAAATTTAATTAAATTGGCAGAAGCGGGTAGTAGGATGCAATTGAAGCAGATATAGACGGATATTACTTATTCTCGTAATTTTTTCTGAGTCGAGTCGGACACGGATAATATCGAATACTGCTTTTCCATTTCAGATTCACTCTCGTGAGCCTTTGATCGGTCGGTCGAATAGATATTATCCGCTTTTTTGCACCTATAAACAGGGCATTAGCAAGAGCGGTGCAACCAGAGCGAACACGGAGAGACTAATCGCTGAGATATCGAAGGAAAAAAAAATACTCAGTATCCCCTGCTTACTCAGATACAGCAACCCACAAATCTATTATCATGTTCCTAAGTGAAGTCACGACAGGCTTTCCTCATACCACCTGATATTCGGATACTTACAAACGTATATCACTCATCTCATATCATGTTCCGCATTTTTTTCCTCGGAGTCGGACACGGATAATGCCGAATAACCATTTATCTCTTCTGCATTTGCTCCGCAAGCTTTCGGTCGGTCGAAAATTATTCGCTCCGTTTGCACCCCTAGCGACGACGATTTGCATAATTTTTCGAGTTGACATACATTCATATATTCTCTCCTCCCATCCCATCCTCTGTTACACTAGCTACATGGCGAATTGCAAACCGATACAGGGGATGAACTGAAGGATCATCAGCACATGCATGTGCAATCGCCAGGATACGTTGACAATTTTACAGTTCTTGTGGCAGCTACTAACATGCACTAGAACAAAACAAACTCCTCATCTGCGACCTAATTAAGTTTGTAGGTAATAATAATTCGTCGGATGCAATGTAAAAACAAAACAAAACAAAGCCGTCGTACAAAAGAATTGCTGATTATCAGGTTCATTGAGCGCTCAACAAGCTGAGCCGTTGATCCAACTGAACAAAAATCCAGAGTAATGACGCCATGCATATATTACTGGCTGCATACATTTTTAGTATTTGATGATTTGTTATAATAAAAGATGTGCATTTGATGATTTGTTACTTTATGTCTCGTGATTTAAACTTATATGTCAGTGAGACATAAAGTAACAATTTATTAAATACACATCTTTATAGCGGTAAATCATCGATAATTCATATATTTTTTGGTCCTAGATTTTCTGTCTATAGGTTGGACGTCATGTGGTGATGCTGGCCAATTCCAACCACCACGAGTCCAACATCGAGAACAAGTCCAAGTCCTGGATGTCCTGGAGAAAGTACTGCCTTTTTGCGTATGAACCCTTCATCTCGCAATATATTATGGCAAAAAATACTCCTAGCTACGCACCAAATTGTATATCTGTATGATAAAAAATTGACCCACCAACCCGAGCCTTCTTTCTTAAGTGAATGTTAGAGCGTATGGTCAAATTTCAAAAACAGAGAAAGAAAGAGCAGATACAACCACTTGTAATACAGTTTTTCTTAGGAAAAATGAAGTCTTGTTTGGAACGTAGAAATTCCATGTAGAACATTTCAACTTCCACAGGAATACCGAAAATCCTCAGGGTCAAAACGGGGCCTAATAATGTTAGTAAACCATACAACATCTCATACAACATCTCGACTCTGAGAAGCCATTAGCCACACAAGACTAGGGCATGTTTGCTAGGGTTCCACTCCTTATTTTTCAGCTTTTGGATCCACTCCTCTGAGAATTTAGAGCCGGTTGAGAGAAGAGTTTGGTAGAAGATTGACTCCCAAAACTCTGAGATAGATGGTTGGAAGCAAACGCATCCTTGGTTTTAACACTCCAGTCTATTTGTTTGTTACCCATTTCTATTTGTACACAAATTTCTAGAATTTCTTTGCAATTGTCGCATTCATTATGGAACTGGTCGATGTGTGATGACTTGCTAATATTTTCGTTGAATGTATGAAATACAATTGGGCTTACTTTCTCATTACCGGATCAAAATCGTAACCTCTCTCTATACTCCAGATATGGTTCATTCAAGCATCCGTATAAAACAAGTTCATTCAAGCGACAGAATTGGAAATGACTCAATATGAACACACCTTCATTCAAAGAATTCTAGTGTTCTTCTCATTCCACACTGTATTCCCTAACATCTGCATATTTTTGCGTAACATCATCACTACAAGAAACGGAACAAGTTGTTGCATGTGCACATCTTACATCAATACAAGAGCAGCCAGGACATCATTTCACATTACCAGATTGGAAAGGGTATAGGAGGAACAATAGCTGGGGCGTGTAAAAGATTGCAAAACCCATAAATTGATTGCAAGAGATTGAAAAGTTAGAACTGGTTTCAGAATTTGCACAATGATAGATGCAATTCAACCAATTTGACATCTCCGAACTTTAATCTTTCAACCAATTTGCACAACGACTCATCTCTGTCAATTTATACATTTATGAACTCTGAACTTGTTACAAAATCTTAAATATCACTCGGTTTGACATCTCGGAATTTTTTTTACATCTCTATGCAGTTACAGATATAAACATTTACAAAAATTTGAACAACTACACATCTCACATCTCAAAAGCAATAGAGAAGGCTTATTCAGATCTAGCCAAATCCTACACACCTACATATGTATTTGCTTGGCATGTAAACATTCCAATAATCATGTCCAAACAACTCCTAATCTAGTCTCAGATACGGAACTTTCAGATCAAATTAGTAATAAAAAAAAGAAAGGGGGCGGCTAAAGGAGGAGGGAGGCCAAGGGGGAGCGGCCGCCAGCGAGCTAACCTTCACGGTGCTCACATTTGAGGTCCCTCTAGGACCAGCGGCGGCTAACTCCGGGGTTGTTGACAAGGCTGGCGCCGGTTGACTATGGGGCTGGCGGCGTCGAGGGCCTCCAGGGCTGGCGGCGTAGAAGGGATCGGGGCTTCGGGGACCTCGGCGTCGAGGGTCTCTCGGGAAGGCCGCGTCGAGGAGCTTCGGGGCCGTCGGCGGCAAGCTCCGGTGCTAGAGTTCGCCGCTCTCCGTGCAGGCGAGAGAGAAGTCGAGCCGAGAGCAGTTAAATGAGGGGAGTGGGCCCACGAGAAAGGCAGTAAATAACCCTCAACTTCATGGGTATTTTTGGTAACTGGAGACTCGCTCCTTGTGAGGAGTTGTCAAAGATCGATCTGTGTTTTTTTAATGAAATATTTGATTATTTGCTACTCTAAATAGATGCGATTTATGATTTGTCACTTTATATATCTATAACATATAAGTTTTAGAGTCATATATCATAGACAATCTTAAATTACATATATTTAATAATGGCAAATAATCAAATCTTTTTTTTAATAGGGGGGTGATTTGCTCCTCAAGTGATCCAATTCTAAAAAAAAAGAGTGAGGGTGTTTGATTAGGTTCTGTTGAAAATCTGGGAACTGGAGCCCTATCAAATAGGCTACGAGGCTATACCTGTGAAAAATAAAAAAAATGTCCAAGAGAAGGGCATACAGAAAAGAACAAGGACCTAACCGTAAAACGATCTCCTGCCTATCCCACCCGGCGGATGGCCGGCCGGGCAGTCCTCGTCCACCCGCCACTTCCCTTCCTCTTCCGGTCGCTGACGAAGTCTGCCCAATATCTCCCTACCGTTGACGAAAACAACACAAGACTTTGACTTGCTCATCACCATGAGTCTTTCTCCTCCTCTTAAGATGGATGTTATATGCGCACCAACCATCTTGCTGCCCCTGCACGCCCCTCCTCCTCATGGCTCACTCCACCCACTACCGCGACCTCCTCCTCGCTCTCGCCGTCGCCGCGTTGCTTGCGGCCGGCGAGGCGTCCGGCGTTGGGTTCAACCTCCACCACCGGTTCTCCCCGGTGGTCCGGCGCTGGGCGGAGGCGCGGGGCCACCCCGGCGCGTGGTGGCCCGAAGCTAGGCAGAGCTCAACGGAGTACTACTCCGCGCTGTCCCGGCACGACCGCGCCCTCTTCGCCCGCCGCGGACTCGCCGATGGCAACGGCCTCCTCACCTTCGCCGACGGCAACGCCACTGTCTTCGACGGATCGTACGCCCTGCCCTGCTCTCGCGTGCCGTTAATTAATTAACCTCGTTGATTCCTCTGTAGTGTTCCAAAGAAGAAATAAAAAACATAGCTTTTATCGATTTGTTGCAGCTTGCACTACGCGGAGGTGGCGGTGGGCACGCCGAACGCGACGTTCCTGGTGGCGCTCGACACTGGAAGCAACCTCTTTTGGGTGCCCTGCGACTGCAAGCACTGCGCGCCGTTGGCCAACCTCACGGGGCAGGGCGGGCCAGATCTCCGGCCGTACAGCCCGAGGCAGTCGTCGACGAGCAAGACGGTTACGTGCGAGCACGAGTTCTGCAAGCCGCCCAACGCATGCGCTACGCGCAACAGCAGCTGCCCCTACACCGTCAAGTACTTGTCCGCCAACACCTCCACCTCGGGGGTGCTCGTCGAGGACGTCCTCTACCTCACCAGGGAGAAGCAGGGCGGCGGCGCCACCGGCGAGGTGGTGAAGGCCCCCATCGTGTTCGGGTGCGGGCAGGAGCAGACAGGCTTGTTACTGCACGGCGGGGCTGCGGACGGCCTTCTGGGGCTCGGCATGGGCAATGTCTCCGTGCCGAACATGCTAGCCAGCAGCGGCCTCGTGGCGTCCAACAGCTTCTCCATGTGCTTCAGCGAAGACGGCATCGGCCGGATCAACTTCGGCGACGCCGGCAGCCGGGGCCAGGCCGAGACGCCATTCATCGTCAGAAACATACAGTTACGTACTCTGTCACTTCCAAAACCTTTCCTAGCCGAGACTGACATGTGATGATGTTTTTTGGTGCAGCCCAGCGTACAACATCAGCATCACGACGATCAACGTGGAGAACAAGTCTCTGCCGGTGGAATTCACCGCCGTTGTGGACTCCGGCACGTCCTTCACCTACCTCAACGACCCGGCCTACACGGAGCTCGCCACCAATGTAAGTGTTCTTCTGTCAGGGACGTGCATGACTTTGAGGCTTGAGGAGGTTGCTCAGACTTATCTGTTCTTGTTGCATTGCAGTTCAACTCCCAGATTCGCGAGAAAAGGGCCAACTGGAGTGATTCTGTTCCATTCGAGTATTGCTATGGACTAAGGTAAACACTATAATAACTGGCCTTTTTTCTCCTACTCATAATGTGGTTGATTTTTTTCCTGAACTATAAAATCAAATACCACACCGATATCTATGCAAATCCAACGGTCACAAAAACCGAATTCGATTTATGATGGATTAAGGTAAATACTATACAAATCGCAAAAAAGGTAAATACTATAATAACTGGCCTTTTTTCTCCTTATAATGTGATTGATTCTTTTTCCTTAACTATAAAATTAAATACCACACCGATCTCTATGCAAATCCAACGGTCACAAAAACCGACTTCGATTTATGAAAACATAAGACGGCTTACAAACAGGAAAGAAAACATTTTTTTATGAGAGAAGTGTTTTGGTTGTCTGAATGGTTTGCATGTAGTGTCTGCTTTCTCTGACAAAAACACTTGCAGTCTTAACATAGGCTTCAGTTGAATAGTTCTGTGTGATGATCCAGTACCATTGTAACCAGACTAGCATTCAGCAGAAGATATTATGCTTCTCTGTTTGGGATTACCATTTGTAGTTAATGGAGCATATCATTACTTATGCCATGCATTAGCATAACCTTAGATGCTTAGATGTGGAACATATGATTACTTACACATGTGGCGTTGCTTTTCTTGACCTTAGATGCTTGATACTAGCCTTTTTTTTAGTTTATGTTTTTCCCCACCCCCATGCATTCTCAATTGCACCAGCTGTTAATGCAGCCCTGACCAAAAAGAGGTGCTCATCCCCGACGTGAGCCTGACGACCAGGGGAGGAGCCCTATTCCCGGTCACTCGACCTTTCGTTCTCATCGTCGACGATACAAACGGGAAGGTAAATTGAATTAAGGGAGGAAGAGCTTCAGAAACATCAATGATTATTTGTAGGTGGATGTTCTTCATACAAAGCTAGTCTCTTAAAGGAGGTATTATATATCACAACAGGTTCGTGTTGTCGGTTACTGCCTGGCAGTCCAGAAGAGCAACATCAGCATCAACATCATTGGACGTAGGCTCTCTTATTCGATCGATCTTTTTCTAAATTACACCAATGTTTCGTTCTTGTTTGCTACACAATTAGGATCGCTTGATCTTCAGAAAATTTTATATAATCGGTCGACGATCTGATGCATGCAGAGAACTTCATGACGGGCCTGAAAGTCGTGTTCGACCGTGAGAGATCAGTCCTGGGCTGGCAGAAGTTCGACTGTAAGTAACCTCCATCCTCGTGTAAAAAGAGCCTCAGTTGCTTAAATTTATTTGGTGATACGAGGATGTTATGTATACAAAAAAAGATACCAAGTAGCTTAAATTTATTTGATCACCACCATTCTAACTACCTATCTGCAGGTTACAAGAATGTGAGGATGGCAGACGCCCCAGAAGGGAGCCCCAGCCCTGCTCCGGGGCCAACGGCGGCTCACCTCAAGCCGCAGGAGAACGACGCAACCAACAACAGATCATACCCCGGCGCGGCGCCGGTGCCGCGGCCCACCGGTGCAGGCCATGTCGGCCGCCCTGCGTTCGGAGGCGTCTCCTTCTCCCTGACGCTGCTTCTGCTGCATCTGTTGGTTGCAGCTGCTGTTTGAGGCATGCATGCCTTCAGAGTTGAGAGGTTCAGAGTTCAGGCACTGCAGATATGCGATTCGTCTCTGCTGCTGTGTACATAACACACACTCGATTCCGATTCAGATGCATAGGTCACCACTATACGGTAATTTTTTTCTGATTGATATTGTGTATGCACGAGAATATTATTATTGATTGGATGATAAGGCCGGCGCATTTGTTATAAGAATAAACGTTACTACAGTTGTTGATCCATATGTCGGAGCAGTACGGTCGAGCCCCACAACCGTGGTTGATACGGCCCAAGTATCCTATACTAATTTTACGTGTGTTTCAGTCATCTCATGTGCACAAGAGGAGGTGGAGCGCATGGGGTCTGGACCTATGCAGATGCGCACACATGCGCAAGGGGAGGTCGTGCATGGTGTTGCACGTGATCAAGTGCAGTGCTTGCATGGGACTCGTGCATGTGTGTTGTGTACTGAGGTGTACGCGTGTGTGAGATTTATCTATCCAAGTGCGAGTTGCATCTTGCAATTCGTGCTCCACATATTATCAAGGAGATTCGTTCCAGGCTACTGTTCATGTGCATGCCACTGTTCACGTGCATGGTACTGTTCATCCACCGCTAGGAGAAGAAGACGACGCACTACTGATCTTCGAGTTCCACTGTGAAAGATTGGGCAACCCACGGATTTAATCTCGCCTCGAGGTTGATCCGCATCAGTGGTAGCCCAACGTACCGATTCTCTCTGGTTCATTTTGTCCAAAAACTTGCGGCGTTCCGTCGTCGGCGTTCGTCGAGCGACTCTTCTTGGAGAGCTCCACGCCACCGGCGTTCGTGGAGGTGGAGCGACTCTTCTTGGAGAGCATACATGTCGCCAGCGTTCACATGCTCAGAGAACGTGGCAGTACAAGTGACGGCGTCGGCACCGGCCGCGGACCTCTTTGAGAAGAGCCGCTCGACGCCGGCGAGCCAGGAGGAGGCGCTGGAGGATAGCAACGCCGCGACCCAAGACGAGACAGCGAGTCCGACGGGTGGGGCCGTGTTAAAATCACCGTGTAAATCTATGCGTAGCTGTTTAGATTAGTTGTGATTCTACAAACGTATTACTATGTATCCAAATGACTAATGAAGTCGTTAGCGTTGAGCCTGATTGTCGATAGATACTGTACATCGTCCGGCAATATAAAAACAGTAAGAGCCTTCCCGATTGTTTCACGGGATTGACAACCATTCTTCCTCTTCCTTGATTCCATAATTTCTTTATGGTATCAAAGCCACACACCACACACCCCAAACCATGTCCGCATCAAGAATAACAATGGTAGTCTTCGAGAAGGCCGATCATCCTTGCATCCGGCATCGGCTTGCTTCCAACCCCGTCGTTTGGCCACCTCATCAACATCAAGTTGAGTCACAACAACTATCTGCTGTGGAAGACCCAACTCTTGCCATATTTGCGCGGCCAGTGATTGCTCGGCTATGTCAATGGTGGAATCTCTGTTCCTCCACCGACGATCGCACGCACAGTCGGCACAAAGACTTCGCAGGTGGAAAACCCTGCATATGCTCAATGGCTGCAGCAAGATCAATTGGTTCTCAACGCTATCTTATCTTCTCTTGCGGAGGAGGTGCTGGGCCAAGTGTTGTTCATGACAACTTCTACTAAGGCATGGACCGTACTCGAGAGCATGTACATGTCTAGTTCTATGGCGCACATCATGCAAATCAGGGTGCAGCTGACAACCCTGAAGAAGAAGGATCTCTCCATAGAAGATTACTTCAATCGGATGAAGAAACTTGCAGACACCATGGTGGCCATTGGGCATCCTTTGAAACACGAAAAATTCGTCCCATACATCTTGTCGGGACTTGGAGATGAGTATGATTCGCTAGTAACTTCCATCAGTACCAGGTTCGATCTAATCTCACTCACAGACTTGTATGCTCACATGTTGAGCTATGAGTTGCGCAAGGAGCAAAGCAACAGTGTGCTCTAGATTTCAGAGGTGGCAGCCAACAATGTTGTGCGCAACAGTAATGGCAACAATAACAACAAAGGTGGTCAGAACTTCAACTCGTTCTGAGGCCAGGGGTGTGGTTGCGGTGGCAAACCTCAAAACAGTGGAGGTTTTCCAGGAGGCAATCGCCCCATCTGTCAGGTATGTGAAAAGATTGGGCATGTAGCATTAAAATGTTATCACCAGTTCGATCATTCTTACCAAGTCAATGACAACAACAACAACCACTCCGTCTCCATGGAGACGCACTCCTATTAGATGGATCCTAGCTGGTACACTAACAGCGGCACAACTGATCACATCACAAGAGATCACGACAAGCTGTCGTTCAAGGAGAACTATCAGGGCAAGGAGCATGTCCAAGTAGCAAATGGTACGGGTTTGACTATCTCTCACGCTGGCCATTCATTCATTCAATCTCCCAGTCGTTCTCTCAAACTAAACAACTGTAGGATCGCAGGAAGGCTACAAGAGCACAAAACAAAAATTTACCACGCTACCAAGGAACCTCCGCTAGTAATAGATCACGAGATTACCACTAGACACGCCGACTTGTAGCGAAAGTAGAGTCGATGTAGCGATTTGATGCAGTCGTGGTCGTTCTTGCCGCACGTCTTTCTCCTCCGAGTGGTCGTTACGAGATGCGGATTGTCCTAGTGCTGATGCTTCGCAACAATACCTCCAAGGTATCCACACGTACGGGGCAGGGACACCACGCGCTGGAGTGCTAGCGCCGACGATGTGGTTGAGGAAGGCGTGGCTCTTAGGGTATCGGGAGTTCTTCCAAATCTTCGATCATCACCCCATGCCACCGCCCCTCTATTTATAGGCATCCAAGATGGGACTCGTAGCCTATCAGAATTCAGATCACCATCCAAATCAAATCCCAGCCCTTTAAGTGTGTGATCCTATAGGTTCATGTGTAATCGGCTGTGATTCGAAAACCCTTTTCGACCACGAGTCATTAGAGGTACCTAGCAGCACATAAAGATTCCTAAACACACAAAGAATATATCGGACGAACCTTAATGCAATATGATCGATGACTAGGTCTTTATTACTTTCGAACAGCTCGTAACTCCTTATGACCAGTTGGTGATTATGTTCTCTCCACGACTACCCAGGAGGTCTCTTCCACAACCACCCAGGAGGTCTTCCACGACCACCTGGGAGGTCTTCTAGGAGGTCCTCCAGGACCACCCAGGAGGTCTTCCAGGACCACCCGAGAGGTCTTTCAGGAGGTCCTTCAGGACCACCCAGGAGGTCTTCCACGACCACCTGGGAGGTCTTCTAGGAGATCCTCCAGGACCACCCAGGAGGTCTTCCAGGATTGGAGAACAGATATCAATTGTACGACCTGTTTGTGTATTATCCCTTTGCCTCACGACATCCAGTTGAACTCCAGGTGAGATTAAGTCATCCATAGACTGTTCAATACTTTCTCGATCAAGTGTCGAATAACTTCATGTGGTCGATACTTCAACCACTAGTGGCATGGCCATGCACTTTCTTTATTCAACCACAACGAGGGGCCCAGAGACATCTCTCCTGTTATGTTAGGAGGGGCAATGTCACGACCAGAGAGCTCCCAAGACCTCCCAGGAGGTCCCTTAAGGCCATCCGAGAGGTCATGTCCACCTAGGAGGTCCGCCAGGACCTCCCAAGAGGTCTAGACCACCCGAAGGCCCCTTAGGAAGCACCTGGAGGTCTAACAAGATCATCCGAGAGGTCCAACAAGATCACCCAAGAGATCTTGCCAGACCACCAGGAAGTCTGAGAGTGGCCGTGAGGTCTAGGAGCTCCCCAGTTTCACAACCAAACCCGAAGGAGGTCATGAGACTAGGGATTTCCCAAGACCTTTGTGTACTGAGCTAGTCCCAAGATCAACTGCTAGCCCACACAGTATCAAAAGTGGTGACATCCACAACGTGGACTTTATTTCAAAATATCAACAGAGTGGCTTACAAAAGTGGCCTTGGGCCGAACATAAAATACAAAGGATCAAAGAAAAACGGTGGTCCATCAGCACGCCACAGGCAATTGTCTGGAGGCACAACCTTGTTGATCTGGTCTTCATCACTGTCAAAGCCTTCTCCTACCAAAGGTTATTTTGAGCAAGAGTGAGCACAACAACCATGCTCGCAAGTCACACCCGTGGATTAACAGAATGAGATGCATAATGGATATCTCAACAGAGGGCATAATAAGGTTGATTTGCACAAAGCCAAGTTTCTTTCAATTACATATACTAAGTTCCAAGTCAGGTAATCTTATAATTAAAATTTATTTTCTCAAATCAATTTTACAGTTGGATAACATTCATCATCAAGTGGTGAAGGATACCCTCATGTTACAAGGCTCCTCGCCCATAACCCATCGGGATAGAAATTCCAAAATCAGTTTATCAAATCTTTTCAAAACAAAAACAACATCTAACTAAGAGCAGTTTTGCCAGCATGTCCTTGACCGCGGACTCGGCTATTCGAATAGATTTTCACTCTGCAGAGGTGTACAGCTTTACCCACATGACATGATTTCTCCAGTTTGTTTGGCATTCGTCAATGCCACCTCTCACTGCTAAAGGTAAGAGGTCTAGAGTTCATGACAAGGCCTTTGCAATGCATTATTCCACCACAGTCCCTCCTCGCTAAGGTTTCGCCTCCATTGGATACAAATCCGCAGGATCGGGGGCCCCTCTTGCGCTAGTGGGAAAACATAGGTTATGAAAAACCATGGGCCATGAAAGACCTCCCACACATCAAAGTGGAACAACTGTAGTAGAACTTTACAAATTAGTTGGCCAGGTCTGCCCATACAGGACATGTGGTGGCACGGTGAGGCATGGCAAAATACACTCAAAGACCGGTCCTTAATTGACTAGGGCGACTGCCACAGAACCCCTGAGCCTCAACTCTACCTAAGTCGAGCTCGTGCATGGACTTGCACCAACCAAGCATCCAATTCGCTTCAGCCCAAACCAATTTTTCATTTATTTGCTTTTATAAACCTTTTTTACAAAACTCCTTGATAATCTAAGGTCATGGATTAAAACATTTAACACATTGGTCTTTGGCAATGAAATCTCCCAAAACAAAAATTGATCTAGGCTTGGCTAAGCATCAATTTTCGTAATAACTTTAGTTCATACTATTGTATCAACTAGGTTTTCATCTAGGGTGTCAAGGAAGACAAAATTAATATCAAGTCTGGTTGTACAAAGGATAACAAGGATAACTAGGATTTTAACAACAGGGATTAAATTACTTGGATTGAAATATGCATGCCATATTCAGTTGAAATCAACATAATAAATTTAAATTATTGGGTTCAACATGATCAAGGGCATGACTTGCCTTGCTCACTGTCTTGAAAGTTTTCCTCTTCGGTGCACTCAGGCTCCTCAGTGCCTTCGCAATCTATACGGAAGAAAAGAGACACATTCAAATAAAACTCAAATAAAGAACCAAAAGAACCCTAAAACTCAATCAACAGAAGAATATTATACTTAGAATAGGCTCTTTGGGAGAGGTTCTAACTCACTGGGAGGAGGCCCAAGGGGAAAAAGGTGGTCTTTAACAGAAAGGCCAAAGAGGTGATCCTCACGCGCGGGTCAGAAGGTCAAGAGAATGTTCCTTGCGCAGAGACCAGGGAGATGATCTTCATATAAAAGCCATAAAGGTTCAGAGAGAATCCAGGAGAGAAGGTCCTGGAAAGGCACAACTACTCATTGTGGCGGTAAGAACAAGAATAGATCAATACACAAAGAGACTTACCAGAGATAAGCAAGAAATGATAGATGAAGGGGAGGTTGTGGAACACAGTGGCGGTTGAGACCGGTGCTAATGCTCCAGTGGAGCCTCCAACGGTGGAAACACAACAAAGAAGGTCCCTGGCAGAGTTCTTGGCAACAAGGTCTCCCACAGAGCGACTAGGTAAGAGCCAAAACGCTAAGTGTGGAAAAAGGGTGAGGAGGAAGAGCTTCCTGGCCAATTATAGCCTAAGTAGGCAAGGAGATACTGGAAACATCCGTGTCAAGGTATAGAAAGGTAGGTCAAGGGTAGATGATGGCCAAGGTAGGGTACGGCCAAGCTTAGTAAAAAGATAATAAATAATGTTTGCTGTGAAGGTAGGGAACAAGGGAAGAAATCAAGGTGCCACGTAATGTGACCATATCTAGTGCATGAGCCACGTATATGACTGCATTTAATGTGACGCAACATGCATTAAATGCACAAGGTACTTATGTGGCGAGATGACCAAGAATAACAAGGTCGGGCAAGTGGGACTCACAAACTTGGGAACAAACTTGGTCAAAGGAAGTGGTCACACCAGAGGAAAGACCATGGCCGAACAGAGGAGGTCGTGACCTATTAGGGAGGTCTTATAAGGAGGTCCAAAGGACTAAGGGGTCCAAGGGACAGGGAGGTCCTGACGGTCAGATTCTCAAGGGGAGGTCATGACGGTTGGATCTCTCAAGGGGAGGTCCTGACCCTTAGATCCAACAAAGAGGAGGTCTGAGCGGTTAAGATCTCCAAAGGGAAGGTCTTAACAGTCAGATCTAACAAAGGGGAGGTCTGAACGGTTAAGATCTCTAAAGGGGAGGTCTTAACGGTCAGATCTAACAAAGGGGAGGTCTTAACGGTTAAGATCTCCAAAGGGGTGGTCTTAACGGTCAGATCTAACGAAGGGGAGATCCTGATGAGTAAGAAGGAGGTCCTAAAGGGTCACAGGGAGGTCCTGAAGGACACGGGGAGGTCCAAATGAGTAAGGAGAAGGTCCTAAAGGACACAGGGAGGTCCTGAAGGACACGGGGAGGTCCAAATGAGTAAGGAGGAGGTCCTAAAGGACACAGGGAGGTCCTGAAGGACACGGGGAGTTCCAAATGAGTACAGGGAGGTTCAAAGGGCATGGGGGAGGTCCAAGCACTTGGGAAGTCTAAACCGAGAGGAGGTTTGGACCAGAGGAGGACAAAACTAGCATAGAAAGGGAGAGATCACCAAAACTCCAACAAATCCAACAGACCAACAGTGGGTCTTTAGTTGAAGTTTGAGTTAGTCAAATGATATCCATTCTAAAAATTTCAAGTTAAGCTTTAAATTCTCATCAAAACAAAATTTTTCTTTTTATTTGGAAACTTTAAAAAAGGCTTCAAAAACCAGGGTGTTACAGGCAAATCCAATGTCCGACCAGTCATATTCCTCCCCATGTTTCATAGCATATCGAAAGCTACCTTTATAACTACCCAGTTATGGTGTAGCATTTGGCAACCCCTAAGAGTGCTATTACACATGTAGGAAACCATGCTGATCTCAGGTCTAAGGATTATACATCATCATTGCTTGAAACCAACTGATGATACACGAAATCATAATAATCTCAACAGTGTCTCAAGGTGGGTCTTTTCCAACACCATGTTCTCTAACATGTGTCCATATTATTGGTTTGATATCTCCATATCTATGACTCGTGAAACATAGTCATCAACCAATACATATGCTAGTCTGTTCATATGTGTCCTCATATGTTTCCGACCAGGGAACGTTTAAGAATAATCATCGCATAAATATAGAGTTTCACAATCAAGTCATATACTTGATAATAAATATTATCGATATTATTCTGGGAACAAGATAACATATTATCTAATGTCATGAACATAATGAAATATAATCATCTCTATGATTGCCTCTAGGGCATATTTCCAACAACAACATCCTCCACGTTCCTCAAATTGCTAGAAATCTGTTATATGTTCATCGATTTACCACTGACAATGATGTATTTGTTGAGTTTCATCCCACCTATTTTATTGTAAAGGATCAACACACGAGGAAACATCTTCTTCAAGGCAGATGTAAAGGGTCCTGTATCCCATGCCACCATCCTTGAAGTCTTCCATCTCAAGTTGCCAGTATGCTCTTGCCGGTGTCAAAACTTCACAATATGTATTGCACTGTCGGCTCGGGCATCCATCCTCTTCGGTTGTGCATCATGTCTTACAAGAAAATAAAATCTATGTTTCTTCCAATAAAAGCAATGTAAATATTTGCAATGCATGTCAACAGGGAAAGAGCCACCAGTTGCCCTACCCTGTCTCTAGTAGCATTTCATCTTTTCCTCTTGAGCTCATCTTCTCATATGTATGGGGCCTTGCTCTTACTTCTACCAATGGAAATAAATACTATGTAAGTTTCATTGATGATTTCAGCAAATTCACGTGGTTTGATCCTATTAAGGCTAAGTCAGACGTTGTTTCTGTCTTTCTTCGCTTTCAAACACATGTAGAACGACTCTTAGGCAAGAAAATTCTCTCCTTCCAATTAGATTGGGGAGGTGAATGTCAAGCGCTTCATAAAATTCTTCAAGAAATCGGAATCAAGCATCAAGTGTCTTGTCTGCACACTCATCAACAGAATGGGGCGGCGAATGCAAACACAGGCATATAGTTGAGGTAAGGCTCTCCTTGTTAGCTCATGCTTCCATGCCTTTGAGATTTTCGGATGATGCTTTCCAAACAACAATTTTTCTAATTAATCAATTATCCATCTGAGTTATCAATCAATCAACGCCAATTCATAATCTCTTTGGCTCCAAACCTGGTTACACCTTTTTGAAAACCTTTGGGTGTGCTTGTTGGTCTAACCTTTGCCCTTATAATGCTCATAAGCTACAATTCTGTTCTCTACAATGTATCTTCATTGCCTATGGTAGCTTACACAAAGGATACAAATGTCTCCATCGACCCACTAGGTGAATTTATATTTCTCGTGATGTCATTTTTTGTGAAAATGTCTTCCCTTTCTCTCAGACCAACTCACCAATTTCTCACACAATTCATCAAAATGATTTCCTCCTTCCTATTCTACTCATGTCCAATGCTCCGCAACTCTCGAGTCTCCTTCCGAATGACCATGTTGTTGAAGATACCTCCCCTGCTATTTCTATTTCTATTGTTCCTACTCATGCAGGTTTTGTTTTGTCGCGACAGATAGATGAAAACACAGGGCCAAAAGCTCCTCTAGAAGGCATCGTGCATTCGATTTACGCAACAACATTCGTGTACCCAAGCAATATCTCGACCACTCGTTTGGTATCCTATCAAAGGCAGAGGATTCAAGAAGAGCGCGAGGTGATTCAAGAGCCATAGAATCACATTGAGGCCAGCACAAATGCAAACTTGCATCGAGCTGTGGACATGGAGTATAAAGCCTTGCAAAGGAACAAGACTTGGCATCTCGTTACACGGCAGGATGGGCAAAATATCATTGATTCAAAGTGGGTCTTCAAATTGAAACAAAAAAGCAGATCCATTGACAAATACAAAGCTCGACTAGTTGCCAAAGGATTCTATTGGAGGAGGGTCCCCGCACTACCTCGAGCCGACGGTAATCCCGTGAAGGCATGACGACTGGATCAACCCTGGACGGGGTCTGAGGGCCAACCATGTCGAGGTACGACACATTGGCGAACCCACTTCGGATGAGGTTCAGGGACCAACCCCAAACATGGTCTAGGGGCCAACCTCACCAAGGTACGATATATCGGCGAAGCCACTCCGAGCGAGGTCCAGAGACCAACTCCGGACGGGGTCCGTGGGCCAACCTCACCGAGGTACTACACATCGGCGAACCCATTCCGAACGAGGTCCATAGACCAACCCCGGACGTGGTCTAAGGGCCAACCTCGCTGAGGTACAACACATCGGCGAACCCACTCTGGGCTACGTCCAGAGACCAAGGCCAACCTTGTCGAGCTACAACACATCGGCGAACCCACTCTGGGCGAGGCAGGAGTACTAATATGTTCAGATGTGGAGCACTTTCAAAATCTTATCTGACCTTTTAGTTTTAGGTGTATGATGCATGATCCTCTACGTTACCATCAAGAGCAATATGCATGTATGATGAGGACATCAACCCTCCGGATACGACCATTACTCCACGTACCAAACAAGAGTTTAAGCTGGACACGTTCTGGAATCCAATTCGGCCTCCAGAGACAACACCGACTTCAAATGTGCATAACTTTTACATACGGAGTCCGGTTGAGGTCCACGAGTACTTGATGGAAAGCTTATCTCGTCCTCTTTCCAACGGATCTAGCTTCAACACCAAATTCCTTCTGTATGCACTACAATCACCAAAAGAAAATGCTTTGTCACCTGTTTGGGCCAAATTGGGCCTTGTAATGCATTGGCCCAAGGGGAAGACGCCCACCTCTTGGCCCGTACTATTCACGACCGTATTGTTCACATAAACAGTAATATGAATAGTACCATCCCCTTATTTCTTAGTTATGTGCGGCTCCCCCTCCCCTATTTAAGGAGGTCGCACCCCTCTAGTTTCCTTGGATTTTGTTTAGTTAAAAGTTAGCTTCGTTGCAACTTCGTGTATTGGATTGTGTCGATTAGACCAACCATAATACCGTTATAGAATCCCAACTTTATCAAATATTTCAATCGTATTTGCAATTTTAAATTTCTTATTATCTTGTTCTTGCGTGTTCTTCGATTGCATGTAGGAATAGACCTTCGTGGTTAGGTCAACCACGTTCTTGGCACAGTTGATAATGACTTGGAGTGTGGTTGAGCGATTTATTGGTGTTCTGGTCATGACCGGTTAGAAGCCTGCATCGTCAAAGTCGTGCTCCTCCAAAATTGAAGTTATCATCCAATCGGAAGATCGGAACAACCATTGCCTCATCAGGTGGTATCAGAGCTACAGTCGACCAGTAGGAATTCTTGTATCCCTAGTTTAATTACTTATTTCGGTTTTTAATACCTATAGTCTAAAAAAATTGCCCTACAAAAAATAATTAATCTCCGCTGTCCAAACCCCGTTGTGCATTTCAATCTATTAGTTTCGGTTTGCTATATTGAATTTGTGTCCGTTTTAACTTTGTCTAGTTGCTGGTCATATCTTTGTTCCTACAAAAGTCCCAAAGAAGAAAAAAAAATCTTTGAACCCTAGCCCATCCATCACATCCTAAACCAAAAAATAAGCTCCAAAAGAAAATTCCCACATCAAAATCCATCTGGAACACCCCAAACCCTAATTTCCAATTTAGGCCAGAAGACTCTCTTTTCTGCCGCCGCCACGAAAATGGCCATATCTTTTGATTACCATATCCTTTTTTAGTGAAACCACCGACATTAGATCAAGAATTTGATTGTACATTTGTTTGTAAAATTTCACCTCAATCCAGAAGGCGGTCAAATTTTATATGCGGTGAAAGTTGACCTAGTTTTTCTGCTTGAATCAAACCTATCGCACTTGTCATTTTGTGCATTTTTAGTCAAGATAAGAAAGTGGCCCCAAAAGAAAAATTGTATAAAAGACGTCGGAAACAGAAAAAAGAATCATTGAAAAGAGGCAATTGACAAAAAGTTATGGCCAAAATATCGACGATCTTGTCGATGGACAAAAACTACGATTTCAGGTGTTGGGTCAAGACTTGTGCTATTCACTCCAAATTGCATTCTATTGAATTATCTTGTATCTACCACTCCTATACATTGTTATACACTTGTTTTAGCCTTCATCCATCCTTAATTGATCAGCAACATAGACTAAGTGCTAGATACGAACTATAATTCAATTCTGTGCAATTTCTGAAATTAACTGATTGTTCTCCTTTGAAGAATCTAGACCCGCCATTATGTGTTAATGAAGTATTTTGGTGATTAATGATAAATCTATTTGTGAGACTAACATGTTTATTGATATACCGTTTGCTTAGTCTCGGTTGGATAAAAAGGTGAAAATCAAAGAGGTATGCATTCGACATCATAATCTTATAACTTGTTGCATTCCTCAAATCCAAAATATAGGTTGAACTCCAGAAATAGTCTAACTTGAATATGTGCATATGTTCTCATTACACATTCATGTATGCACACATCTAGGGGGAGTTCACTCTATGTTTTGTGGTTTCATTAGTATTGATCCATATTCCTTTATCCACATATATTAAGGATCTTTACTTTGAAACATATCATATGAGTATACAAAACTTGTGTAGTTTATGCATACTCATGTTTATCTACATTCAATTATTTGCATTTGTGATGGTTATCATCAATTACCAAAAAGAGAAAGATTGGAATATCTTGTCCCACCATTATGAGATAATGGTATGTTGTGGTAATTAATGATAACCATGTTGTGGGATTAATGTTTTCCATGAGTTGGATGAATAGGTTATGTCCCATGGTGAAAGAGACTTTGGATGACATCATGAGTTGATCGTCATCAAGTCAAGGTTCAAGAGTAAAGGATGCATCATGTGTTGATGCACATCAAGAACTTGAAGAAAAGGAAATCATCGTGTGTCGATGATGTTCAAGAAAAGGAGATGATTATGAGTTGATCATCAAGTCAAGAGAAGATCCATCATGTGTTGATGGAGGGCAAGTGATGGATGCATCATGTGTTGATGCATATCAAGACTCGGGATGAAGGATGTCATCATGTGTTGATGAGCATCAAGTCAAGATCCCGAAGTAAAGGAAATCATCATGTGTTGATGATTATCAAGTCAAGAACCCGGACTTGAAGTGAAGATGTGTGTCATCAAGCTTCAAATGTTTGTGCAAGGCACATGTATGACTAGCTAGGGCTAAGAATTTATTCCTAGTCTTTTATCGGTCTTGGTGTTTGGATGGAAGACCGGATTGCTAGTATAGGTTGTCGTACTATTAAGAGGGGTCTTGATTAGTAGCTTGAGTTAGTCATGTGTTGATAGCTCATTGTGTTTTCTCTAGCTCTTGTTAGCATGTTGTCAATATTTGCGAATGTGTTTTGCAAATAGTTGAGGCCTATGCATAATCCTTGTAGCATGTGACTTTAGTTTGCGAATGTGTTTTGCAAACGGGTTTAGTCCATGTACCTTAATTCCTTGTGGCGTTGATTCTAAAAGTCGCCAAATGTATTTTGAGACTTGTTGAGAATCTAGCCTTCATCCCTTGTGTGCATCTTGCATCAATTGGCAATTGTGGTTTGAAAATTGAGTTGATGCAAATGAACAAAATTTGTTTTCAGCTTTGTTGGCAGTGGGCGGTCTGACCGCCCATATCAACGGTCTGACCGGTGGTATATCGGTTTGACCACCATGGTTGGAGCGATCGACTAGTCACTGTTATCAAGAAAGATTGTGCGGTAGTACCGCGCTTGTTTACGGTTCTACCGTTGTGCGGTAGTTCCGATATTTATTTGGTGGTACGTTACTTCCAGAGAGGGTGTTTTTGTTGATCGCCCTTTGTTTTCTTCAAGCGGTCTGACCGCGGGAAAATGGGTGATCTGACCGGTTTGAGCGGTCTGACCGGCCATTAGTTGGTGGTCAGACCGGCAGTGAGCTCAACGGCTAGTTTTATAGCCGTTGGAGCTGGGGCGGTCTGACCAGCCATTAGTTGGCGGTCAAACCGATTTCCCCCTGATTCTCTGGAATCTTTCCCCCAACAGCTAGTTTTTGTGTGTGGGCTATAAATACCCACCTTGGCTGGTTGTGGGTGAGTTGCTGGTGCTATATTCATTTCCATTGAGCTAAGTGCAAGCCCTCTACACTCTCTTGTGCATGTGTTGCACTTAGTGAGCTTTGAGAGGCAAACCCTAATTGCATGTGTTACATTAGGTAGTGGATTGAGTATCCACTTGAGCTTAGACACTTGATTAGTTCAAGTGAGAGTCTTCGACTTGTTACTCTTGGTGCTTGTCGACACCTAGACGGCGTGGAGGCGTCGTGGTTCGGTGATCTTCTCAAAGAAAGTTGTGAGAAGACCCGAGCGTTTGTGAGTGGCTTGGTGCTCGCCATCTCCGGAGTGGAGGAAGAGCAACCCTAGTGGATCGAGGTGTTGGTTCTTGTTGGAACCGGTCCAAGTGGTTGGACTTACCTCAGAGGTGTTTGGCTTAATTCGTGGAGCCAGTCCAATTGATTATGGGCTTACCTCAACGTGGATTAGGGGAGACTGGCAAGTCTTCGATCACCACAGTAAAACATCGTTGTGTCATTTTGGTTTGATTTCTTGAGCTTTACTTATCGCAATTTACATTCCTTATATTAAATTGCTTACTTTTTTGTGTATGATTGCGATCTTTTATATAGTCTCATATTGTTGGTACACTTAGTAAAGATTAGTTGATTTAGGCTTTAATTGTGCAAAACCGAATTGATTTACAATTCCACATAAAACTTGGTTTTAGCAAAAGAAGTTTTTAAAACCGTCTATTCACCCCCCTTTGGTCGGCCTCCTCGATCTTACATCCTTGCTACCTAATATTAAGCCTGTCCAAGCTCCACTTTCTACTAACCGAGCAGATCACGTCAAACTGGCCCTTGCAATCGCTCTACTCTTCACTTGAGTCAACTTTATCATGAACCAGCCATCGGTTGCACCACTTGTTTGCATTGGTAAGAACTTGCAAGAGCTTGAGAAGATCTTGAGCGTGTGTGACTTGATAAACTCCACCTCCTAGTAGTTGATAGGAACATATACTTGTGATTTGTTTTCTTGCTTTCTACTAACAATAACAGGTTGGTGGAAGTTGGTAGATTACGATGACATCGCAGGCATATTTGAACTCAAAGGAAAACAATCACCGTCATATATTTTGCCACTCACCGCTGAGAGTATGTCGTTGGACTACTTCCTATGGGTTACTATGTTGGATAGCTACTTTGAAAGACAAGACCTTGATCCTTATGAGAAGATGAGCATGGCAAGGACGACGCTGATTGGCAATGTTCAACATTGGTGGTCGAATCTCAAGTACCACTACATGTACACATAGGAGGAGATGAAGAAGAAATTACGACGTCGTTTTGTACCTCCACCACCCACAGCCATAAGCGAGGTGTAACCTAAGGTAACTAAAAATGCTAACATTGTTTTGGCTCCTATTCCATCTACAGATACCGCCGAGACGTTTGAAGAGATGAAGGATGATCTGGCACATCTTATGTCATTAGAGGAGAAGTTTGAGGTACCTACGGTATCTGATGAGGACGATAATGACAAATGTACTGATTTGGTGCTACAGCAAGACATAGAGCAACCTTGTGGGTATATACCTACTGTAGTGCAATCTTTTGATATTCCTTGTGTTGACTTGAATGAACCATGTGCTGATTTGAATTCTCATAATTTTGCACATATCGAATTAATTACACATAAAGAAGTATTTGTTAGAATATCTCCTGTTGAAGCATTGTGCTATATCATGCTTAATGAGTCCGTTAGTTTGGAATGTGCTATGGAGAAAGTTTCTGAAATTTCATCTCTAAATTCTCTTTCTAGCACCTACACCAACTGTTTTAAATTAATTAGATATTATGGTGTAGACAATCAATTTCTGGTATATCGAATATGCATAACTTGTGATCACATAAATGAATTGAAGCTTGCTGTTTTGAACAACAATTCTTGTGTGATGAATAACTCTACTATATATTTCACTTATACTTGCAAATTGAGTTGCACACTGAATACTATGAGAAAATATATCTTTGTTGATTTGATTCATACACACTCACATTTAATTTGCAAAGTGTTCTCTATTTATTTGCCATCTGTTGTTGCTAACATTTTGTAGAAAGATGAGCATGCGTTGCTACAAGTTTTCAAGATTTTCTTGGAGCCAGACGATGAGCTTGAGTCGAGGACGACTCAAATATAAGAAGGGGAGAATGATGAGGACATCAACCCTTCGGATACGACCGCTACTCCAAGTACCAAGCAAGAGTTCAAGCTAGACACGTTTTGGAATCCAATTCGGCCTCCAGAGACAACACCGACTTCAAATATGCATAACTTTTACATACAAAGTCCGTTTGAGGTCCACGAGTACTTGATGGAAAGATTATCTCGTCCTCTTTCTAACGGATCTAGCCTCAACTCTAAATTCCTTCTATGTGTACTGCAATCACTAAAAGAAAGTGTTGTGTTACCTGTTTAGGCCAAATTGGGCCTTGTAATGCATGGGCCCAAGGGGAAGGCGCCCCCCCTCTTGCTTGTAATATTCATGGCTGTAATGTTAACGTGAACAGTACCATAAATAGTACCATCCCCTTATTTTTTTAGTTATGTGCGGCTCCCCCTCCCCTATTTAAGGAGGCCGCACCCCTCTAGTTTCCTTGCATTTTGTTTAGTTAAAAGTTAGCTTCATTGCAACTTCGTGTATTGGTTTGTGTCGATTAGACCAACCATAATACCGCTACAGAATCTGAACTTTATCAAATATTTCAATCCTATTGACAATTTCAGATTGCTTATTATCTTGTTCTTGCGTGTTCTTCGATTGCATGCAGGAATAGACCTTCGTGGTCAGGTCAACCACGTTCTTGGTATGGTTGATAATGACTCAGAGTGTGGTTTAGCGATAGCTTGGTGTTCTAGTCGTGACTGGTTAGAAGCCTGCATCGTCAAAGTCGTTCTCCTCCAAAATCGAAGCTATCATCCTATCGGAAGATCGGAACAACTATTGCCTCATCAATGTACTGATGTATGTACAGGACACAGTCCTCGTTCTTATCTTGTTTTTCTAGTTCTTCCTTGAATAGTTCGTACATCACCTAAATTATTCACTCACCCAACTGTGAAAAGGGAAAACTTCACGGCTGCAAATCCATGTGCCTTTGCAACCAGTGGCGGAGCCAGGATTTCATAAAGCCTCGAGTCCAAAACTAAAGGGCTATAAGTCTATAAGTAACGTCAAATACTATCAACATTGAGGTATAACAAAAGTACAACACAAATACACAATCGAAATAAAATTTGAATTCCATGTTTAACGATATGACAAAAATAGATAAAACATAGCAAAAACTTCAATGATAATTGAGGATGAGAAAATGACTACCTTAACTGATGCTTCGCAGTGCTTTCTTGATCGTTCTTGATCACCTACTTTAGCAAAGACCTCTGCAATTGTCTTTTGCCTAGATATTTCAAAATCAAAACAATTTTTTACACAATAAATGCAAGGAGAGCTTGAGGCTGAACTTCGAACAAAAGCAAGTAATGAGAGCAACACACTAACCTAGGCAAGAGCCTTGCTATATGGGTGCCTCAACTTCTCGATTTGTGTCGGGACCCCGAGTATGCAACCTCAGGACCCTCTGTGTATTCTGAACTAGTCCCATGATCAGTAGCTAGCTCACACAGTTACAACATTGGTGTAATCATATCTATACAACATACTATAGATGAAACAGACAAATTAACATTATTTAGCAAAAAGACCTTATAGTCAAGTCTTACAACGTTTGCCACGCAGGGCTTAACAACAAAAGATAGCTTGCAACGGAAATCAAACATCTGGTGGAGGTCATCCAATATGCCCACAGGCAATCGAGTGGAGGATGCGACCTAATTCGCATAGTCTTCATAGTAGTCTTCTTCGTAGAACTCGGTGCTTCCTGGTTCTTCCTCAGCGACTGATCAACCAGAGGGCATAAAACCGTGAGTATTTTGAATGTATTCAGCAAGTCATAGGGAAATGTATGCAAATAGTATTCATGCAAGGCTTGACAAGGATAGCTTTATGGCTACTTTGCAGAAAGCAATATTTGACATTAAATACAATAAGTAGATTGTAAAGCATTATTTAAAAGATTTATACATAAGTAATCAATTTTCTTTGAAATGACTAGTGAACACCTTGTTCACTTCCCAACCATCAACCATAACCATCTACTAGATTCATCCAACCCATTCCATTATTTGATAAAAGATCTACCCCTTGTGTGAACTCATCAGGTATGTCCATAACCAGGAACACGGCTATTCGAATAGTTTTACACTCTGCAGAGGTTGTACAGCTTGACCTACAAGACACAAATTCTCTAGTTTGCTCGACATATATTTATGCCACCGCTCACTACCTTAGGTAAGCAGTCTAGAGTACGTGACAAGGCTTTTACAAAGCTCTATTTTAACTCGGATCTGCCCGTTGAGGTTTCGCCATTCTGGGCCCCCTCTTGCGCTGCTTATCAACCCTTGACAGAACCGAACCAAAACATTGCTAATTAGTCGAACAGGTCTATCCCAGTCTAGACATGTGGTTGTACGATATGGCCCAGATCAATGGTTCAAGGTTAAGTCCTTAGTTGGCTGCTTAGACGAGACTTTCCGTATTCCAAATGTGCTTTTCGCACCCACCTTTTCCACCACCCACTCGTCCGAGCATAAATCATTTTCAGTTCAACCCGGCCAAATTACCACCCTAGTCATGGCACAACATCTTTTATCAATAGTGGCTCCACCACGGTTCCATATTTCCTTTAGTTAAATTCAACCATTCTTTGAGTATGTGATCGTGAATCTATCGTATAACTAAAGCATTGGCTAAGCATAATACGATACCCATGTTGGCAGTACAATCCTGTCCAACTAATAATTAACCATCCTAGGGTGTCCAAGGATTTATGTCATACAAGGATACATGTCGTTCACAATTTATCAATGAGGCATAATGACAATTAGGTAATTAATTATTCCTAAAATCATTTATTATAAACTTAGCAATGCATGTTTATAGCAAACAATATACTTTTATAAATTGGGTTCAACATGATCAAAGGCTTGTGACTTGCTTTCGTTGAAGAGTTGATGTGCTTCGGTCATCGGGTCCACAAATTCGTCCGAAACGCTGGAATCTATACGTGCGAACCAAGCTAAATAAATAAAACAACTCTAAGTAAAATTTAAATAATTACTAGTTAAATACTAATAGGAAGATAAAGAATTTGGATAATTTTAGAATTTTGAATCACTCGAATCGGAGTTCGAATGAGGAAGTTATGGCCAAAGGAAGCTTGAAGAACACATGAAATGATGAAATGGAGATTTTCCTGATTTTCTGATTTATTTTTTAAGGGAAAAGACGAATATGACGTCAGCTGACGTCACCAGAGGATTTTCAGCCGAAACAATTAAAAGAAAATGAATTTGGCACGTGGGGCCCACTTGTCATAGAGGTGGTGCATGAGGACTGGGTTCACATGGCTTTTGGAACTGGCTTTAGGATGGGAGTGCCACACGGACACGCTGACGGGGCAGCCACATCAGCAAAAGAAGGGGGTGGCGCCTAGGTGGCGATGACACGGACGCCACGTGGCGGCCACGCCGCACCGGAAGGTGGCGTGTTTCGGCCGACGGCTTGCCGACGAACGGCGGGGCGGCTGTCGGCAGCGAGGCCACCAGCGGCTAGAGGAAGTCGCGGCGAAGTTGGGGCTCACGGATTTGGCAACACGGCACGAAGCGGTGGCCGGCGGCGAGGTAAAAATGCGGTGGCGGTGGCGGTTAGTGGCGGCGACGGCGCTCTGGGAGGCTTTCGACGAAGGGGAGGTGCGCCCGAGGAAGCCCTCGGCCTCGTGATGCCGATGGAGTCGATGGCGTGGCCGGAGGGGCTTCAACGGCATCGGTAGAGGCGACGGCGGTGCTCGGCAACTAGTGGCGAAAATCTCTAATACGAGAGATAGGCGAGGAGAGAGGGGGTAGAGGGGAAATGGGGAGGAGCAAGAGGCGCGCATTTATAGGGCGCAGGGAGGGCTGAGGGAGAGGGTGGCGGTATGGGTGTCGGCTGTTCGGCGGCGGAGCTTGGTCCAAGGCCGGTGGAGGGGGTGGTCTTGCTAGTGGGCGGTGGTCGTGGCGGAGGACGCCGCTTTTAATGCGCTGAGGGGGGGGACGGAGGTCGTGAAAACACGACGCTGGTGTGGACGTCGCGCTCACTTGGCACAAGCATATTTATCTTGCCAGGAAGAAGATGACCGGTGGATGAGGATGGCCGACAAGCAGGACCATGTGGCAGCAGAATGAGAAATGGGCGAGGCGCTGGTAGGGAGGGGTGGTGGCGAAAGCACTGGTCTTACTGGTTTCGGTGGAGGCCGGTGATCAAGACGAGGAAAATGGCGGGGTGGGCCGAAGGAATTCAGCCCAAAGCCAAGGGAGGGTATTTAAAGCATTTTTGATTTTAATAAATACCGAAAGACGAAAAAGCTTTTTAGAAAATAGTTAAAGCCGTCCAAAAATTCTAGGAAAATTCACAGAAGTCCCTTGAATTAAATGGAACTTAATAAAAATACTTTCATCTATACTTTAGCTTTTAATTTTTCAAATAAAATAGATTTTAATTTCGTGGCAAAGGAAAAACCATTTCTAAATTTCAAGTTAAGCTTTAGCAATTCAATAAAACCAAAGGGTTACTTTTAAATTTTTGAAAATTTTCAATAACTCAGAAAAATTGGGATGTTACAATTTGTTCTAGGGATTGTAATGCTTTTGTGATGAGAACTTCAACGACTTTGTCTAGACCCGTAAGTTCCTTCAACCTGTGAGTGTAATTGTTATCACAACTTTTGGTATGGATAAAAACATCCTGATGATAGATGCAACCAAATTCAGCAATGCCACGTGCAATTGTGCAGAGAATACCTATGGATCTTTGATGCTGCCCTGTCTAGCGTAGCAACATCAGAAGACAAGTCAAGTTGGGATCTACAATTCACGCAACATCTAGGATCTATGTTCAAAATGGCATCACTATTTTTGAAAAATGACTGCCCGACCTTCTCCATATATTCATCAACCTTTGATACATCCTGAACAAAAAGAACTTCAACTTGGTGCCAACAAAATAACTAATGATAAAATTTTAAAGAATAATACATGAGGAAAAATCATCTTACATGCAATGATAGTTTGCAGACATTAGATTCTCTTAGGGAAACATTCACAAAAGTCTCTTTGGATCGTAATAAGTTGATTACGACACGGCACCAAGGCAGTTAATTAGTTGACAACAAAATGAATTCATGACAAGGTCTGACAGATTTAGCTTTGAACAACTTGAACACCGACACCTAAAGTAATAATTCTCCTGACAGATGCCAATATCTTGGTCCTCTTCGTCATGTATTTCTAATTCTAGTACATCAAATATTAAAATAGAAAGTTAATAGCCAATTAGTCATACACTCATACTCATAACTCATACAAACCAAAATCATGTTAATTTGTCTGCCTGAAACTGTTAATAGTCATACTCATACACTCATACTGTCTCATACACTTGTACTCATAACTCATACTCATAAGTCATAACACGAACTCACCGGGAGCCAGCGCCGGGTGAGGAGAGGAGCTGATTAGTTGAGGATGAGGAGGCGTTAGGCTGGGGTGGAGGCAGGCAGGGGGGGCTGCAGGCCTACTGTTGGGTGGAGACAAGCTAAGGCCTGAGGTCTGGCCACTAGGGGAGTGGGGGGGCAACACTGGGTGGTGGAGCTGCTGGCCGGGAGAGGAGGCGGGGTGATCTTGGCCTCTGGGTGAGGAGAGGAGGTGGTGGGGGCAGCGCTGGGCGGTGGAGAGGAGCTGAGGATGCGGTGGCCAGTGGGGGCAGCGTCGCGACAGAGCAGGGCAGAGCGCTGGGCGGCTCCGCGGTGGAGCATTGCAAAGCGCTAGGCGGTGCCACGGAGGAGAGGAGGCGTGGAGGCGGCGGCGATGGAGAGGAGCGTGTGGGGAAGGCCAAAGGTGGCTAGGGCTAGGGCAGGTTTTTACTATTGCTGGGGAGTGGGGACTGACTGGCGTGTTGGCCTGCTGGGAGGGGACTGACTGCATGAGAGACAGAGCACAGAGGCGCTAGGCCACTCGGCTGGGGAGCTGTTTGCCTCAGGCCGAGCCATAAATCTCGGGCCTAGCCATAGTAAACTGAAAACTTGAGTGTATGCATAGTAAACATTTATACTGCTATTCTCTCCGGGCCTCGGGCCGTTGCCCAACCGGCCCGAGGCCCATCTCCACCCCTATTTGTAACCTTACTATCATGGCTACAAATATAAAACATTGGCTTAACTCGATGGTAAACTTATCATAACATGTCAAAAGCTTCCTTTCTCAACCTTTTTTTTTTGCATTTGTACTAGATTAATATAATCTAAGCTAGCTTAGAGTAGACATTGGGCATGCATGGAAAACCCTTGCTAATTTGACCTAAATTTCGTGATCAAGTCAAATGTTACTAATACAGTAAAGTGAGCAGAGCATTTTTCACCAGTCATAAGTTAATAAAGTTACTTAATCTGTTCTCAGTAACAACACTAACCTAGCTTAAGTGATCGAACTCTGAACAAGACAACAACCAGTTTGAATGCAATTGATGAATTCACCACAGCAATTCAATCCCTCCTTTTGCTTCCCATTTGGCCATGCAGCTCATGTCCTCATGTCTTCAAATCATGAGATGATGAGGTGGTGACAGGTGAACAATAAATCCAATCCACCAACCAATTGATTGATCTCGTTTTTAGCTTACTGGTTTGTGGTGGCAGCAGAGAAGTGTAGAGCTTCGAATGGGGCCATGTGCTCCGCTTCGTGGGTCATGTCTCCCATCTCATATTGGCCATGTGCCTCTCACTTCCCTTGAAGAACCGGACCATATTATCATTTCAGATCTTGCAAAGACGTATGTGAGATGAGCCCCCAATTAGTATGCTTTCCTTTGCCTCTAGTCTCTACTCTCCAGTATGTTTGTTTGCAGTTACTTGTTAGGCAAAATTGCAAAGATTCTGGCTTTCCTGGGATGATATCTTCTTTCGATCTTCCTAGAACAAACAAGCAAGCAAAGGCAGATTTCAAAACATATCGAGCTGAGTTTGTTATAGTTGATGCACATGTCTAATGACAGTTCTCATCCAATAGTAGAATAAAAACAAGCGTCTTTGTTTCTCCTACATCATGCTGTACTTAACTAATTGTTACAATCCCTTTTGGATGAACACGATGAACACAGGTTCTCTTCAAGATCAAAAGTTATATTGCCAATACCAACTTAGTATACAAGTACTTGGGGATACAAATTGAGAGATTAGAATCAAGACAGGGAAGAACAATCAAGACAAGGAAGAAGAAGGAGATTGGGAATCAGAGAAAGGGATTTAGGGGAAAGGGAAGTAGCTAGAGGAAGAGGAGAGTCGAGGCTAAGCTCACAATGTTCTTCGATATCCTCTTCTGTCGCTGCTCCTACCCTTTGTACTCCCGAGTCCTGACTCAATCCCCCCTCTTGCCTCCTAGGCCCACGGCCCATGAATGAAGCCCAATCATGGCCAAGCCGGTCTGTGACATTCTCCCCTCCTTGAAATTCAGCTTGCCCCCAAGCCACTGTAATCAAAGGCGGGCAGATGAACTCAACGCCACTGAGATCCCATGGCACTTGTAAATGTTTGTCATGAACAGATGCAAAGCAAGACGAAATCTGGCCAATAGCCTGACTTACTGGGCATGTGGTTTCCCACGGTTTGCTCGCCTCACTAATCCTGCTTCGCCTTAACTTGCATGCCAAAATATGAACTCCTCCATGCTTCTCCTTAACTTGTAGAAGGTCATATGTTCTCAGGTAAGTGCTGAAAGATTTGCACCAGTCATTATACATACCAAACAAAACCACGCTCATAGATAATAGGCAGTGTGTCTGGTGAATCAATTGGCACAATATTCATAACCCAGACTTCTTGGTCCCTCAGAACTACAGCAAAACCTCCATATACAGCTCTCATGTCCATGACATTTGTCACTTTATACCAGTCAATTCCCATGCCATTCACGTATGATTTCCTTACAACCCGTGTCCAGTGTGCATAATTTGCCTCAAAGTCTTCATTTCCTGGTTTTCCATACACTCCAACTTGAGAACCATCTATCCAGTAGGGGGTCTTTTCAAGCCTTTGTGTCCATGTCTCTGGCCATTTTGATTGGAGTACTGATGGACCAATAGGAAATTTGTGCATGCACGCTTGTAAAGGTATGTTCCATGCAACATCTGCATCATTAGTTTCCTTGCATAATGGTGGGCTGTCTTCTGATATTTTCTCATAGCAATTGTTGTCCATTGGCTTATGATATATGGACATACAAACTTGATTTAACTTATCCTTTGTCCTTTTAACCATTTTCCAGCACATGAATTTTGTTAGAGAAGACATGGCATTCCAAATTTCAACATCTTTAGGGAGCTTTTGGTAAACATGTGTGGCGGACAGCATTTAAGTAACCACGGGGCGTAATAGGCGGTTCAATCCCAGCAAAAGCATACCACCTTCAATGTGCCAAGGGACTCTGCGGCGAGCACAATGAATGACATCAAAAACCTATTTGGGGTATGGAAGTCTTGTGGTGCCCATTACACCTGGAATTCCTCTCTCCGATTACAAAGCGTACTTGAGCTTCATGCTCATCTTTTGGGGCAAATGACATTGTGAGCACATCTCTGTCAAACATGTAGCCTCCAAAGTCGCAACTCCACAACCAACATCTAGAATGACATGGCTTCGTTTGCCCCATGCAATATCAAGTAATGCCTACTGAATAGTATTAATGTAGTGTAGTGTGCCGTTCTTGAACTGAGTCCCACCCCCAGGAAACATAAGATAATTGTTATCAGCATACAACATATTGCCCCTAGAGAAGAGCATTGTCTAGCTAACCACTTCCTCATTGCTATCAGTATAGAATGCTCTATTACCAAGGAGCTCACCATGCTTATGTTGTTTTCGCTGTTTGATAACCACTTTCTCGTGTGCCTTCAAATGGTCGGGCTTAGGTCCCATATCTAGCATCTCCGAGAAGAAGTTCAGGCCTCTTCACTCTATTTGTTCATTGAAAATCTGCTATGATAGCATTCCACGAAACAATTTCTTGCCTCCCAATTCTGTCATGAAGTTTCTAAGCCTCTGCAATCATGCCACACTGGCAGTACCTATCAACAACAGTGCTCGCTACAAAAGCATCTGGACCGAGTCCTGACTTGATAACCTTGTCATGAACCATCAATCCATACTCCAAAGATTGTAAAGCTGCACAAGCCTTAAAAACAGTACCATAAGTGAAATCATCAGGTTCCATACCGAAGTGCAGCATATCATTAAAATGAACTATAGTTCCCTCATAGCGCCCATTTTGCTCACGAGCCTCAATAATGGCATTCCATGAGACTGAATCTCTTTGCTCCATATCCTGGAAGATAAGGTATGGGTGGTGACCATAGGGGCATCCATTTCACTCCGCCTCGATAGCCCCTGAATGACAGCCATGACGTCGGACATAGCTCCACTCCACTGCTCATGACGCCCACTTACGCAGGTGGCGGCCACGGTTGCCTAAATTCCATAGCACCACATGAGTCCCTTAAGCATGCAAGGAGCCTTGCATGATGGGCCGCTCTATCCACCACGGAAATGCCTGTAGTGGATGACTTGTCAAGGTAGTAGTTAGTGAGGACGAGGCCACTGGTGGAGAAGCCATAGGAGATGCCATCAGTGCTGAGCATTATGTCAAACACCTTGCGTGCACCTAACTGATAGCTGGATAGATTGGGTACGTGCTCGTCACCCATGTCGATGGAGTTGACGGCGGCGCCACTCGGTGTGGGGGTGAGGTTGCGAGAGCCAGCATCATCTGGGACGGTGTCTTGTTGGGTGTTAGTGAGGACACTGGTGCTGTCACGCACCAGAATGGTGGCGACAGTTGGCTCGGGGCTGGTGATGGTGAAATCGAGCAGGGCGACGGTCGAGGGAGAACCAGGGGCCACGTCCGGCATGAATGTGGATGTCTACGAGGCGGTGTTATTGTCAAAACACATCATTGAACACTTGGTGGGCATCAGGTTGTCCAGCTCGCCGGTGGCGAATGACCTCGGCGAGGAGGCCTGCACCGATGTGGTCACCGACTGGGGCGAGTCTTGGATTGACGAAACCAGCCACTGGAAGTTGGCCTTGATGTCGACGAGGGATGTGACTTCATCATGGCGGCCGCTCGGCCCGAGACGTTGGTCTGTAGTCGGAGGGTGGGGCGCTTCTGCGCGAAGAAGCGGGTCGGAGATGACTGGTGCAGCCGACTTGGTCTCCGTCTTGACTTCCAGACGGATGGGCTTCATCTCCTCAACCGAGGCCTGGATGGCCGCACACTGAATTTGTAGCTGCTTGATTAGCTCGCCTCGTGCTACGATCGCCTGGGTCAGCTTCTCAAGTTATTGCTCCATCTCGAGTTGCTGTGCGCTGGTTTGATAGTGTGCACGCTGCGGATCGAACTTGACTCGATCAAGGTAATTAGAGTCGAGATCCCGAGTCAGATCGATTTGTCTCCGGTAGGATCGAATCGTAGAATCGGCGATTCTACGGATTTGTGAAAATATACATATTTAACATCTATACTATAAATTTGTATGATTTTTATAAGGTTTACCACTTACTTATTACCAAAAAAGGGGCAAAACACTTCTTATCACACAACAAAAAGCAATAATGGCTTGACATGATGGGTGATATAGTTCTCAACTACTGGAGAACAACTAATGGCCTTGACTAGTTTACTATAATTAATGAAAAATGTTCACAAGTTTTATAAATCAATATCTAATTATAGCACGCTTGCATATTCCTTAAAAGCGACTAGACATACTACGAGAATAAAAATAGCTTATCATTATCAAGCTCAAGATTGCTCATGTCATAACTCATAATATAGATATTTGTACTAGCATTGCCACTCGATATAATATTTTGCATGCTTCTTATTTATTTGTAGTTTCAATTTCAGAAATTAATATCAACAAATTTTGCTCTAAAACAAAATATCGATGGAAGTTTGCCTCTAAAAAATTGCAAAAAAAAAAGAAAAAATTGCAAAAAAAAAAAATTACGACTCTACCACGATTCTACCCTTTGGATCGCGACTCTACCATGATTCTATCTGATTCCGATCCACAGTGTGATCTGGATCGACAGGTCGTCGTGGGATCGTAGAATCGTACGACTTTACGAGTAGGATCGCGATTTTAACTACCTTGGCTCTTATACCAATTGTTACAACCCCTTTTGGATGAACACATGTTCTCTTTCAAGGTCAAATGCTATATTGCCAATACCAACTCAGTATACAAGTACTTGGTGATACAAATTAGAGCATTAGAATCAAGACAGGGAAGAACAATCAAGACAAGGAAGAAGAAGGAGACTAGGAATTAGAGAAAGGGATTTGGGGAAAAGGGAAGTAGATGGAGGAAGAGGAGAGCCATGGCTAAGGTCATAATGGTCTTCGATATCCTCTTCTGTCGCTGTTCCTGCCCTTTGTACTCTTGAGTCCCGACTCAATCCCCCCTCTTGCTGGGCCCACGGCTACGAATGAAGCCCAATCACGGCTAGGCTGGTCTGCGACACTAATGCACTGAAATTATGATAGTGCCAATATATATCATCGCTCTTGTGCGTGACCAAACTGATGAATGCTTACTGTATTCCTCTGACCAGAGTTTTGCAATATATTGTTTTCATTGTAAGTGCAAGCCCGCACTGCTCCTCATGAGCTGAGTGCAGTTAACTTGACAGATGAAGCAGTGGTGCCAAGAGCAGTAAAGGGCGTGCGTAGTCGGGGCAGCCATGATAATTTCTCTGAGGGGGTGGCTGCAAAAACAGATTGGCATCATTTGCCATTGCATTGCTAATGGCAGAGTAGCACAGTATTGTGACATTCGGTAGATCTTAGTCGTTCGATCCGAGATGTACGGATCAGATCAATGGTGCTACAGTGTTCATAAATAGCGCCGATGCTCTTGTTGAAAATCGCAATCTCATCCTTTGCTTTTTTTTATTCGACGGCTGCTATGCAATATCACAGTACTATAATGTGTTTCCTACAACAAAAAAAAAACGGCCTCTTGCTCCACCGAATTAAAGAAAGCGTCAGGATCGGCCTCCTGCTCCTCCGGCGAGCAGAACACAGAGCTTGCGTACGTGTTGATAGACCGATCAGGAATGGCGCGTGCTTACGTGCATGCCGCGGCGGCCGCGGCAGCCATCGGCTGCGTGCTGGCCGCCGCCTCGACGGTGGAAGCTTTCACGCCGTCCGGGTGGAGCAAGGCTACCGCGACCTCCTACGGCGGCGGCGATGCCTCCGGAACCATGGGTACGCTGCGTGCGTCGAAAAGTGTTGCTAAATTGTGCGGCTCGAATCGATTTGGAACGTGACACGTCGGGTCGGGTTGTGTTGTGCACGTACATGTGTTTGCTTGCAGGTGGCGCGTGCGGGTACGGGAGCCTGTACACGCAGGGGTATGGGACGCGGACGGCGGCGCTGAGCACGGCGCTGTTCAACGACGGCGCGTCCTGCGGGCAGTGCTACAAGATCACCTGCGACGCCAGGACGGACCCGCGCTGGTGCCGCCCCAGCGGCCCCTCCGTCGTCGTCACGGCCACCAACTTCTGCCCGCCCAACTACGCGCTGCCCAGCGACGACGGCGGCTGGTGCAACCCGCCCCGCCGGTACTTCGACTTGGCCCAGCCGGCCTGGGAGAAGATCGGCGTCTACCGCGGCGGCATCGTCCCGGTCCTCTTCCAGCGGGTGGCCTGTAGGAAGCGCCGCGGCGTGCGGTTCACCGTCTCCGGCCGGGACTACTTTTTTTTTTTTATTAGTAGTGGTGACCAGGGTTCAAATTTCGACGAAATTTCAGCCATTTCCCTAGAGCTCGAGATTTTGCACTTTCGATCAAAAAAATTCGGTTGCATATGAATGCAGGCCAAATTAAAAAAGAACTCAAAATTTGGTCAAAATTTGTCATTTTTGATGAAATTCAGTCAAATTTGAATGCCAATTTCGCCATTTGCGAATTGAATTGAAATTGCGAAATTTCGATAATTTCAGCAGTTTCGCTGGACCTCAAATTTTGCTCAAGCAGAAAAAAACTGGTGGTGACCAGTGGTGGCGGTCGAGTCGGTCCCGCAATGGACATCCGGGACGCGACCGAGTGAATGGACATGTCGGCAAGAATCGGGAACAACCGGCGATATTGGCCTACCTCGACGGCAGGGGCTCTCCTTCAGTCACCACCACCGACGGCCAGACGATCGTCTTTACCGGACGTCGTGCGCCGACCTAGAGATTCGGCCGGACCTACGCGAGCTCCCAGCAGTTCAAGTTAAAACTAAAAACCGGGTGGGTTTGCAAGTTTGGAGTGGTTCGAGGGTTATTTGGTTGGCAGTGGCGTTCTATACTATGCTTTGTTTAGCTGCCTGCCCAAACATATATGCTTGGTCTCGATCGTTGGCGGACCCAGGACTAAATCTTAGGTATGGCGGCTTGTCGCCGCATTGTCGAGTCTTTGCTTCCTCGATGGGCGTCTGCATTGCCGCTAGGAATGAAAACGGATCGAATACGGATTGATAATGGCTCTGCCATATTTGTTTTCATATTTTTTCCGGATCACGGATATGAATACGGATCTGATCTGAATAATATCGAATCTGAATCTGAATCGAATCGAATCACGGTCCACGGATATTTTTGAACATGAAAACCCTTAAATTGCATGTTATTTAATAAATGCGCGGCTTATACATATGTTTGGTCCAATAATTACAGTGTTGATATTTATTATCTGGTGCTTATTCTACTACTAGATCTATTATGATTAATCTTTACTAAAATTTACCTAATTGCCTAATTTTTCATTTCTTCCCTAATCCTTTTTCCTAATTTCTTTCTTAATCTCTCTCCTTTTCCCCTAATCTCTTTTCTCTCTCCACCCTATCCTTTCGGTAAAGCATCTGGCTCATCTCTTCTTCTTCCTCATCCTTTCTTTTCCCCATTCTTCTCACTTCATTTTCTCCACCATTTCTTCTCCTTTCCCTAGTGTTCCTTTGGTCTCCGGCGTCCGCCGCCACTCGGCTCGATCTCCGGCGTCTGGCGCTGCGTCCAACCCCGAGCCGCCCTTCCCCAGCCAGCGAGCTCACCTCGAAGACTACCTCTGCGACAAGTGGATCCTCACCACCTCCGCCACCGGCGGAAGCCCTCCTCCTCCTAACCTGCGCGCTTTTCATGGCCCTGCAAGCTCTGCGTCGGCGCAACTTCCTCCGCCTCTCCGCCCCAAGTCACGGGACCCACAAGAACGACTCCTCAGTCATCGGCGAAAAAGCCCGCCTCGACTCCTCGGCTCTCTCTCTCTCCCTCCGATCGCCCGCGCCAGCTGTCCTCGGCCCGGCTCGCGTCCCTCCTCCGTCGCCCCCGTGATGGTGATCTCGGGGCCGAGGAGCGCCAGGCGAGGTGGCTGGCTCATGTGGCCAGGCCGGCGAGGGCAGGCGAGGTGGCCCGGCAGGCGAGGCGAGGTGGTGGCGCAGCAGCGGCGGCATGAGTTGTGACGACACTGGCATGGGCTGGAGTGGCCGAGCAGCGTGGCGCTGTGGTCCGTGCAAAGCGGAAGAACCTGATTGAAGAAGGAGCCCTCTCCTAAGTCCTAACTCTATACCCTAAGTGACTTATGTGTCTAAGTGGGCAGGCTAGGCAGTGGCTGGGCTGGGCCCTAAGCTGTTGTGAAATTTCGAATATCCGGATAATCTGTATTTGTATTCGTTTCCGCTGGATATCATGCCTTCGTATTCGTTTCCGTTTCCGACAAAAAAATCCGAATCTGTTTCCAATCCAAAAATTATCCGAGAAAAATCCGATCCGGGACAATACGAATCCGTTTTCGTCCGGATCGGTCGGAAACTATCCGATCCGTTTTCACCCCTAGCTATCGCCGCCTCCCCGCACGCCACTAGAGCTTGGTCACTAGACCCTCACTCGATGGCTCCATGCAGTGTGTCACTCAATGAATTAATAATAAGTTCAACTAACCTCTTTTTTCTAGAGAACAAGTGCTCATTGAACTAATAAAATGGATCATTATGGAATATACAAACATCCTAGATGCCTTAAGCACTCATGTTAATATGTTACTCCATCAAGTAGAAATTTCACTAGCCTACCTCTATGTTTGCTCTATGGAAAAATAAACATAATTCCTAGTACCTTAACTCGCTCGGACACTGCTGCAAACTCTAAATCCATCTACCAATCTTGCGATGGTACGATATTTTCTCAAAGTAACAAGAACAAATCACACAAGGGGAAACTGAAGCACAAGAACAAATCACATAAGGAAAAACTGAAACACACCGCGAGCGATTAGTTACCAAATAGGGAGAGCATGTGGGAGACGAGCAGCACAAGCTTGGGCCTCATGAACCGCCGGACCCCGGACGCCGCCCCCTGCTGGGTGCCGGCCTAGGAGCATAGTCCAGCCAGGCGTCGGCCGCGCTAGCACTACTACGCTAGGGAGGAGCAACCAGCAGTGTCGCTGCTTGGGTGGTGGCGGAGTAGAGCTTCGCCCGATCGCCCCACCGACACTGACCCTGCGCCATCACGCACTCCAACCCATGTGACCACCCACGCCGCACCACCGCCCACCGCTCGCCTTGCTTTGTGCTCGGCCGCTCCGTCCTCCACGACCTCGCCTACGCTTCGCTCGTCGGCCGCCCGCTCGCCCGCCCGCCTTCTGCGCGCTCCGTCGGTCAAGGTACTGCGCCCGCGCTCGGCTGCCTCGCCCTGCCTGCGCGCGCATGCCTAGGGCTAGGGTTGAGAGATAGTGGGATTGGATCGCTAATCGCTTTCGTCTGGAAGGCAGTGGAAGCGATGATACTCGGTTAAGGCTGGCACTTGGGTCAGGTGAATCGTGATTGGTAACGACCCGTGGCCTCTCCGTCGCTAGATCGAGTGCCGTCTTCGATGGCTCACTATCGCCGCCCGCTTGGGAGAGGTCGTCGGTGCCATCTACAGGGTGGCCTTGACCTTGCCCTATTGCTAGGACCATACGGTCTTAGTTAGCTCAACGAGTGTTTAATTTTGGGTTAATTCCTTATTTGTCATTGAAAGTTGATTGGCTTCCCAAAATGTCATCGTCAAATTGCTTATTCCTTTTTTGCCACTCGTTCTCAACTTCTCTCCCTTTTTTGCCACTCCCGTGAACTTGGCTGCAAAAAGACGATTTTGCCCCTAAGTACATTATTTAGAAATTTGAGATCTTTATGGAATTATTTGACATAGTAATATAGTTTAAAAATTATAGCATTTTTAGGGAAGTTCTGGCATAGTGTAGATTATTGTGTAATATTTACAGGGTTTTATTTGTAACATATTTTTCTCTAAAAATCTTTCAATTTTTGGTTTTATGCATTTTTATTATTCTATTTGAGAAAAGTTGGTAAAACATGTTTTAAATAATTCCCATTTTGTTGACAGTATCATTACATCAGTTTTGGATTTTAAAACATGTTTTTACCAACTTTTCTCAAATAGAATAATAAAAATGCATAAACCCAAAAATTGAAATATTTTTAGAAAACCATGTTGCAAATAAAACCTATAAAATTACACAATAATCTACACTATGTCAAGAACTTCCCTAAAAATTTCATAATTTTGAAACTATATTACTATGTCAAATAATTTCTAAAGATCTCAGCCCTAAATAATTCACTTAGGGCAAAATCGTCTTTTGCGACTCAGTTCACTACAACTAACTAAGGAGTGGCAAAAAAGGGAGAGAAGTTGAGAATGAGTGGCAAAAAAGGGATGAACAATTCGACGATGACATGTTAGGGAGCTGGTCAACTTCCAATGGCAAATAAGGAGCTGGTCAACTTCCAATGACGGTATTACTTTGCCATCTCCCGTTCCGATCAAGACGCTCAGCAACCAAAACCGAACATATTTTCAGTTGCACTATTTATGGCTGCACTATGCTGGTCTATCTGGTTATGTCGTAATGATGTCATTTTCGACAAGAAAGTTATTACCTATCCTTTGCGGGTTATATTCAGATGTATTCATTGGATCCACTCTTGGTCAGCTTTGCAATGCTAAGGAAGGAGGGGAGTTCTTGGTAGCTGAGAGCAAAGCACTGGAGGTCATTACGAGGGAAATCTTCAACAAGAATAGGTGGAAACTATGTAATAGACTTCGAGATGTTTGACACACTTTTAAGTTATTGTTTATTTTTATAAGAATGTTTACTGTCTTTACGACTTTTGTTTTGTCACCGGTTTATGTTTTTGCGGTGTTTGTTTTGCCGTTTTATTATGGCTTATGGGGCTACTGTTTAGCCTGGTTAAGAATTTTTAGGTAATTGTAATAAACTTTGGAATGTGTGTATCCTCGGATACAGAGGCCGGGAGAGGTTTCCTCTTCTATTATGTAAAAAAAAAAACTATTTATGCATTCAGAGTTAGGTACAGTTTTTTTTAATTATCTTAACTCGATCTCCAAATGAATAATCATGTCTGAATAGGATTTTTTGCACACACTTTACAAGTCTCTAAATAGCGTTTTCTAATTGCATCACGTGATTCACAAATTAATGCTAATAGCACGCACGAACAGTGCTAGAAAATTATTCGCGCTCCTAGAAGCTGCGAGGTCTTAGATGAGCCTTTTTCCTTCTTTTCCTACAGTTACATAAAGCATACAAGTAATAGTTTGTTGCTACGAAAAGAGGCATCATGTGGGGATGTAGCTCAGATGGTAGAGCGCTCGCTTAGCATGCGAGAGGTACGGGGATCGATACCCCGCATCTCCATTTTTTTTTTGCTACGCTTTCGACATATCAAAGGCTTCCTTCATAGTAGCTCTTGCAGTTGCAGGGCTGCTCAATTTTGTTGCTTATCTTGGGATGCACATTTATTTCTGCACAAACTAAAGTTATTACCTCTGGAGACACTGCAAATAACAGAGTAAATGATGGCAGTGCTATAGATTACAATTAGGAGCTGTCAAATGTTTTGAGATCAAGGAGCTAGAAAAGTATCCACGACACATTTGACTGAATGCAATGCACTCTTTGCTATTGTTAAGCAGTGAAGCTTCTGCTTCCAAATGCCGTGAGAACAACAAAGAAACAAGAAAGGAAGGAAGGAGGGAAGAAATGCCGTGACAGAAAAAAAAACAAGGAAAACCATACGTTCAAAGTTGTTTGTTCCTCAATCTTATATTCCTATCCACGAAAAATCGTGTACTACTGTACATCCAAAAGAAACACTCTTATTCTTCATATTACGATAGAATCATAAGGAATAATGAACAAATGAGTAATAATGAACTAATTAATCAACAACCAACAGTTGCTGATTTCAACTAAAGAAAACTAATCTTCGGACGTCGTCGTCTCCAGCGACGATGGCAAGTCACGCGTCATCTCGTGACCTACCATCCTCCTGCTCCGGTTGATGGTGATGAGGCACAGATAGACGTGCTCCTCCAGCTCCTCGAGCTGCTCCCTGAGGTCCTCCCCGCACTCCTCTTCCTCCTTGGCCACCTCCTGCAGCAGCGACCGCTCCCGTGCCCGTGCCCGTGCCCGTGCCCGTGCCCGCGCATCGCGATGCGCGCCACGTCGCGCCCGTGCTCGAGCTCGTCGTGCGCGCGCCGCACCATGCGGCTCACCGTGTCCAGGTCGCGCCCCACGATGTACGCGCCGCGCGCCGCCGCGTCCACCGTCGCGCCGGCGCGTGCGTAGTGCCGCTCTTCCTTCTCCGTCGCCCTCCCGGTCCACCTCACGGCGGCAGCGGGGCTGGCGCCGAATGCCGCGGCCGCCATGCCGATGCCTACAATGGCGTGCGCGGCGAGGACCACCGCGGCCACGATGGCCGCTGCGCACGCGCCGACGAGCGCGGCCGCGGCCGCGCCCGCACGATGCGCGCTGCGCGCGCGAGCCTCCGGAGCCGGCGTCGCGCCGCGGCCAGGCGCGACGCGAGCGGGCGCACCGCGCGTGCACCTCGTGGAACCCGGAGAGGCTGCCCGGCGAGAGCGGGTTGTCGAGGTGGACGTGCCGCGCGAGCGCGTCCTTGGCAGCAGGGTCCTCATCGCCGTCGAGCCTCACGAGCAGCCGTCGGAGCGTGAGGTGGTGGCGCCGCGCCGCGCCGATAGCAGCGAGCAGCGCGGAGCAAGCCTCGCACGCCTCCTGCGTGATGTCGAAGTACTCGAGCAGGAGCGTCTCCACGCGGCGGCGCCGCCGGCGCCTGCGCCCGGCCCCCGCGAGCATCTCCGGACTCGGCTCGAGGACGAAGTCGTCAAGAACGGTGTACGAGCAAGACTGCTCCATGGCCGCGGTGCCCTCCTTGTCACCGTCGTCTTGGCACAAGTCCTTGAAACTGGGCTTGGAAGATAACCTGAAGGAGGAGAAGGAGAAGGTGTGCCTGACGTGGTGGTGCGCGTGCGACCAGAGGTCGAGGAAGGACTTGGACCTGAAGGCCTGGCCGTACTCCTCGTCGACGTCGAGCGGGCTCACCGGAGTGCTGGAAGTGGAGGGGTTGCTTCTCTCCATGGTCGCTGCTGCAACGCGAGTCCAATTTGGAGATCACGAGCGTTGAGTACGTAACACGAGAAATTCATTAAGCAAAGCAACGTACAACTGCAAGCCCATCATATGACAAGGCGTCAAGAAATGGACTTGAGACTTTTGGGGGCAGAGCAAGAGCCTGCTGTTGCTTGAGATGCAAGTAGGAGTAATTCACTAACATTAGCATTCAAGACAGTGCTAGTGTGAAGCACTGACAAGTTAAGGAAAGCATGCATGCATAGCTCAACCCTAGCTTATGGATGTCATTAACATGTTGCTCTTCTAATTAGCATTTGATGCTTGTTTACACTCCTGGCTAGACACAAGACAAAAGCAATCATCAATGAGTTCTCTTTCGTGAATTAATGGGCTACACTAGCTACGTGTTTCTTGATTGCGTGATGTAAACATTCGCAAGGGTAGGGCTTATCAACAGTAATACATGTCATCAAGAAACATTCCTTTTGCACGTGTAAATAACATCTTAGCTAGTTTCTTAAAAAAAAACTAGTCAAACTGAACTGAAACAAACAAGAACCGTGTAAACAAGTATGCATTTACTAATTTGATCGAGCAAACAATAAGACTGAAAAAAGGGTAAACATATATAAACTATATCATAGTCATCCGTGAAGTTCACCGAAAAAACAACACTGCAGAAGTTTCATGCCACTAACCGAAAATGCAGAGTATTTCTAGAATTTTCTAAACTAGTAGGAAGATTGTTGCAACAAAGGTTGAAATATAATACTTACGCGTGGCGAGGCTAAATATGGATTTAGCCAATGAAGGGGATGACGATGACCTCATTTGACTCGCTTAAACAAAACAAATCAATCACTCTATTCTCTGTCTAGCCCTCAATCTCACATAGCTCGTTGCAAGAGCAACTAGAATTAACAATCCCGGTGACCTATGGAACTTGGAAATTTCATATGAAATTATACCCCTCCCTATTATATAGGGATCCAGGAATGCAGTGATAGAGAGAGAGAGAGAGGGGAAGGGAGAAGAAGCTCTTGCAAGGCAAGAAACAAAACCCACAAGCCAAGAAGAGACAGGTGGCTTCTTTCTGGTACACACCGAAGGAAAAAAAAAAACAGATAAAGCAAACACACCAGAAGGAGCACGAAATCACACAAAACATTCCATCACATGTGGCTACTATGGCATATGCTTGACATGTAATCGATGGTAAATTTATGTACAAAATGAACTATACCGACGTGCGGGAAAATTAAGTAGGAATTCCTTTCTCTTCTCGTTATTGTAGGGATACGAGTAGGCTACACTAGCGTACAATTAGGTAAACTGATAAACTAAGAAGCTATGCGAGTAAGAGATCGTAGATCGTTATCACTAGACACACAGTGCAGCAGAAGAAGAGTTGGATCAATCTGGTACAACGTCGAGCGCGTCGATGTAGTGATAGTAGCCGATCGTCCAACGTCCTTGGTCACCGATCATCTCCTCCAGTAGCCTCTCGCGTTCTTTACGTAGGTTGCGGATTGTCCTCGATCAGTGCAGTAGCAATCAGAGCAGCGCCTCTACGGTATCTACACGTCCAGAGGTATAACGTCGTACACTAGTGTGCTAACACCAACATGCACGGCAGGACCTTCGGGAGGTGGTGGCTAGCTAGGGTTTCAATGGATGGTCTAACTCATACTCCCAAAAGCCCCCACGCATCCCTTTATAAAGAGCCAATAACGGATCCAATCCAAACTAGTTTGTTCCAACCCGTTAAGTGTGTGACCCTGTAGGTTCATGCGTAATCGGTCGTGATCCGGAAACTCCTTCCAATCACAAGTCGGTAGCTGTTTCTACCAGGATATAGCGACTCCCGAATACACATAAATATTATATCAGACGAACCTTATGCAATATGATCTGCGACCAGGTCTTTATCACCCACGACCAATTTGCATCTGGTCACGACCAGTTCGTAATATCTTACGACCAGTTCTCCGACCAGTCTATGATCATTACGACCAGCTCACTATCAGTTTGTATCCCCATACGACTAGTTCGTATATAGTTGGACTAAATGACCTGCTTGCGTATTTTCTTTTTGTTTCACAATATCTGGTCGAACTCTAGTTGAGATATTTTTCATCCATGGATTGTTCAGTATTTTCTCGATCTAGTGATGGATAACTTCATGTGGACGACTCTTCGACTACTTGTGGCACGACTATGCACTTCCTTTATCCAAGCACATCGAGGGGGCCAAAGATATCTCTCTTGTTATACTAGGAGAGGCAAATCATATATTCGACCAGTCACATTCCTCCGCATATTTCATATTATACCCGAAAGCTACCTTTATAATTACCTAGTTATAAAGTAGTGTTTGGTTACCCCTAGTTATGAAGTAGCGTTTGGTTACCCTAAAGTGTATTGTTATATATGTAGGAAACTATGCTGGTCTCGGTCTAAGGATTATACATCATCATTGCTTGAGGCTAGAGACGATTCCAGTAGGTAGGCTTCGCTAGGCTCAAGCCTACCCTTCACCGATGCCGTAAACTCCCCCCCTCTCCTGTAGCGGTGGCCGGCCATGGCCATGGATGTAGCTGCAAGCTGGGGGGGGGGAGATTAGAAGACGAGCCAGCCCACAAGCACCAGTCCACAAGGCACAACTAGCAAGTAATCCTCACATCCACCTCACCCCTCCAAACCAAATGCAATCGAATGGAAAGAGGGTCGATGGGATTGTGCACATCTGAAGCGCCTGAGCCCAAGAAACCCTAGTGGCAAGCAGCGACGAACAGGAGGAGGCCAGCCAAAGGGTGAAGCTGTAGGGGATCTCCATCTACCGCCTGCCAGGCGCCGACTACAGGTCTGTGTCACTACACTGTGGCAAGGAGGCCGACTGGCCAAGGAGGGGGAGGCGAGGTGGCCGAGGGAATTGAGATAGATCGAGAGCGAGGCTGCGCAAGGGGCCGATCGTGGAGGGGATCTGCTGACACTGACCTGATTGGTTAGGCTAATTGGTATTTTTTCTTATTGTCTTGATTAATCTTGGTACAATGCATGAATGGTGTACTGCATATTAATGTTGTAATCCCGACTATTGATGTTGTATTTCATATTTGCATAGACAATTAGACAATAAATATCTAGTCTATATTTTATTTTTTGTAATGATGAATTCTACAATTTGTTCGTAGATTTTCAATAATAGAGAAACGAACTTTGCATAACAATTCCACAAGCAATTCAAGTAGTACTCCCACAACCGACAAGAGAGCATAACTTAGTGGTATGTTTGTATTATTTGCTACTCACTGGAAGCATCTTTATTTGTTTTGGGTTGATTATTTACAATTTAGCGGGGTACCTTCATTATATTTATCTCTTTTGTTTCTTTGCTTCTCTTCTATTCATGTATGAATTTAGATTGCACATGAGTAAAAGACTATGTTTGTGTCATTTTAGCTTAGTCCTTTGAGTCCATCCTCCATTTTCATCCTAGCTTCGCCATTGCTTGAGATCAACTGATGAAATATAGAATCATAACAATATCATTAATGTCTCGAAATGGGTCAATCCAACATCGTGTTCTCTAACATATGTTCACATTGTTGATTCGATATCCCCATGCATATGACCGGTGAAACGTAGTGATCAATCAATACATGTGTTGGTCTATAAGTTACTAGTGTCCCGACCACTGACATCCGATCAGGGATCCTTTTAGATGACATCATATAACTATTAAAGAGCTTCACCAACCAGTACTTGCTAATATCTATAAATGATCCAAATAACATGATAACATTTATTCCATAACCGCGTATCACTAGCAGTTAGCTATCCTGGAAAGAAACCAACGTTTAACCAGAGACATCTATTGAGTAGACGCAGCGACGCTGCAGTCTGAAATGTTCTTACTTTTAGTTCTAGAAGACGAAAGATGTTATTTTTAACAAAAAGATTATCACTAATCCCTTACAGGTTATCTTTTTACATGGATTCTGGCTACGTGTTTGGGCAAATTTACAAACTTCGGTCCAAAAGGAGTATATGGTGGATGGAAGCCTAAGGTTGGAGTTTGTGGCGAAGCAAATCATCAATTTTTATGGGTGACGGCTTAGTCACCGGATTGGCAATGAGCAAGTTTAGTTGTCATTTGTCTATTTTTGGTTGTAAGGCTTCTTACCGCTTTTAGCTACTTTAGTTGTTTTGTTACGTTTGTCCTTTTAATAAATGGGTTATGTACATCTTCGATGCAGAGGTCGGAAGAGATTTTTTCTCTTCTATTATCTAAAAAAGTTCTAGAAGACGAAAACAATAATACGTGGCGAGGTCTTCCGTGTGTCTATCATGTCACGCACGTATATATCGCGTGGAGTGCTGTCTCTCCAAATGTGAAATCTTGTGAAGTATTTTTTTTCCATTTTTGTGTGAAATATCGCAAAGTAATTTTATGTGGAATTTTGTGAAAGTATTTTGTGTGACACAATGAGCCGCCGCAAAAAAAAATCGGTGTAACGATTAGGGAGTGGACCTAACAATTAATTTTGCACGAGACACATGCTCTCCCCGCTACCCCACGTGAGACCATTTTTGTTTTGGAACGATGGATCCGACGCTGGCTGCTGGCACAGCTAAAAAATCGGTGTAACGATTAGAAGGAAGGGATGAGCGGGTAGTCAAAGACCACGCTCGCAGTACGTCTGAAAGATAGGGATCTGATCAATCTCCCCCGACGGCCAATGTTGTCCAGCAGCTTCAATCCACTTCACGAATTTTCTCTTCGGAATCTTCTCAGCGGCGACCAAAGCTTTTATCTTGGTTGACTCCATCTCCGATTCCACCCACTTAGAAACGGCTCCGACTATTTTTTCTAGGTGAGGTTGGATTGGATTTGGAAAGGTTTCGAGGAAGAAGGTGGTTTGGTTGGCGGCAAAGAATGCGAGAGCTCGAGGAACAGTTGAAGCAAATGGGAAAAGTAAGAACCCTAGAATCATACCTGCGGTAAGTTTTTATGACCGCACGATTGAATTAAAGATCGTGGGAACTCAACAGTTGCCACCTCCTCGGGAACCGCTCCAACGGACAGATTTGTGATAGTCGATTGAGATTCTTAAATTTGACTATTCGAAAAAAACCGAGTCTGTCTTTACACCTCAAGCGAAATTATCTTCTTGACTAAGCCTTTTTCTGGTCAAAATGAAATACCAGTCGGAAAAACTTTTACTTCTGACCATCATTCTACGACTACTTTTTGGTCGTAAGACCTTCTACGTCTACTTTGTGGTCGTGAGACTTTCTACGACTCTCTTTTCTAAGTAAGTTATTTTCACTTGAAGCTAGGGGAATAGATGACGAGGATCTGATAATCCTCATTTATTTATTTATCTGTAATTATTATTATAGATATTAACATCTCTATATTAGTCTTAAATATACCCTTTAATGTTTATAAAGGAGAGATCAAGCTGTCTGGTCATAAACCATAGTCGTGAGTCTTCCTACGACTATCGAGCAGTCGTAAGTTCTTCTACGACTCGGTTGGCTTCGACCAATCTGGCTTCGATAACCCTGTAATTGATAAGGTTTGCTGATTTGTGGGCCTAATCAGTTAGAGAATATTATGCGTCATGTTTAATACATGGAATATTTAACATACACTGCTACTCTCTGTGGGTAACCGCATGAATTACTTCTGTCTCTGACAACAATCGCCTAGCAACATGAGGGTGCCACGCCCTTGACGACAACTTCTATCAAGCGGTTCGTCAATTGAAACGTTGGGATACCTATTCGTCTGGAGGAACTACCACCTCTTCATACGCTATATAAGATTGAAGTCAGAAGACAGAAAGGACAAGCGCAATCTGGAGTACAAGCCCTAGTCTTTCTCTTGATTGTAATCAGCATACTCAATATAGCTACACAGGAGTAGAGTTGTTATTCTCTCTGGAGAAGACCCGAACATATATAAAATTCTCGTATCATTTTTTGCATGATTCTTATCTAATAGACCCCAAATCAAATAATTATGTGTAAAATCGATTCTAAATTACTGACAATTCTATAACCGCATGTCACTATCAATTAGCTATCCTCGAAAGAATTTATTCTATAACCGCATGTGACTAGCAGTTAGCTATCCTGGTAAGAAACCAACGTTTAACCAGAGATCTATTGAGTAGACGCAACGAGCCAACGACGCTGCAGTCTGAAATGTTCTTACTTCTAGCTCTAGAAGACGAAAACAATAATACGTGGCGAGGTCTTCCGTGTCTATCATGTCACACACGTATATACCGCGTGGAGTGCTGTCGTCCCTCTCTTCAGATGTGAAATCTTGTGAAGTATTTTTCCCCCATTTTTGTGTGAAATATCGCAAAGTAATTTTATGTGGAATTTTGTGAAAGTATTTTGTGTGACACAATGAGCCGCGCCAAAAAATCGGTGTAACGATTAGGAGTGGACCTAACAATTAATTTTGCACGAGACACGTGCTCTCCCACTACTCCACGTGAGACCATTTTTGTTTTGGAACGATGGATCTGACGCTGGCACAGCTAGAAATACTCCACTTTTGAACATGGCATGGTTGAGTTTCTGCATCCAGCACGATCGATCCACCTTAATTAAGCAACTAATCTCTCGCTATCTACGTAAATAACCTATCTACGAGAAGATGAACTATCCGGTCATGTACTGGGAAGTCATGATTGGTTGATTAATTCTAGCCAGCTAAGTTTCTGTGCACATAATTAGAGCATTTACACGTAGGATACAAGATGACGTGAAGAAGAGACAGGGGCATAGAGAATTGGACTGTCTCTCCTGTAATAGTCGATTGACTGTAACACGAGAAACAAGACACATTGTATATAGAGTAGTTGTCTACAGAGACATATGAAAAAACAACTCATTGTAGAAGTTGTCTTCAGTGCTGTCTATAGACGATGTAAATGGATACTATAGATAACAGTTGTCTATATCATTATACATACACTTAAAAGATGTATAAGCTCTACTTGGTTAACGATGGACAATCTCTTTCCTTTCTCCCTCCAGATCATTAATTCCAATTGCTTCCCTGGTCATTCATAATTTACTTGATGAAATCGTTAGTGACTTGTACTCCTTCCTGCCCTGTGCACAGGATAAGGATATGAATTGCCTTTTGTGGCTTTTCTTTCTGCGTGGCATTTAGTTTAGCCATGTCATGGGGCTTGTGTCGCCGGGGAAGTAATGCATGCATACGTTGGCAGGATAGCCATGTCAAAACATTGATTTGATTGAACGAGAAATACATTATATAATAGGAGTAATTAACGAGATTATTCCTGAGAATCGACGCGTCTCGGCCCAACCACGCCCGGCCTCCGGCGGATCCGGGCCAGGTTCACATTACCCGTTGAAAAAAAATTCAGGGGATAGCGATAAGTCCGCCAGTAACCGGAAATTTCGATTAATTTTGGCTGGATTTAAAAAAAAAACTGAAATTTTCGGATTTTAAATTTTTTAAAAACCAAATTCGAACAAAATTCAAGCACATTCGATTTTTTGACAAAATTCACGAAAACCGAAATTTTCGGGACCAGTTTGTATTCTTTCCGGCCCCACCGGTAACACCGGTTACCGCAAAAATTTCGGCGAGATTTTTTTCACTATCTGGGCTTCTTCGCAGTAGCACGAAGCAATGTTTTGTGCAATGTTTGGCAAGAAAATGGATTAGCGTGCCAATAGAGAGGAGAATCTAACCAAAGAAATTTGGTAAGACGTGTCGGCAGCAATCGACAGCAAACCAAACGGCCCTGAATAACATCGATCCCCATCCTCCTCCCATCCAATGCGGCACAAACTCAGAATCGTCGCGTATAGATAACGTTTCGTCAAAAGAAGAAGAAGAAGAAGAAGAAGAAATTCCTAACAAGAACAACTTTGTTGTTTGAGGGGAGCGTTGGATTGGTTCATCTTTGACAGGATCTCTGAACACGCACTTTCTTCTTGCCACACGGTCCTGAAGCTGGATAGCGTGGGCTCTGACGACCTCTTCACTTCTCCCTCCCTGCCTCTGCCTCTGCCTGGCAGCTTGCAGCACGAACGGCAGACGCCACGCGCCGAGTTGACGGCCGGACTCGATGACGGATAACCCCAACAGCCATTGTCAATATTCCAAGAACCAGTCCACAATAACCAGTCAGTTAGTCGCCTCCACTTGTCTTCCACATACTAGCACAAACAAGTGTCCGTCAGCGTCAGCGTCAAGATCAACAAGCATCCATCGATCCATTCCCTCCCGGCCGCTGAGTCGGTCTTTGCCCAGAGTTAACCCATGTCGTCCCTCCTGCTCCCTCCTTCATCTCCCTGATGCTGCTGCTGCTGCACCCGCCGGCGCCGGCGCTGCCGAGTACATGGTCGGCGACGGCTATAGGCTGGGACACCGGCACCAACTACGCCACCTGGGCGCAGAACCACGCCTTCAGCATCAGCGATGTCCTCGGTCAGTATTAGCTAGTCATCCAATGATCGTAAGCACGAATTATTTGATCCAATCGATCGATTCTTTTTATTTCTTGTGACATGAATCAATCGATAGAGTCATACATGCCATCTAACCTAATTGGGGTGTTTACTTTTCGATTTCCTTCAATTTTAACTTCTGTCGTTAATTTCAACCCCAAGCCCGTGGATTGCAATTCTTTTTACTTATTGCAGCTGCTGCAACCTTTAAAATTAAGTAACCAGAGTTAAATTTCACAAATTTTGATTGCGGCCGGTGCAGTCTTCCAGTACGTCAAGAGCCAGCACAACGTGTACGAGGTGACGGAGAGCACGTACCGCTCGTGCGACGTCGGCGGCGGCGCAGGCTTGCTCAGGGCCTACACCAGCGGCTACGACAGGGTCGAGCTCACGGAGGCCAAGACCTACTGGTTCATCTGCGACTTCCCCGGCCACTGCCTCGGGGGCATGAAGGTCGCCGTCAACGTCTCGGCCGGCGCTGGAGCAGGCGGCCAGTCGCCCAACGTGCCGCCGCCGCCGTCCGGCAATGCCGCGTCGCCGACCGGAGGTCGCCGGAGTTGGATGGCGTGGGCCCCGTTGGCGCTCGTCGTGATCAATTGGGCTAGATGAGGCCGGTTTCTCTTTTGGTTCTGTTTTCCAGAATTTCAGTTGGGTTGATTTGTTCCATTGTCTCCTGCGCTATCTCTTGACGCAATCATGATTCACAAAACCTTTCAATTGACGCCATTTGTGTGTTAATTAAGGACAGTGATAGCGGAGGAATAATTAAGATCTAGAACGCCCAATTAGAGACGAACCTTAAGTAATGGGGGATTTCCTAGCTGAAGTTGGCCGGGCCGCCGAACTTGCCGCAGCCCATAAATGGACGCGGGCCTATTTGCAAGGCCTCGTTGCAGATTGAAATTAACTTTTTCACTAGATCCATCCATGAGAGTAGTTAATCTATTATTGAAGATTCTACTATTGCGTTTTGTCATCCTTCTTGAGAGTACTCCCATACTATTAATCTTTGACCACTAATCTACGATGTTCCAGCTATCCACCAAATGGGATGGCTTAAGTGATTCCTAGCCCAACCAATTGGCCAGTGAACCCCACACTCGCCTGGAATATCTACATGCGTAGAAAAGGTGTAAAACTGTTTCCGGTGCGTGTCTGCAAAAGATGTAGATGTGTTGGTTCGACTAACCTCTCGCTTCTATAATACCTTTTTTGTAGTCTGTTGTTATTAAGCCGATAAACTGCAGATTTCGCTACTTATCTTTCCTCTGAACTAGGATCGTTTTTGCCTATTGCCTTCTGAACAGCACTGTGCCAAACATTTCCTGTATCATTTTGGGAATCGCCATTCCTATACGATTCGATACACGGCATGTGTGTGTTCAGCCTTACATCGGTGTGTTTTGGTCGGAAATAAGCTTAACCTTGCGGCCTACTGTTGCCGACATGCTCATACTTGATATAGATGTTTACTACACTTGTGGAGAAGCTTAAACTCCTATACCTAACTACGGACGTTGACATGCATATTTAAGATCTCACACGCTAGGTTGTACTAAGAAAAAAACTCGAAAAAAAAACTGATTGTCTTAGTCTGTCAGCAATCAGCATTACTGAATAGTGAACCTTGCACTTTGTATCTGGAACCATTGAGCTTCGGTGTTGCAAAAGAAGAGAGTATTTTGTTAAGTAGAGTAGATTTTCGGGGAATAATTGTGTGTCCCTTTTGAGATCCACACGTCCTTTATTTATAGTGCCGAATATTACAGTCCGACTCCAACACGACTTGGACTCTTACCTAAACTCTGGACTCTTTCCTAATCTCTAATATCTTCAACACTCTCCCTCAAGATAGGCATGAGATAGCAATCATGACCATCTTGTTACATAATGTAATTTCATTACTAGAATCTAGTAAAAACTACCATCCATCGATTCCATAACCAATATCACAAAAATAGTTGCTAACCACCAAGACTATCAGGGACATCACCAAATCCATCTACACCATCTACCAGCTGCCCGACCTCAACATCATCTTCCTCTACCCTCATACCCCCAGCCACCCCCAGCCTCCTCCACTCTGCTCACACACCCCCAGTCTTAGCCTCCACCACCTCTACCTCTGTCACAGATCATTACGCCTGACTCCAGTCCCAATCCTCCCGAACATCTCCAGCAATACAATCTCCGACATCCATACCAACACCACCGCACGACATAGCCTCCACTAGAGTTACCACCAGCTCTGTAATACTCCAAATTAAGTTAATTGAGAAGAAATAAATTAGAGAGAGGGACCAATCAGAAAAGTAGTTTTAACAGAAGATTAGAGGATGGTTTATGCATAATTTAGATAACCTGGGCTGTGGGCTTTCGGCCCACAGCATTTAGGCCCAAGGGGGAAGGGCAGCCGACCACATAAGAAGGAGAGGGGGCAACCCTAGGGCTGCTACAGTACCCGTGCTACAGTAGCCGCCGCCATGCTACAGTAGCCGCGATGCTACAGTGCATCGCCCCCCTGCTGCTTCTCCCCCCTTGGTGTTCCCCGCTGCCGACCTTGGTGTTCCCCGCTGCTGGCCATTGGAGGAAGGAGCAAGGCGAGGGAAGGAGATCAACTTCGCGGGGCAAGATCTTCAACTTTCTGCGATTCTATAAGGGTAACGTCGCGTGTTCTTCGTTGGTTAATGTGTAGTAGATGCGTTTGATGTCGTTTGATAGATTGAATTGCGTCGGTTTAATAGATCGCGTTCTGTCCAGTAGTTTGGACGAAGGTTTTCATGTCTTTAGAGGCAGAATCTAGGGATCCAACCTCTTAGAAATAGTTGGGCTATGTTGTTAGCTTTCCGTGGCCGCCAAAAACGCCCAGATCCGATTTACGGTTAGAAAGTTACGAATTGTTTAGTGCCACTGTCCTGTTAATCTGTCAACATCCTGACAGTCTGTAGAAATCTGAGTTAATCTTTTAGTTAAAGACGAAATCAGAGGATCTCGTTATAATGAAAAAGTTGGGTAATTTCCTCACCTTTCTAGAAAGCTAAAGAAGGTAAGAATTGGACTTCCGTAGCAAAAGTTATGATAATTTTAGTGTACTGTCCAGAGAACCCGACGTGATAATTGATGTTCTGTAGATTAGCTTGGTAGGGGCAGTAGATGGCAGAATCAGAAGGGCTCCCCAACTAAGTTTATTTAGGTAATTTAATTATATTTCCAGAAAGTATTAGAACATCTTATTTGGACTCCTTAGCAGAAAGTTATGTATTTTAGAAGTTGACTGTCTGCAGTGAACACTAAATCGATTGGTAGAAATTGGAAGATTGGAAACGCTTGGGAGTTTAGTGAGTTATATTGTGTTCTTATTTATGCTTTTGGTCCAGTAAGCTTGTCTTAGTTTGGGTTATCATTATGTTCAGGTGGGAGCGTGATCCCAGGGGCAGCACCCTCTTCGCGTCTACCGGTCTCGCACGGTTGAGGCAAGTATTCGGGTTGTAGAATAATTATGATTGTTTACTGAGATTGATTGTATCTTGTTCGTAATAGCCATGCATGGATGTTAATGTGATGAATTACAATATATCTTGGTAAATGCAAGTTGTGGTTAAAGCTTCTTGTGTATGATGTTAATGCTTACATGATATTATGTACATATTGAGTTCATATATTTGGAAGATGATGTCATTTTGCATATGCATGTCAAAGCATGATTGAGTCTTGGTCACTTGGTGACCAAGTATGAACTGTTGAGGTCCCCGTCATATAAATGGCGGGCTTGAGGTCCCCACATTCGCAGAATGTGGCAATAATAAAGAGGTCCCCATCATGATGATGATGGGCATAGTCCCTATACTTGTGGAGTATAGGCTCTTGGTCCCTATGCCAAGGTGCATAAGCAAGGGTATCATCGACGGATGTATACCTCGTGACACGGTAAAATGCGAAAAGAGATAAAGTTAAAAGGTGCATTGCATGGTCGCATTACATAAGCATGAAAGTTATGTTTAATGTAATGTTTTATTTGGAATATTGATGCTATGGTGTGATTTTAGCTTAAACCTTGTTGATACTTCTTTGAGTCTTTGGGCTCGCTCTTGCTTGGATATGTTTTAGGTACAAGCTGGCAAGAACGGCATGCATGGGAGGGAGTAGATGTTTGGATGCACTCACTACCACTCATCCTTAAAGCATCGCCATTTAGATTTTATTCTAGTAATAAGTAAAGCGCTTGTGAATCACTTATGGATGGTTTTAAGTTTGATTAATTGTAATAAGGAGGATAGCAAGTTTTGTTTATGTTTATTAGATTATCTTGCATGCTGAATGAATTTGAATATTGAGTTTAGTGTTAATTGCTATGATTAATTGTTGGAACCTCGGTATAGTTAATTATACAAAGCGAGTTCTCTAGAAAATTGGTAATTGGTCTTAGTTTAGTTTTGTTTAGTTTAATTTTAGTAGCATTCCAGGCTCAATGTTGAGCTGGAGTGTTACAAGCTCCTACTTTGTCCTCACCATAATCGAGCTCATCACCATCATCCAATTCCACAATTAGCACAACCACCAAAGCACCACCTGAACAGTCTTCTCCCCCTGTCTACCAAAGCACCACCTGAACAGTCTTCGGCCATGTCTTCCATACCAGATCCTCAAACCACGCCAGATCGTCCACCGATCTGGATCTACACTAGAGCAGATCTTCCACACCGAACTAGATTATTAGACTTGCACACCGGACCACCACGACCACCACACCACATCGGATCCCCACACATGATCTGGATCCCCACCGACAGCTCTTCTCAAGCACCAGCAACCTCAGTGCCCAGCCCCCGCAAGCACAAGCATCTCCATCCTTCGTCTCCCCCGAACCCGCATCTTCCTCCTTCGTCTCCCCCGAACCCCGAGCACTTCCTCTCCCCTTCCTCTCTCCCGAGCGCCTTCTCTCCCCTACTTCTCCCCGAGCGCCACGCCTCCTTCCTCCTCAAGTTGCCTCGACCCCCACAGGCTCCTTCCTCCTCCTCTGCCACACAAAGCTCCTCCTCGGCCGCCCCTAGTCACCAGCACCTCCTCCCAGCGCTGCCCCTAAGCACCAGCTCCTCCTCTGAGCGCCGCCCCCAAGCACCAGCTCCTCCTTCCTCCTGTATTTTCCTTCTCCTCTCACCTCACCTCCCTCTTCGAGCCGACCGGATCCGGTAGTGGCCGTCGGGGCCTGCCGGCCACCACTGCGTCGCTTAAGCCACCTCCATGAAAAACACGCATGGCCTCTACCATCGTAACGCGAGCCAGCCCCACGCTGCCTTGGTTGCGCCTGACGTAGCTGCCTCTGTGCCGCATCCCGCCTCCATGCCTCATGCGCTCGAGGCGCAACGCCTCCGCCTCGACCTCGCCTCCCACCCGTCCCCGTGCCACCTTCGCCTCCCCATGGCTCCTCTCTCCCTCATTGGCCGCCTCCTCATCCTCCTCAAAAACTCTGCCTTCGGCATCCTCCTCACTGGATCGCCTCCTCACTGGATCCCTTGGCCTGTGCGTCCTCCTCGCTGGATCCCCTCCCGCTTCAAGCCGCCGCCTTATCTACTTGGCTCCTCTGTTGCAAAGCCGCCCGCCGCCCCAGGCTGCACCTTGACGCAATGCCTCCTCACCTCCACCACTGGCCTGAGCACCGCTGGATCCCATCTCCCCTCCTCTGCTCCTCCGTGTTATGCGAGGACCCACATGCAACTCGGCCGACCGGCGGTCCACTCCCGTGAGACATGGTCGAGGAGGACCACACACGACGGGATAGCGGCGGCTGGTGTGTAACACCATGGTTTTATGAGCCTTTTTGAAATCTTTCAAAATAAAAAGAACCATTCGGTTTTGTTGCAGTTTCAAAAGCTTAACTTGAGATTTTCAGAATTTGGGTGTTTAAAATGACAAAACCGAACTTTAACTAACCCTAATGTTTGGTTCTTTGGAGCTGTCAGAGCTCTCGTGTTGATTTCCCTTGCCTTCGCTTGTTCTTCTCTTCCCTTGGCTCAGCCCTTTCTCTCTAGACTTCCCTCTTAATTGGCCTTTGGTGCTGTTTTCCTTTTCTTGTCTGCTCGGACCTTCCCTTGCCTTTTGGAATTCCTCTTTGTCCAAACCATCCTCCTGGTCCAGACCATCCTTTGGGTCAGGACCTCTCTCTTAATCTCTTCTTGGTGGTTTGAACCTCCCCTGAGGTTTAGACCTTCCTTTGTGGTTTAGACCTCCCCAGATCTAGACCCTCTCTCTAGACCTCCCCAGATCTAGACCCTCTCTCTAGATCTCAACTCTGGTTTCTCTCTAGTTTGGGCCTTTCCTCTTGTTTGGGCATTTCCTTATGTCCAGACCTTCCTTCTGTCTGGACATGCCCTTATGTCCAAATTCCCCTTGAGTTAGACATTTGCCCACATCCAGATCTTTCCTTCTCGATCAAACCTCACTTGACCCCTCTGGACCTCCCCTTATATCTTGGTTTGAATTTCCTTTAGTCCAGACCACTTCTTTGTTGGTTTGAATCTATTTATGATTCAGACATCTCCTTTGTTAGATCTGGCCTTTAAGACCTCCCCTATGGAGATCTTAACCGTCCAGACCTCCCCCTTTGTTAGATCTGACTGTTAAGGCCTCCCCTTTGTTAGATCTGACCGTTAAGACCTCCCCTTTGGAGATCTTAACCGTTCAGACCTCCCCTTTGTTAGATCTGGTCGTTAAGACCTCCCCTTTGGAGATCTTAACCGTCCAGACCTCCTCTTTTGTTAGATCTGACCGTTAAGACCTCTTCTTTGGAGATCTTAACCGTTCAGACCTCCCCTTTGTTAGATCTGACCGTTAAGACCTCCCCTATGGAGATCTTAACCGTCCAGACCTCCCCCTTTGTTAGATCTGACCGTTAAGACCTCCCCTATGGAGATCTTAACCATCCAGACCTCCCCCTTTGTTAGATCGACTGTTAAGATCTCCCTTTAGAGATCTTAACCGTTCGGACCTCCCTTGTTAGATCATCGATTAAGACCTCCCCTTTGGAGATCTTAACCGTTCAGACCTCCCCTTTGTTAGATCTGGCCGTTAAGAGCTCCCCTTTGGAGATCTTAACCATTCAGACCTCCCCTTTGTTAGATCTGACCGTTAAGACCTCCCCTTTGCTTTTGATATTGACCTCGGACCTCCTGTGAGTAGGTCTTTTGGACCTCCTGTCCATAGGACCTCCTCATTGTTGTGTCTTTGGACCTCCGATCCTGTGCTCGGACCTCCCTCGTGGGAGAGGACCTCCCTTGACCTCTGCGGGACCTCCTCTAGGTCTCCGCAGGACCTCCACTTGAGCTTTAACTGGCCCCATTTGTCAGTCACGACCTTTTTCTTTATCCTTTGACCATGTCCTTTGCACTTGGAAGTCCTCAAAACATTTAATGTCTGTTGTGTCGCATTAAATGCTACTTTCCTTTTTGCAGCACCCGTGCTATCTTTGTGTCACTTCTTGTACTAACTCCCATCTTTTCCTCACCTGCTCTTGACCCCGTGTGCCTTGGACCTCCCAGCAACTCTAGCTTTATAAGCTTGGGTAAGCTCTCTTCCTTTGCCTTTTCCTCATTTTAGCTCTTTGGCTCCCACAGCTTGTTCTCTAGACCTCCCTCAAACCTCCAGACCTCCCTCGACTAGCTCTCGGGACCTCTTCTCCAATCCATCGGACCTCCTTCGGCCAACACCTCGGACCTCCTTTTGAGGGCCCTTCCTTAGTTCTCCTACTCTGTTCGTTGCTATTTGGTTCGTTTTGGAAGTTCTTTGGATCTTACTTGGTTGCCTTTTTTCGCCTTTTGCTTTGTTCACGTGTAGACCTCGATGTCATTTGGTGAGCTTTGAGCTTGTGAGGGAGAAGATCTGTAAAGCTTTCAAGCAGGAGGCAAGTTACACTCTTGATCATATTGCACCCATTATTTCACCCTATATATGTCCATTTTAAATGTTAATGCATGCTTACTTTACTAAGTTCTTTCAATACCTGTCTTTAAACTCATAGATATGCCTATCTCCTTTGTATGGCCAACATTGAAATTGAACCAAACCTGTTGTTACCCTAGATAAAATCTGGTTGATACAATAGTGTAAACCAGGAGCAATTGTGAAATCTTATGCTTAGTCTTGCTTAGACCAAAAGTATTTGGTTTGGAGAAATTTTACCAACATGACCAACTGTTGTTTAAAGGTTTTAAGCCATGGCATTAGGTTGTCATGGGAGCTCCTAAATGCTTTTGAAAAGCAAATGAAAGGAAAAAAAATTGGTTTGGACTGGGACAAATTGGTTGCTTGGTTGGTGCATGTCCATGCACGAGCCCAACTTGGGTAGAGTTGAGGCTCAGGGGTTCTGCGGTTGTCGCCCTAGTCATTTGAGGACCGACCTTTGAGCGTCCCTTTGCTAAGCCTATAATGGGCTATGCCACCCCCGTACAACCACATGTCTCTAGAATGGGGGCGTGGGACCTGGCCAATTAATTTGTAAAATTCCACCGCAGTTGTTCCACTTTGATGTGTGGGAGGTCTTTCATGGCCTATGGTCTTTTATAACCTATGTTTCCCACTGGCGCAAGAGGGGGCTTTTCCGGCGGGTTTCTATCCAATGGAAGCGAAACCTTAGCGAGTAGGGGCTGTGGTGGAATGATGCATTGTAAAGGCTTTGTCATGAACTCTAGACCTCTTACCTTTGGCAATGAGAGGTGGCATTGACAAATGCCAAACAAACTAGCGGAATCATGTCGTGTGGGTAAAGTGTACAACCTCTGCGAGTGAAAACTATTGAATAACCGTGTCCACGGTCATGGACATCTTGGCAAAGCCCACTCAAAGTTAGACTTGGTTTTGTTTTCAAAAGACTTTGATAAACCGGTTTTGGGATTTCTATCCCATAAATTTGGCGAGGAGCCTTGTGACAAGAGGATATCCTTCACCATCTTAATAATGAATGTTATCCAACCTAAAACCGAGATTTACAAAATTAATTTTAGATATTGTATAACTGCCTTGGAACTTAGTATTTGTAATTGAAAAAAACTTGGCTTTACGCAAATCAACCATATTATGCCTTCTCTTGAGGTATCCATTTATGCATGTCATTCTGTTAATTGACGGGTGTGACTTGCGAGCACGGTTGTTGTGCTCACTCTTACTTGAAATAATCTTTTGAGCAGGAAGGAAGCCTTTTGATGAGCTGTGCAGTGGACCAAGTGGTCCTGGACGACTAGGATGCGCCCTCCAGCCGATTGCCTGTGGTGTATTGGATGGTCTTTATGTTTAACTTCCGCTGTGTTCTGGTTTGTTGGCTTGTATGCCTCCCCTTTATAAACAACTTTGTTGATATTAATAAAGATCTCATTGAAGTGTATGCTACCACTCTTGTATACTGTGATGAGCTAGCTATTGATCCTTGGGACTAGCTCAGTTGCACAAGGGACCTTGGAGTGCCCGCTGTCCTCCACGACCACCCTCAGGTCTGGTCGTGAGTGGTCCTGGGGTAGTCTCGGCCCTCCATGACCTCCTTTGGTTGGTCGTGGGAGGTCTTGAGGAGACCTCAGTTCCCCACAACCTCCCCTGGGTTGGCCGTGGGAGGTCTTTGGGGCGCCCCTTGGCTCCACGACCTCCTCAGGGACTCTCCTAGGATCTCCAGGCAGTCCTACCAGACCTCCTGGGCAGTCCTGGAGGACTTCCGAGAGGTCCTGCTGGACCTCCTGGGAGGTCCTGGTGGACTTTCCGGGAGGACTTGGAGGACCTCTCGGGTGAGCCTCTGGTCAGGTCGTTGCCCAGACTAGGAGACCTCCTGGTTTAGCCGCGACAGGACCTCCTGGATCCTGTTGCAGCTAGGCCTAGAGACCTCCCAGGTCGGGGTGTTACACGGTGGATCAACGTCAATAGATGGCGGCGGCGGTTCTTTAGGTATGGGTTTTGCTTGCTCGGGTTAGGGTTTGGGTTGGCTCTGATACCATGTAGATTTTCGGGGAATAATTGTGTGTCCCTTTTGGGATCCCCACGTCCTTTATTTATAGTACCGAATATTATAGTCCGACTCCAACACGACTTGAACTCTTACATAAACTCTGGACTCTTTCCTAATCTCTAATATCTCCAACATAGGACAACCACGCAAAGTGTATACAAGATTGACAAATAATTTTGCAAGTACAATTTCTTGACAAAAGTTCCTTCACTGTCATGACAAGTTGTTGAAGACACAAGCGGTGAAAGGTGAGAGCTGGGATAACATGTTGTTAGCCATTCAGATTTTGGAGAGTGCTTCCATGATGTTCCAAATGAAATGTGTTGAGTTTGAGTGTGATACGAATTCCGTTTCTCACTTCAGCTCATAGTTCTACTCCTACACGGAATCCTGCATGTACCACTATAGATATACCTTGTAGTCCATAGGGAAGTGCAAGCGTTTCATTGTAAACATCTCCTCATATAGTGATATTGCCTTCGTTCGTCCATGATTTTTTTCTGAAAGGGTTTTCCACGTAAAATTTGTGTCTCTCGTTCCTATTTTTTCTGTGTATTATTTACAACAAGTGGTATCAAAGCACAGGAGATTTGAGGAATGATTCTTCTCACGTCTCGTTAGTTGCAATCCAAATCGGCGTCGAATTTGAGGCCTTCTCTGCGCCAAAGACAATGAGTTGTTGTTTCTCCGCGCGGAATAGAGTAGGAAGCGCAGCAAACAGAACACAAGGCGAGCAAAACAACATTAGCATTGATTTCAAAGAAAAAGCGTCTATGTAGAGCAACATTGATTGCAAAGAAAAAACATTAAACCTGAAAAGGAGCAGGAAGAGATTTCGTCGGCTGACTTCAATTCTTGAATTCATCCCGGCGGAAATTGCTACGTACACACACTAAGCGATTTGCTAATTACACAGGAGCAAGCGTACCAACAACTATTGTCTTCATTGCTTCACATACATAGAAGTGTACCCAAGATTACAAGAATTCTTTGCTAGGTACACACAGATTTGCACCAGCAAATTTGAGATTTCTTCTGTATGACAACTTTGAAGTATGATCACGAAGGGATCCCTCGGGTCAATAAGCAAGGGATGGGCTCTTTGTTGCTAAAGCACATACGTTTTCTTGCTGGGTAATTTCTAAGAAAGTTTTGTGTTGTTGATTTCTATTCCTAGGTGTTGTAGTGCCTTTTCCTCTAAGACGCCTATTGGTACTAGTGGAGTAGGATTGGCCTGTAATACAGAACCTATAGGTGGTGTAACCTTTCGCTCAATACTCAAATCTACAATTGAAGCATTTGAGGTTGCATCAATCTAGGATACACGACATAAGGAATTGTTAGATCTCCAAACTGAACCCCACCTTCACCAAGCATGGGTTTCTTTTACTAATTTAGTTCTCTCTATGCAAACCGCCCCTCTTTCTCATAAGGCGAGGTGTAGGGCTAAAAATAAGAAAAAGAGTCAAATCACACCATCTTTAAATGCCCTTTTTTCTCCTGATGTTGTCGGAATTATTTGAAAAAAAAATGGCTACAATTGAAGAGGTCTTATCAAGAAAATTTCCATTTATACGGGAACCAGTTCTCTATGGAAAATCAAGATGCGATTTATTCTTGCACAACTCGATTTGGATCACGCTTTATTGGGGGATCAACAAGATGCCCGCTGTTTGGTCACTTGAGAAGAAACAAATAAAAGATCATAAACCCTTATCTCATATTTATCTTCATCTATGAAGAATCTAGACCCACCATTATGAGTTAATGGAGTATTTTGGTGATTAATGACAAATATATGTGTGAGACTAACACTGTTATTGATATACCTATTGCGAAGTCTTATTTGGATGAAAAGGTGAAAATCATGGAGGTATGCACTCATCATATTCTTATACCTTGTTGCATTCCTCGGGCCCAAAATATAAGTTGAACTCCACTAAAAGTCTAACTTGAATATGTGCATATGTTTTATTACACATTCGTGCATGCACACATTTAGGGGGAGTTCACTCTATGTTTTGTGGTTTCATTAGTATTGATCCATATTTCTTTATTCACATATATTAGGGATCTCTACTTTGAAACATATCCTTTGAGTATATAAAATTTTTGTAGTTCATATATACTCATATTGCTTTATATCCAATTATTTACAATGTGTTAAGGGACTAACGTGTGTGCTAAGATATTTAAAGGCATAGTCCCGGATTATGGATGACAACATGGAAATGGCAATGCAAAGACAATAGATGAATCATGGCTAGTGGCTTGAAGTTTATTTTGTGCCATTTTTGTTATGTATTGCATTTGTTTGCGCTTCTGGAAATCTATTTAGAAAAATTGGTATGACTGCAAGTGATATGCGGTATTATCGCAAGTCGGTAATACCAAAATCTATATGGCGGTACGTGTTTTTCCAAAGTGCATGTTTTTTGGAAGTTTTCTTCAAATCCCAAAATCGGTATGACCGTATTTGATGAGCGGTATTACCGTAAGTCGGTAGTACCAAAATCTAGTTGGCGGTATGTCTTCAACAGAAAGGATGTTTTTGGGAGTTTTTCTTGAAACCTGAATTCGGTATGACCACAGTTCTTGAGCGGTATTACCGCAAGTCTGTAATACCGGGTTTTACATGGCGGTATGATATTTTCAGAGAGGGTGTTTTTCGTGTGATTTTGATCCTCTAGAAATTGGTAATACCGATCTAATAAGCAGTATTACCATTTGTCAGAGTAATCTGGGTTTCTAGTCGGTGGTAATCTTCGCTTCGAGCGAGAATGACTATATTTTGGTATTTAATGATAATCACATTGTGGGACTAACATTTTCATGAGTTAGATGAATATGTTATGTTCCATGATGATGGAGACTTTGGATGGCATCATGAGTTGATCGTCATCAAGTCAAGGTTTAAGAAGAGGATGCATCATGTGTTGATGCATATCAAGATCTCGAAGAGGAGATGATCATGAGTTGATCGTCAAGTCAAGAGAAGACCCATCATGTGTTGATGGAGGGCACATGAAGGATGCATCATGGGTTAATGCATATCAAGATAATGACCTGGACTTGAAGTGAAGATGTACGTCATCAAGCTTCAAGAGGATGCTCAAGGCAAATGTATAACTAGCTAGGGCTAAGGATGTGTTCCTAGTCTTTTACCGGTGTTGGTGTTTGGTTGAAAGACCGGATTGCTAGTATAGGTTGTCGTACTATTAAGAGGGGTCGTGTCTGGTAACTTGAGTCTCATCATATGTTGATAGCTCAATCCCGCTTGCTCTAGCTCTCCATGGTATGATGCTATTATTTGTGAATGTGTTTTGAAAATAGCTGAGGCTCATGTATCTAATCCTTGTAGCATGTGACTATACTGTAATATCCCAAAAATAACCCTCTTAGGGACCCGTGCGTAATTAGATGAAAGGGGGTACATAAAAACGGGGTATTTTAGAGTTTTCAAGGAGGAGTTGAGTCTGCCTTTTAAAAGGATCGTAGGGGGATCTAAAACCCAGAAAGAAACCAACCCTAGCAGCTTTCTTTTCCTGTGCGCCGCCAGGGCTCGTCTCACCGGATTCACGTGGAGATCTGCCGTTCGGCCAGTGCGTGCTTGCAGCGTGTGCGTGTTCCAACCGATCTGGTTGCTACCGCGTTCATCTACTGTTTGCCCGGCCGCCTGTGCGTGTGCGTGGAATGCGGCCGCCGACTCGATTGTCTGCCGTTTTGCTGCCTTCGTCGCCGACACTCGTTACAACTAGGGATGGCAACGGGGCCATTCCCCAGCGGGGAGTGGTAGACCATCCCCATCCCCGTGATAAGAAAAAATCCCCGTCCTCGTCCTCGGATACTATTCTTCCCCGTTCTCCGTCCCCATCGGGTTATCGGGGCCTCGCGGGGACCCAGACCCGAAATTCGGTACTGCCATTTCTGGATTTTGGCTGCAGCAAAGAGAAATTTCTCAAGCTATGGATTCATAGATACACTCATACTGTCATACACATACAACTGAGGCGTCGGTGTCGAAGGAGGAGGCATCGGCGTTGGCGTCGGAGGAGGCGTCGGCGTCGGCGTCGGAGGAGGAGGCGTCGGTGTCGGCGTCGGGCTGTTGGGGAGGAGCGGGAGTGAGGGAGGAGGAGGCGCCGACGTCGGCGGAGGAGGCGTCGGTGTTGGAGGAGGAGCCAAGGAGGAGGCGTCAGCAGAGGCGGAGGATGCGTCAGCGTCACCGGAGGAGGAGGAGGCGTCGAGCTATTGGGTAACTGGACTGGTTGGGTAGTTGGGGGGCGGCGACTGGGACTGGGATGGGAACGAAGGGAAAATGGGACTTGGGGTTGGGGAGTTGGGCGGTGGCTGCTAGGGTTATGCAGTGTTACGGGCCTTAAGGGAGTGGGTTGTGCCTATAATTGTGTTATCAGGGGCCCATCGGGTTAACGGGATGGGGAGCAATGGAATAGCCCGTCCCCGTCTCACCCGATGGGGAATGCTTTTTTTCATATTAATATCCCCGTGGGGAAAGAACTAATCCCAAACCCGTCCCCTAATAGGTGAATTCCCTATCGGGAAATGGGGAATGGGGCCCATTGCCATCCCTAGGTACAGCACCCGAGTGTGTAGAATCTTCGGTTGGCGGGTTCGGCCATGCTTGCTGCATTTTTTTTAATATAAACTGCTACGAATAGTTCTGTGTCTTACATGCATTCCAATGGCATTGGTAATTAAATAATAGTGCTGTAGTTGAATAGTTTTTGGTCGGATTGTTTAATTGTGATTACTTTGATTATTTAATTGGACAATAGGGGAGAGTAGTTAATTGGATAGTGCTACACGTTTCATTATTGGTGTAGTAGGACATAGGGATGAATTAGCTAGTGCTAGAATTATCTAATAGTGCAAATAGCGCTAGAATTATCTAGTAGTGCAACTTTGCATTGCATGCGTGCGTACATGCGTTCATTGTTGTATTAAAGGAGAGAGAGGAGCTAGCATGTTTTGTTGGAACAATAAGAGAAAAATATTAGCATGTTTCTAGTCGGGGAGATATCGATCAGTAGATTGGTTTAGTCTGCTGTTCTGTTGTACGATTTATTCGGGTACCTTAATGGCGAATTTTGGGAATGTCATCTACTAGTTAATTGTATATAATTTCAGTATCTTTCCATAGAGTATTTAATCATGTCGAGCGGACGAGTAATTTTTAAGTTATGAATTTAGTAAGGCTCGCTGTCCACAAGATGACAGATCAGTCTTCTGGGATAAAAACGGGGGGTTAGATGATTTAATTAGAAGTCATGGTAATCTAAGAAAATGTGGGGAATTTTGTGTAGATTCCAGAATGGGGTAGTTTGTCATGATCGGACTTGTGAGTCAAAAGTTACGCCCTTTTTATTACCAGGACAGCAAGAGGTAACTGTTCGGTATTGGAGAAACGTTGTGGATTTGGGGGAGGTGTAGGAACGATGTCAATTAATTTTTGTTCTTGTGATGTTGTAGCTTGTATTGAAATTTGAGTGTTTAATGTAGGAGAGACGTCATGCTTGTTGCCATCTTCTAGCCAAACCGTACGTCGCATCTAGTAAAAGGCAAGTGCATGGTAGACAGCGATCAATGATTGATAACTGTATTTATTTATCGTTCATTATCATTATTGTTGTGCTTTTATTTTTATTTAATTGCAAGCAATGGAATGGTATGACTATATCTTGTTGATGAACATGAGGAAAATTGATATGATGAAATTATGCATTTTTGCATTCATAAGCATCTTTGCATATGAGAAGGTAATCATGATTGATCACAACTCCACAGGAGTGGAGGAGGTCCCCGATCCTTAAGGAGGAGTGGGCTTGAGAGTGAATGTTGTCGCGAGCGTTCACTCATGCTATACCGGTATACGCGAAAGAAGTGCATGTGGACATGTAGAGCAGGGTTGCATTGAGATATGAGATGAATGTGTAACACCCCAGTCCTACAAGGGCTGGAATGCTACTAACTAACATGTTAACAAGCTAAAACAGACGACCAAAATTCTAAATTTCGGCAGAACCTCCCCTGTATAGTTAGCTATACCGGAGGTTCCAACAATCATTAATATCAAGACAATAGTGGAATCAACAAATATCAGAATCATCGCAGAAGTATAATCTGACCTCAAACAACTATATCAAAAGGATGAACTAAGTTTACGCACGGTTATTAACCAATCTTAATGGAGAAGAGTTATCACCACGTACCAACGCGTTTATTATTACGATTGCATCAATAATAAATGATTAAATTGAACTAAAATGAAATCCTGAACTTGATTAAGGTGAAGTGAAAAGGTAGCGTGTGTCTATTCCCTCCCCATGGAGTCAACTTCAAAGATCACCTAAAAACAACAACAAACAAAGCAAGCGTGAGTCCGAGACTCGGCAAATGCGATTGATGAATAATACATAACAACCTTGATCATGTGAACATCATTAAAGTGTATGAAATAAGCCTGAATCGAACACTTGAATAAATGGAATGAATGATGTGGATGCAATGAAGGGACTACACACATGCATATATCGGTATTCTTTGGTGACACCGTCGGTGTTCACCTAAGCCCGCACTTAACAAAGTCACGGGGACCCAAGCCCCGTCGAAAAACGTTTAGACGGTGTTCAATCGCCCACATTGGAATGGTGGGTCTTACGTGCCCATTTGGAATTGATGGGGCTTATATAATCGATCCACTCCGTGGATGAAATATGAAAGATGAATGCGAGTATGACATATGAATATTGAACAATAAGAAACATGCTCTCCATCATGAAGGTAACCACATGGATTGAATATGAACATTTAAGTAATAACATGGTACTTAGAAATTCAATACCAATAGCAAGCATTCAACATGTCATAATCCTAGAAATACTAAGGTACTTGCCTTTAGCGTTGCGACGTGTTAATAGGCAATTGCGGTGCTCCCAAACCTGAAGCTTCACCTCCTAACAAACAAATAACTGAAATAAGGATGCGACGAACATGACAATACTAGATAAAGTTCTACAACGCTCCCCCGGCGATTCCAAAATATAACTAGAACCTCCAAACTGAAAATTAACACATTCTGCCCTAAACCGCCCCTGGGCAGCAGCACGGTAAATGGCATAACTCTTGATCTGGAACTCCAAATGGGGTTAACCTAGTTTCTGTGGACTCTTAACTGACAAACCCACAATTCTCTAGTTGGCAAGATAATTTGATTCGGCCAATTTAGTTCGTTAACAGGCAGGTGAACTTTCAGCACAGAAAAACTGTCTACAGAATAAACAGCGGCGCCAAAACGACCATAACTTTTAATCTATAACTCCGAATTGATCAATCTTTGTCGATCCGGAAAGGTTATCAAATTACCTACAATAACCTAGTTGGGAGAAATCCCAGATTCTGTCAATTACCAAATCATAAGTTGCAAATTAACACATCAGTTCAGTTTCGTCAGAAATCTGGACAGCGGATACTAAAACAGCCATATCTTTTGACTCAAAGGTCGGAATCAAGTGAACTCAGTGGCCATAGAAAGTTAAGGACAACCTCTACATATCTCTAGGAGATCAAAACTACTGGTTCGGCCTCTAAGATCGCAAAAACGCCCACGCAACAATCTGGACAGAGAGGGGTTTACAGCAGACTGACCCTGATCCCAAACGAATCTGTCCTATTTCTCCTCTACGGCACCCGGGGAAAGGTCTAGGGGAGGAGGAGCACCATACCTGGACCTTGGGCGTCACCAATGGGGTGGAGGAGGGCGGTTCCCCTGCTGGAAGAGGCGCACAAGGGGGAGGAAGGTGGGTGGCGGCTGCAAGGAGGAGGAGGGGTGGAAGGGTGGGAATTTAGGGTTTTCTTTTTCCTTCCTCCTTGGCCGCCCCCAAAAGCCCTCTTGGCGGCCCCTTAGTGGGCTTGGGCCTCATGGTTGCCTCCCCCCTTTGGTTCCAAGTCTGCCCTCCTTGGCCCACAAGCCCAGGCCCAAAACCCGAAGTATCGATGAATTATCGGAAATGCGAATTTTAAATTTGAATTTGAACTGAAAACTTACTAATCGAAAACGAGGTATTACATTCTACCCCCCTTACCAGGATTCGACCTCGAATCTAAACGACAATCTACAAGAGAAAACCGGAATTGGAAGCTTAACAACAAGGAATACACACCTGCAGTGAACAAGTCCGGGTATAGCTCGCGCATGCGAGACTCCAGCTCCCAAGTAGCCTCTTTCTCGATCATTGCGACCAAAGAATCTTGGCGTACTTCAAAGTCTTGTTCCTCGAACCGCTCGACTCCTCTAGAATCTTCCTTTGGTCGGGACTCAAAGGTAAGATCTTGCTCCATTATTAAAGGTTCTAATGGAATCACGTGTTCTGGATCTCTCAGGTACTTCCTCAGCATGGATACATGAAACACATTATGAACTCCTTGCATGGACTCGGGAAGATCCAGACGATAGGCCAACTTCCCAATTCGTGCCACTATTGGAAATGGCCCAACGTACCTCGGGCTAAGCTTCCCTTTGGTACCAAAACACACTACACCCTTAGTAGACGATACCCTCAAAAGAACCTGATCCCCCACTTCAAATTCCAAATCTCGCCTCCTGACATCTGCATAGCTCTTTTGTCGACTCTGAGCAGCTAACAGATTCTTTCTAACCTCTGCCACTCTGGCCACGGTTTGCTGAACCCAATCGGGGCCCAAATCGCCGCTCCCCAAGCGCATCCCAAAGACAACGGGATATGCACTTCCGCCCATAGAGAACCTCAAGCGGTGCGCTCGTATGCTAGCATGGTATTTGTTGTTATAAGCGAATGCCTTAACGCTAGGTGGTCTTCCCACCTCCTTCAAGACATAACACAACATCGAGCATATCTTCCGATTATCCGAATGGTGCGTTCAGTGACCATCTGTTTGGGGGTGAAAAGCGGTGCTAAGGCGGTGTGTGCCAGCAAGACTTTGCAAACTCTCCCGAAGTTGGAGACGAACTTGGCATCTCGATCGAAACAATGGTCTTGGGTACCCCGTGCAACCGCACTATCTCTCGCACATAGAGAGGAGCCAAATCACTTGCTGAGTTGGTTGTGCGAATAGGTATGAAATGTGCAGACTTACTGAACCGGTCCACTATGACCCAAATAGTGTCCTTCCCTCGTTGTGTGCGAGGTAAGCCAACTACGAAATCCATGGAGATGTCATCCCAAGGCCAAACTGGAACCTCCAAAGGCTGCAACAAACCTGCTGGTCGCTTATGCTCCGCCTTGACCCGCTGACAAACTCCACAAGATGCTACGTACTGAGCAATGTCGACCTTCATCCTTTTCCACCAGAAACTCTTCTTCAAATCCTTGTACATCTTGGTCTCGCCGGGATGTACGGTATATGGAGTACGATGTGCTTCCCTTAGAATTTCATCCTTGACTTGAGCCTTCTGTGGCACGCAGAGGCGGCCCTTAAATCTCAACGCTCCAGAATCATCTACACTGAAGTGGCCTTGTTTGCCCTCATCTATGCGCTTCCTTACTCGCTGGAGCATCCGATCGTGTTGCTGTGCCTCCCGCACTTGCTCTGGAATGGCTAACTCAAGAAGCAAACGTGTCTCAGTCTGGGCGGTACCCGCAAAGCAAAAGGAGATATCCATACGCTCAAAGTCTGCAATAAGACAACTGAGAGTAGGAGGTGTTGCCTTGCGGCTCAGGGCATCTGCTACAACGTTCGCCTTGCCCGGGTGATACTGAATGGTGAGATCATAGTCCTTAATCAATTCTAATCACTTCCTCTGTCTCAGGTTCAAGTCCTTCTGGGTAAAGATGTATTTCAGACTCTTATGATCGGTGAATATATCGCAGGATTCGCCATACAAGCAATGGCGCCAGATCTTCAAAGCAAGAACCACTGCTGCAAGCTCTAGGTCATGGGTAGGATAATTCTGCTCGTGTTTCTTCAACTGTCTCGATGCATAGGCAATCACTTTGCCTTCCTGCATGAGCACACAACCAAGCCCGACTATGGACGCATCTGAGTAAATAGTGAACCACTTCCCAGGCTCGGGAAGAGTAAGGACTGGGGCGGTCACCAATCTATCTTTCAGAGTACAAAAGCTACGCTCACACGCATCTGACCACTGAAATTTGACACCTTTCTGCGTCAACTGGGACAACGGTCTAGCGATGGTTGAGAAACCTTCCACAAAACGCCAGTAATAGCCGCCTAAACCCGTAAAACTTCTCACTTCCTTGACATTGGTTGGCCTTTTCCATTCTACCACTGTTGAAATCTTGCTAGGATCTACTGAAATGCCCTCTTGATTGATTACATGGCCCAGAAATCCTACTTCAGAAATCCAGAATTCACACTTCTTCAATTTGGCATAAAATTGATTCTCTCTTAAACTTTCGAGAACCAACCTCAAATGCTGCCTATGGTCCTCTTCAGTCTTGGAATAGATTAAAATATCGTCAATGAATACCACAACGAAATCATCTAAGGATTGATGCAGCATGCTGTTCATGGCCTCCATGAAAACTGCAGGAGCATTTGTTAGTCCAAAAGACATAACCTTATACTCATAATGGCCATACCTCGTAGAGAAAGCCGTCTTCTCAATGTCTTGCTCCCGAACTCGAATTTGATTATAACCTGACTGAAGGTCAATCTTGGAGAATACTTTAGCTCCTTTCAACTGATCAAAGAGATCCTCAATACGGGGCAGAGGGTACTTATTCTTCACTGTAGCCTGATTAAGAGCCCGATAATCTACGCACATGCGCCAACTACCGTCTTTCTTTTTAGTGAATAAAACAGGCGCTCCCCATGGCGAAACACTACGTCGGATCATACCTTTGGACAAAAGATCGTCCAATTGCTTCTTCAACTCCTCTTGGAAGGGTCGTGCCAACCGGTATGGGGACATTGAAATAGGTCGAGTCCGCAGAATAAGATCAATCCGGAACTCTACCTTCCGCTCTGGCGGCAACCCAGGAAGTTCCGCAGGAAAAACATCAGGAAACTCATTCACCACAGGAATCTCCTCAATGCGCTGTGAAGAATCACCTTCTCGCTAAGAGACCAAAGTATTCAATGGTTGAGGCCCAAGTCCGGGAAACAAACTAGCCAATCTGAATAAGGAATCGACGCGGTGCCGCCTCAAACACCAGTTCTTTCCGGATGGGGCTTGCAAGGTCACCGTCTTCCGAAACAACATATCTTGGCACGGTAATTAAATAACCAGTCCATGCCCAGAATAACGTCGAATGGTGACAACTGGATTACCATAAGATTAGCCGTGAAGTTCTCATCATCAATAGCGATAGAATAGCCCGGACAAGCTGTAGCACTAGAAATAAGACCCCGGAGAACCGACTACCACAGACTCGAAATCTGTTGCACCCTCAAACTCGCCCTTCTAGTAAATTCGAGACACAAAAGAATAGGTAGCCCTTAATCAAAGAGAACTAAAGCATCATGTGAATCAACTAGCAATGTACTGTCACCACATCAGGGGCCCAAGGTCATTGGAGTAGGCATGGCGTAAACTCCTAGTGGTCTTGGGAGCGAGAAGACGACCGACACTCGAGTAGGGTGGGACAGAGCTGCAACAGTGGAGCGAGTGTCGTGGTGCAGGCGGAATGGGGTTCGAGTAAAACCTGCAGAGGCGCAGGAGTAAACGCCGAATGAGCCCATCTGAAGCGGCGAGGTGCAAGAACAAAGCAGCTAGGGTGCGGCAAGCCCGAGGAGCTTCGAAGCGACGCTGCTGGGGTAGCTCCCATTTGATAATGCTCGATGGGTTCTGCTTACACACTGTCGACTTGTGGCCATCCCGGCCACACTAACGACATGTCCCTTTGAAAGAACACTCTGATGCCCGGTGCTCTCTACCACACCTGAAGCATATCATCCCTTGACTGGAGCGGGGATGTCGAGGTGCGGTGACGAAGAACGTGGCGCCGAAGAAGAAGATCGCCATTCTTGAACAGGCGGGTATCTTGACTTTGAAACCTCTTGGGAGCGGTCACGAGATGACCCACCTCCCCACCAAAACTCCGTTTCGCCACCACAGAACCTCCAGAGAGACATGGCGCTAGCGACCGCCTCGAGAAGAGAGATCTCTCGGCTCCATCCCCCGCCTACTCGACCACGAGCTGAAATCGCGCAAGCGATCGCCCCTAGGGCGTGGCGATACTCGGAATGAGACCCTGCGGAACCTCTTGGCCTTTTCTCGATCGTCATTGGCCACAGCTGGTACAAAGCGTACCAGGTTGTTGAATCCAGCCTCGTACTCTGACACTGACATCTTCCCTTGAACAAATGTCAGCAATGACTGCTCCATCCTCTCAACAAAGGAATCCGGATAGAATTTGGTCCTGAACTGCTCCACGAATACCTCCCAAGTGACGGGTCCTGTCTTTGGGTCTGGCGAGATAGGACTCCCTCCCACCAGATATCAGCTTGACCCTTCAGTTGAAAGGCCACGAACCGCGCCTTCTGCGCTGAAGTCATCTCTAAAGCACCGAATTGTCTCTCCATGTATCGCAACCAGTCTGCAGCCTGAACCGGAGTACCTGCTCCGTCGAAGGTGTCCAGACGGAGCGACATCCACTCGCGGAGACTCATCCTAGCCTCGGGTGGATTTACATACAAGCGAGTTCCGCCACTGTCTGGTGCGGCGAGAATGGTACTGCATTTGTCGACGGAGTTCCTGGTTCTCCCTCTGAAGATTCTGAATGATGGCACCGACGCGGCTCGAAGCCATCTGCTACCGTGGCGGTGAAGCAACCCTCAGCAGCAACACCAATAGTCTCCTCGGACGAAGATGAAGACACCGCGGTTCACGCCCACGACCACGGCCACGGCCGGCCCGGCCGGTGGGCGACCACGCCCACGGGCAGCGCTTACCATCGTTGCCACTACTTCGCCATCTAAGAACATCCAAAGCATAAAACTAAACATTTAGCTTAATAGTAATAGAAGCACAGAACAGTTCAACAATTGCTCAACAGAGAAATCATTAACATCGAATTACCCATCCCACCCATCATGCACAATGTGTCATTTTAATAGATTAATTACCACAGACCTAAAGCCCGCTCGATACTAATCAGTAACACCCCAGTCCTACAAAATTTGGAATGCTACTAACTAACATGTTAACAAGCTAAAACAGACGACCAAAATTCTAAATTTGGAGAACCTCCCAGATAGTTAGCTATAAGGAGGTTCCAACAATCATTAATATCAAGACAATAGTGGAATCAACAAATATCAGAATCATCGCAGAAGTATAATCTGACCTCAAGCAACTATATCAAAAGGATGAACTAAGTTTACGCACGGTTATTAACCAATCTTAATGGAGAAGAGTTATCAACCACAGTCAACGTTTATTATTACAGTGCATCAATAATAAATGATTAAATTGAACTAAAATGAAATCCTGAACTTGATTAAGGTGAAGTGAAAAGGTAGCGTGTGTCTATTCCCTCCCCATGGAGTCAACTTCAAAGATCACCTAAAAAAAACAACAAACAAAGCAAGCGTGAGTCCGAGACTCGGCAAATGCGATTGATGAATAATACATAACAACCTTGATCATGTGAACATCATTAAAGTGTATGAAATAAGCACGTAAGCGAACACTTGAATAAATGGAATGAATGATGTGGATGCAATGAAGGGACTACACACATGCATATACGGTATTCTTTGGTGACACACCGTCGGTGTTCACCTAAGCCCGCACTTAACAAAGTCACGGGGACCCAAGCCCGTGACGAAGAACGTTTAAATGCGGTGTCCCGAATCGCCCACATTGGAATGGTGGGTCTTACGTGCCCATTTGGAATTGATGGGGCTTATAATCGATCACTCCGTGGATGAAATATGAAAGATGAATGTGGAGTATGACATATGAATATTGAACAATAAGAAACATGCTCTCCATCATGAAGGTAACCACATGGATTGAATATGAACATTTAAGTAATAACATGGTACTTAGAAATTCAATACCAATAGCAAGCATTCAACATGTCATAATCCTAGAAATACTAAGGTACTTGCCTTTAGCGTTGCGACGTGTTAATAGGCAATTGCGGTGCTCCCAAACCTGAAGCTTCACCTCCTAACAAACAAATAACTGAAATAAGGATCGATTTAACATGACAATACTAGATAAAGTTCTACAACGCTCCCGGCGATTCCAAAATATAACTAGAACCTCCAAACTGAAAATTAACACATTCGCCTAAACCGCCTACAGGCAGCAGCACGATAAATGGCATAACTCTTGATCTGGAACTCCAAATGGGGTTAACCTAGTTTCTGTGGACTCTTAACTGACAAACCCACAATTCTCTAGTTGGCAAGATAATTTGATTCGGCCAATTTAGTTCGTTAACGAGCAGGTGAACTTTCAGCACGAAAAACTGTCTACAGAATAAACAGCGGCGCCAAAACGACCATAACTTTTAATCTATAACTCCGAATTGATCAATCTTTGTCGATCCGGAAAGGTTATCAAATTACCTACAATAACCTAGTTGGGAGAAATCCCAGATTCTGTCAATTACCAAATCATAAGTTGCAAATTAACACATCAGTTCAGTTTCATCGAAATCTGACAATGATACTAAAACAGCCATATCTTTTGACTCAAAGGTCAGAATCAAGTGAACTTAGTGGCCATAGAAAGTTAAGGACAACCTCCATAGAAAGTTAAGGACAACCTCTACATATCTCTAGGAGATCAAAACTACTGGTTCTGCCTCTAAGATCGCGAAAACGCCCACGCAACAACTGACAGAGAGGGGTTTACAGCAGTGACCCCGATCCCAAATGAATCTGTCCTATTTCTCCTCTACGGCACCCGGGAAAGGTCTAGGGAGGAGGAGCACCATACCTAGACCTTGGGCGTCACCAATGGGGTGGAGGAGGCGGTTCCCTTTGGAAGAGGCGCAAGGGGAGGAAGGTGGGTGGCGGCTGCAAGGAGGAGGAGGGTGGAAGGGTGGGAATTTAGGGTTTCTCTTTTCCTTCCTCCTTGGCCGCCCCCAAAAGCCCTCTTGGTGGCCCCTTAGTGGGCTTGGGCCTCATGGTTGCCTCCCCTTTGGTTCCAAGTCCGCCTCCTTGGCCCACAAGCCAGCCCAAAACCCAAGTGTCGATGAATTATCTAAATCTGAATTTTAAATTTGAATTTGAACTGAAAACTTACTAATCGAAAACGAGGTATTACAGAATGTGTGTGAAAACAAAGAGAAGAGAATGGCATGAGAATATTAATAGAAGGACATGTGATGATAATGAAGATGTTGAATACTGTTGATTTATCATTGTTCATTGTATATTGATGTATTTGTTGAGTCGTGGACTCACCCTTGCTATTTTGTTGATTTTAGGTGATCGTTGAGGGCATCACGATTGAGAGGGACTAGCGCACATGGGATAGGTTCATACTTCAGACACATGATTAATTGCCATGAGAACTATTTGATTCATTATTGCTGGATTACTTTTAGGACATGTTTGAATTTGAATAAGCTTAGATGGATGCTTTGGACTAGTCTATTTTGTTTCAAGGTTTTGGGTTTACTGGTTTGGTGCTATTTTAGACTTATTATCTTACTATGTTTCCCTCGCTTATTTATTCATGCTTGATCAGTCTTTATTCATGTTCTATTGTGACTCGTGGTTGGGTTTTATTAATGTTTTGGTTGCTGAAATTTTATAGTGTGTTGATGAGTTTTTAGTTGGAAGGGTAGTTTAGTGGCATTCCAAGCTCAGTGTTGGGCTGGGGTGTTACATATACTTTGCAAATATGTTTTGCAGATGGTTGAAGTCTATGTACCTACTTCTTGTGGCATGATCTAAGTTTGCAAATGTGTTTTGCAAATTATTGGGATTCATGCATTTTCCCTTAGCATGGTTTAAGATTGCTTGTTGCTATTTCTTTGGACTTAGACCATGGTAGTGGCTCTTTGGAGTTGTTCTTCTTTATTTGATCAAATATGTTTGATATCAATCAAATAGGTGGATTGTGTAACCCTTTGAATAAGCTTTCCATAGAGTCCAAGGTCACTCAATTCCAACATCACAGTCAAAAGTTATGGCCTTTTTCCTGAGTGTCGTCTATGCTAAAAATTGGCCTATAGTAATACCACATGAGATGAGTGGTATTACCGCTGAGCGGTAATACTGGGTTTGTATAGCGGTATTACCGCACTAAAACAAAAAAGGCTAGTTTTTGAGCATTTAATGCACCCTTTTCCGACTGTTAAACATTAGGGGCGGTAATACCAGATTTCTACAGCGGTATTACTGCATTTGCTGAGTTTTGCTGAATTCTGCTCCCTATAAATACCCCCTTTGATGTGGCTACGACAACTAACCCTGCTACTGAATTTAATTCTTGTGTACAAATTGTTACACATGAATTAATTTTAGAATTTGCAAAGAAGGAATTATTCTTTGCGCCCTATACAATTGAAGGAGTTCAGTTGCTTTCCTATTTATTAGGAGACAAAAAGGGAAGGAAACCAAAAATACAATTCAGGAGCCCTCTGTGTATTCTGAACTAGTCTTAGATCAGTAGCTAGCTCACACATGAAACAGTGATGAAATACCATCCATTTATTCGATTTAACTAAAAAGATCTCAAAATAACAAATAGTAATAATAACTGGACCTTATGGTCAATATTCACTTAACTTGCCACACAGGGCTAAAGAAACAAATAAACTCTTGTAGCGGAATGGAAAACTTGGAAAGACCAATCAACATGTCCACAGGCAATCGAGTGGAGAACGCATCCTAATTCGTGAAGCCTCCATGGTACTCCTGGGCGAAGAACTCTTGAGCATCTTGGTATTCTTCAACTAAACCGTAGAAATTGAAGCCGTGAGTACGTAAAGTACTTAGTAAGTCATAGGGAAATAGTATGCAAATAGTATTTATGCAAGGCTTGAACAAATATTAGCTGTATGATTCATTTGCGGAAAGCAATATTGACAATAAATAGATTGAATTGCGTAATCGAAAAGAATAATAAAAAAATAAACAATTGCTTTGAAATAACCAGTGAATTCCCCCATTCACTTCCCAACACAAACCACCAAGTGAATTACCCATTCACCGAACAAACATTATATTCATCAAGTGAACTTCACATTCACACTTCGACACATTTTATAAAGAAACTCTATCTCTCGTGTGAAATCTCCAGACATGTCCATAACCGAGGACGCGGCTATTCGAATAGATCAATTAACACTCTACAGATGTTGTACACTTTACCCACAAGATATAATCAGTGTAGCGATCACCAATCATAACCAAACCTTTCAAAGATTTCAACCCGACAATTGACTCTCCCGTTGTGCATATTGTCACCCCAACCTCACCGTTGGTTTGGCGCACACCGTTGGACCTGGAAGCAGCGAACCGACCATCGATGTGACTTTAAACCAGGTACACACCTCTACCCATATACTACCTGAGTAGTCAATGTCAAAACTCCAAATCTTACTAAGTTAGACTCGTCCCATACTAGGCATGTGGTTGTACGAAAAGGCCCAATTCAATGGTGCACAAGATTAAGTCCTTGACAAGTTACTCAAGCGAGTCTACCACAAACCCACAATGTGTTAAATCCACACCACCACGACACAACCGCTCGCCCGAGCAAAAATCATTTTGTTTAACCAAGACCAATGACATACCCGGTCATGGTACACAAATTTTAACAACAGTGACTAACCACCACAATTTCATATCTCATTAAGTCAAATTTAACATTATTGGTACATGTGATCATGAACCCATCGTAACTAAGCTTGACTAAGCATCTGTATGATACCCATGTTGGTGACACAAATATATCCAACTAAAATTATCCATGCTAGGGTGACAATGGATTCATGGTATTCAAATACTCAATAGAGGCATAATGACAACATGTGATAGCTAATCCCAAAACAATTGATATAAAGATAGCATGCAATTGATATAAAATAATATACTATTGAAATCATAGGTTCAATATGATCAAAGGACTATGACTTTCCTTGGAATAGATCTTAACACTGGTCTTGGTCTTGATGCACTCCTTGCTCAAAATTCCCTAAAGAATCAACGTCTACTCGCAAACGAAGCAAATAAACAAAATAAATATAAAACAGAGAGAAAACAAACTCCAAAAATTAAATAAAAATCTCAAAAAATAGAGCTCAAATTTATATGAATTTCTAAATTTGAATGGGCTTAAACGGAGTTCGGATGAAGGAGAACAGGCTTCTGGAAGATCTAATCTAAAGAAAAAGGTAAAATTGGATTTTCTTGAATTATTGTTCTACTGAAAAACAGATTAATGACAGCATGCTGATGTCAGCCCTCAATTCCAGAATTAAAAATAAATCCAAGAAAATCCTTCAGAGGCTGACATATGGGCCCTCGGTCTATAGACCGGGTCCACGCAACAGATCTATTGGTCTACGGGTGCATAGGTCTACGAAATAGTCAACTGACAAAGGGGCCCACAAGGCAGTGGCTCGGTGCACCGTATTTTGGATCTATGTGGTTTTGGATTTGGGATTAAGTTTGACTGTGCCATGCACACGCTGACGTGGCTATGACTGGGTTGCCATGCGAGCACATGCACTGATGTGGTTGCTAAGGTGGACTGCCACGATGGCTCGATGGTGACAAGGCTCGGGTCACGATGGCTTCCGGCGATTGGCGGCGCCTAGTCGGTGGTGAGTGGAACTAGTGGGTAGAGGAGACTATTGCGAACCCATTGAGGTACTTACTGGTCCACAAGGGCTATTGGGTTGGCCGGCGGCGGAGAAGCTCGGCTATTGTCGGGAATCAACTCCGGCGGTGTGAATGGGTGCATAAGGTAGCTCTAGCGACGACGGACTTCGCAATGTGGTCAACGTTGACGAGGCGGCAACGACGGTGGCGCAAATCGCAAAACCCGAAGTTACGGCCGAAACCCTAAAACTCTGATTGCAGCGACGCTAGGGTTTTAGAGGTGAGGAGGCTTGAGGGTTCGGGATACGGAGACGATGGTGAACCTCGGGGTCCCTTTTATAGGGTAAGGGCAAGGCCGAGGCGACGAATTGGCGGCGGAGTTCTTCTCCGATCCGAGAGGAGATAAGGAAGTTTAAACGGAAATCGGAGAAGATAAGAGAGGGGATTTGATACGGGGAGATCAAGGATTTAAATGGAAAGGTCAACGCGAAAAATCAGGGCCGTTGGATGTTTGTCGGACGAAGCTCGAGGTGACAACAATGCCGAATGCGAGCGATGCTCACGCAGGGATGAAGGTGAAGGGAGGGGACGAATCTAACAGGCAGGACCCACCGATCGATGAGGTGAGCAATCGCCGCGACTGAAATTTGGCGTGGAGAGAACATCTTTCGTGAAATTTGGGCCGAAAGCAATGGAGAAACATGCCGCGTGGGCTGGGCTGGAAAGCAAAGGAGATGAGACAAGGTTTAGGGAATTTGGTCCAAGAGGTTTTTCGAGATTTTAAATAAGTTTTATATTTTAGAAATGGCAGAAAATAGCAAATGGACTCAAAAAAATTCTAGAAACATCTAGAAAATATATCCAAGCCCATAGAATCTAAATAAAATAATTTTGACAATAGTTGATGTTGACATTAATCATATTAAATTGGTTTGCTTTTGAAAGTCCATATTAACCTTTATTAAAATTCAAATAAAATCTTGGTGAATTTTTCCACATAGCTAAGCTACTTAAAAGATTTTTTAAACTTCAGAAAATTAGGATGTTACAGTTTAGAACATATAGTGGGAGTATCTTTTATTAAAGTGTTTAATAGAAGATCTTACATAAACATAGTGCTGAATTTTTGCATATATCTGTTGCAGATCATGGCACCTAACATGCACTTCCTCCACACGTACCTTTAACTTGCGATCTATTCTTGAGAAAGAAAAGTTGAATGGAACAAATTTCATTGACTGGTTTCGAAATTTGAGAATTGTTCTCAAACAAGAAAAGAAGGAATATGTTTCAGAGGCTCCCTATCCCGAGGAACCGAATGTCGATGCTACTTGAGTTGAAAAGAATGCTTATGAGAAGCATTGCAAGGATGCAGTTAATGTACACTGTCTTATACTTGCCACCATGAACTCTGAGATTCAGAAGCAATATGAGACCACAGACACTTACAATATGATTGTGGGGGTCTGAAAGGTATGTTTCAGGATCAAGCAAGGGTAGAGAGGTACAATACCTCCAATGCATTGTTTTCTTGTAGGTTGTCAGAAGGTAACACGGTCAGTCCTCATGTGATCAAGATAATTGGTCACATTGAGAGCTTGGAAAAACTTGGTTTTCCCCTTAGCCAAGAGTTGGCTACTGATATGATTCTCCAATCGCTCCCTACGAGCTTTGAGCCAATCATATTGAATTTTCATATGAATGGCATAGAGAAGTCAATAACCGAGTTGCATAACATGCTTAAAGGTGCTGAGAAGAGCATCAAGAAAAGTTCTAATCATGTGATAATGGTTCAAAAGACTACTAGCTTCAAGCAGATGGGTAAGTCGGGAAAGGGAAAAGGCAAAGGAAAGACTCAATATGAGATTGAGAGTATCAAGGCTAAGCTTAAGAAGCTCAAGCTGGGCCCTAAGCCTGACACTGAATGTTACCATTGTCATGAGACTGTGCATTGGAACAAAAATTTTAAGAAGTACTTGGCAGAAATGAAAACGAACAAAGGAAGTAAGACTTCTAGTTCAGATATAAATGTTATGGAAATTAATTTTGCCACTTCTACATGTTCTTGGATATTTGATACTAGATCGGTTGCTCATATTTGTAATTCGATGCAGGGACTGATAGGGAGTACAAGTTTGGCAAGAGGCGAGGTTGATCTTTGCGTGGGCAATAGAGCAAGAGTTGCTGCATTAGCTTTACCCTCAGGATTAGTTATAGAACTAAATAATTGTTATTATATTCTAGTCTTAAGCAAAAAAAATATTTTTGCTTCATGTTTAGGAGCAGAAGGTTATGAGTTTAGAATAAAGAACAATTGTTGTTCGATTTATTTTGAAGATATGATTTATGGCCATGCTTCATTTGTGAATAGATTATATGTTTTGAATCTCGAGGATATGCATGTTTATAACATAAATGCTAAGAGACTTCAACCTAATGATTTGAATCCCACTTTTATATGACATTGTCGTCTAGGTCATATAAATGAGAAACACATGATGAAGCTTCGTAAAAATGGTCTTCTAAACTCATTTGATTTTGAATCATTTGAAACATGTGAATCTTATTTACTTGGCAAGATGACAAGAGCGCCTTTCACGACCAGAGGTGAGAGGGCGAGTGACTTACTAGTCGTAGTACATACGGATGTATGTGGACCGATGAGCACTCTGACCAGAGGTGGTTTTCAGAATTTCATAACTTTTACCGATGACTTTAGTAGATATGGATACATCTACTTGATGAGGCACAAGTCGGAATCCTTTGAAAAGTTCAAAGAATTTCAGTATGAGGTACATAATCAACTTGGCAAGATAATCAAATCTGATCATGAAGGTGAATATTTGAGCTATGAGTTTGGTTCTAAAGAGATGTAGAATTGTTCCACAACTGACTCCGTCGGGAATGCCTCAATGGAATGGGGTGTCTGAACGATGGAATTGAATACTATTAGACATGGTTCAGTCAATGATGAGCCAATCTGATCTTCTATTGTAATTATGGGGATACGCTCTAGAAACAACTCCTTTCACTTTAAATAGGGTTTCATAAAAAAACAGTAGAAACAACACCATATGAGATATGGATCGGAAAGTATCCTGGATTGTCTTTTCTAAGGATATGGGGTTGTGAGGTATATGTAAAATATTTGATGTCTGACAAACTCACACCCAAGTCGGATAAGTGTTTCTTTGTGGGGTATCCTAAGGAAACTAAAGGATATTACTTTTATAATCGAGATGATAACAAAGTGTTTGTTGTCCGAAATGGTTTCTTCTTGGAGAAAGCGTTTCTTTCCAAAGGAGTCAGTGGGAGCAAGGTGCAACTCAAAAAAATTCGAGAAACATCTGAAAGTGTTTCAACTCTTACTGAACCTCTACAAAATGAACAAAATATTGTAGAACCTGTAGATGAAGCATCAGCCCCACGTAGATCTAAAAGACCACATCAATTGCCTATAAGGTATGGGCATGACGTTTTATTATTGAATAATGATGAGCCTAAGACTTATGAGGAAGCAATGGTGGACCTAGACTCTGAGTCATGGTTTGAAGCCATGAGATCCAAGATAAAATCCATGTATGACAATCAAGTTTGGAACTTGGTTGATGCACCTGATGGTGTTAAAACCATTGAGTGCAATTGGATTTAAGAAAAAGATAGATATGGATGGAAATGTTCATGTTCATAAGGCACAACTAGTCGCAAAGGGTTTCAAACAAATTCAAGGTGTTGGTTATGATAAAACCTTCTCACCTGTCACTATGCTTAAGTCTATTCGGATCATTCTAGCTATTGCTTCATATTTCGATTATGAGATATGAAAAATGGATGTCAAAACGGCTTTCCTAAATGGAAATCTTAGTGAGGATATGTACATGACACAACCTAAGGGTTTTGTCGATCCAAAGGAATCTAGAAAGGTATACAAGCTTAAGAAATCCATCTATGGATTGAAGCAAGCATCTCGGAGTTGGAATATTCATTTTGATGAAGTGGTCAAAGGGTTTGACTTCATCAAGAATGAAGAAGAACCTTGTGTTTATAAGAAGGTTAGTGGGAGCAAACCTGTGTTTCTGATATTATATGTAGATGACATACTACTGGTCGAAAATGGTATTCCAATACTTGAATCTGTTAAAACTTCATTAAAAAATAGTTTCTCAATGAACTATTTAGGAGATGCAGCATATATTCTTGACATAAGGATTTATAGGGATAGATCTAAAAGGCTAATTGGATTAAGCCAAGATATGTACATTGACAAGGTGTTGAAGCGGTTCAACATACAAGATTCCAAAAAAGGTTTGTTGCCCATGGCACGTGGCATTAGCCTTAGTAAGAGTCAGTGTCCTTCGACCACTGATGAGAGAGACAAAATGAGTAGTATCCCATATGCTTTGGCTATAGGATCTATCATATATGTCATGCTATGTACATGACTAGATGTGTCGTATGCTCTAAGTGTTACGAGCAGATATCAGTCAGATTCAGGTGAAGGTAACTGGATAACAGTTAAGAATATCCTGAAGTACTTAACAAGGACTAAGGATGCATTCCTTGTTTATGGTGGTGAGGAAGAACTGGTTGTAAATGGTTACACCGATGCTAGCTTCCAAACCGACAAGGATGATTTCAGATCGCAGTCTGGGTTTGTGCTTTGTCTTAATGGAGGAGCAGTGAGCTGAAAAAGTTCCTAGCAAGGAACGATTGATGATTCTACAACAGATGCTTAGTACATTGTGGCTTTCGAAGCTGCAAAAGAAGCCATTTGGATTAGGAAGTTCATTAATGAACTGGGTATGGTTTCTAGTGCTTCTAGTCCCAATGGATCTCTATTGTGATAATAGTGGAGCCACTGCACAAGCTAAGAAGCCTAGATCGCATCAAAAGTCCAAACACATACTTTGACGATATCCCATTATTCGTGGGATCATTGAAAGAGGTGATGTGAAGATATGCAAAGAGCACACAAACTTGAATATTGCTAATCCATTGAGAAAGCCTCTCTCGCAACCTAAGCATGAGGTGCACACAAGAACTATGAGTATTAGATACCTGTATGATTAACTCTAGTGCAAGTGGGAGACTGTTGGTGATATGCCCTAGAGGCAATCATAGAGATGATTGTATCACGTCTATGTTTATGAGTTATTGAATAAATGTTATTATGCTCCTAGAATGAATCATCAGTTATAAAGATTAACAACTATGTGACTTGTTGGTGAAGCTCTTTAACTTATATGATGCCATTCTAAATGTATCCCTGGTCATATGTCACTGGTCGGAACGCTAGTGATTTATCGACTAGCACATGTATTGATTGATGACCATGTTTCACCAGTCATGGATATAGGGATATCGAATCAATAATGTGAACACATGTTAGAGAACATGATGTTGGATTGACCCACCTTGAGACACTATTGAGATTGTTATGATTTCATGTGTCATTAGTTGGTCTCAAGCAATGATGATGTATAATTCTTAGACCTGAGATCAGCATGGTTTCCTACATGTGTGATAGTACACTTTGGGGTTGCCAAACACTACACCGTAACTGTGTAGTTATAAAGGTAGCTTTCAGGTATGCTATGAAACATGCAGAGGGATGTGACTGGTCAGATATAGAATTTGCCCCTCCTAACATAATAGGAGAGATATATCTAGGCCCCTCGATGTGGTCAGATAAAGAAAGTGCATGGCTATACCACTAGTGGTCGAAGAGTCGACCATATGAAGTTATTCGACACTTGATCGAGAAAGTATTGAACAGTCCATAGACGATATAATATCTCACCTAGAGTTTAACTAGATATCATGAGGCAAAGGGAGAATACACGAGCAGGTTGTTCAGTTTGATCAGATACGAACAAGTCGTATGGAGATATGAGCTGGTCGTAGACTGGTCGAACATGATCACTAACAAGTCGTAAACTGGTCGTAAGAGTTGCGAACTGGTCATGACTAAATATGAATTGGTCGTATAAGGATACGAGCTGGTCGTAAGTGATAAGGACCTACTCGTAGATCATATTGCATTAAGGTTCGTCCGATATAATTTATGTGTATGCAGAAATCGTTATGTCCTACTAGGAACCGCTAACAACTCGTGGTCGGAAAGGGTTTCTGAGTCACAACCGATTACGCATGAACCTACAGGGTCACACACTTAACTGGTTGGAACAAACGTGTTTGGATAGGATCTGTCATGGGCTCTATATAAGGAGATGCATAAGCCTATTGGGACACACGAGAGTGACATCCAACGTGAGTTGCTCCACCGAAACCCTAACCACCATCTTCTCGAGAGAGCCCTCCCGTGCGAGTTGGTGCCAGCACACCGGCATACATTGTTCCATCCCTAGACATGTGGATACCGTAGAGGCGCTGCTGCGGTTGCTGCTGCGCTCAAGGACGATCCACAATCTTCATGAGGAATGAGATTGGTTGCTGGAGGAGACGATCGATACCGAGGACGTTGCGCGATTGACTACGACCACTACGTCAACGCGTTCTATGTTGGATCAGGCTACTCCAACTCTTCTTCCGCTACAATGCGCATCTGGTAGTAACGATCTATGATCTCTTGCTTGCATGGCATCTTGGTTTACGTGGTAGAATTTTTGAATTGCCAGCTAGTGTAGCCTACCCGTATCCCTTCAATTTATGTGGAGCAACCGGAATATTTTGTCTTTCCAAAAAAGGAGAAATATACTTGCAAGTTGAAGAAATGTCTTTATGGTCTGAAGCAATCACCCAGACAATGGTAAAAGAAATTTCACTCCTTTATGATATCTTAGGATTTCAGAAGATCTGATTATGATAATTGTGTTTATTTGAATTCTGTTAGAACTTTGCTATTTATTTGCTCCTGTATGTTGATGATATGCTCACTGTTGCAAAAGACAAGACATAAATTTCAAAGTTGAAGGCACAATTGAGCAGCGAATTTGAGATGGATGATCTTGGTGCAACAAAAGTTATTCTTGGTATGGAAATTGCTAGAGATAGATGGTTTAGAAAATTATACCTAAGTCATAAAGGGTATACTGATAAAATTCTTTGTCGTTTCAACATGCATAAGGCCAAACCGATGAATACCCCATTAGTTGCACATTTCATACTTTTTTCAGCGTCATGTCCACAGTCAGATGATGAAGTTGAGTACATGTCTAGAGTTCTATATGCTAGTGCAGTTGGTTCACTTATGTATGCCATGGTATGTTCTCGCCCCGATTTATCTCAATCATTAAGTGTTATTAATAGATACATGACTAATCCTGGAAAAGAGCATTGAAAAGTAGTTCAGTGGATTTTGATATATTTGTAGGGCACTTCTGATGCTAGTTTACAGTTTGGGAAGACTATAGATGGACTCATTGTCTATGTGGGCTCAGATTTTACTAAAGATTTGGATAAGAGAATATATCTTACTGGTTATGTGTTCATTGTTGGAGGATGTGCTGTTAGATTGAAAGTAGGCCTGCAAGCTATTGTTGCCTTGTACACCATATAAGCCAAGTATATGGCTATTTTCGAAGCTTACAAAGAAGTCGTTTGACTAAGAGGTATATTCACTGAGCTTTGTGGATGTACGCCTTACACTATAATATTCTGCGACAAACAAAGTGCTATTTGCCTTACGAATGATCAGATGTTTCATGAGAGAACGAAGCACATTGATATCAGATATCACTACATTCGAGGTGTCATTGCTCAAAGTGATATTAAAGTTGGCAAGATAAGTACTCATGCTAATCCAACTGATATGATGACAAAGACAGTTTCTATCGCTAAGTTTGAGCTTTGCTCAGACTTAGTTGGTATCATTCAATAGTCATATAGACGTTCGGTGCACAAGGTGTTTATGCTAATTGACGAGGATCTAACAATCCTCAATTAATTAAATTGTTTATCTATAATTGTTATTATAGATAACAATATCTTCATGTTATTTGTAAGGATACCCCTTATCATTAATAAGGGAGATGCCTAGCCGAGTGGTCGTAAGTACTTCTATGACTACCTAGTAGTCGTAAGATTTTCTACGACCACATTATGATCGTAAGCCTTACTACGATCACTTCATGGTCGTAAGCTTTACTGCGACTAGGTCAACTACGACTACCCTATAGTCAACAAAACATACAGACATGTGGGCCCAATCGACTAGGGACACTTATGCGCTGTGTTTAATACACATAATAGTTAATATGTGCTATCATTCTCCAGGATAACTGCATATATTAAGCCTCTGTCTCTGACATAACTACAAGATGACGTGAGAGGATCGGTCTCTGGCAATAACCGTCACCGAACGTGCGCATTTCATCAAACGGTGAGGCACCTCTTGATATAGAACAACTGTCACCCCTTCACATGCTATATAAGGAGTAAAGCCGGTGGACAGATGACAAGGAGAAGAGGAACAACGACAACGAAGACAAGATCAACAGACATAAGTCATTAAGCCCTAGTTCTAGTGATTTCTTCCCTGTTGTAAAGCATAGTCAATACAGCAACACAGGAGTAGGGTTATTATTCTCTCAGGAGAAGGCTCGAATCTGTATAAAATTTCTGTGTCTTTTTCTATGTGGTTTAAGTTAAGGAGAGTCCCCAGCATTCATTCGTAAGATCGATACTAAACCATCGACACTAATCTATTTTGAGCAGATCACGTTTTGTTTTGGCTGCAGGAGAAATTTGTATCAATGTGGAGATTGTTTTGTTTGGGTGTTTTATGAATTGAGTTTGAGTGTGATACAAATTTCATTTCCTACTCCAACTCATAATTCTACTCCTACACGGAGTCTTTCACGTACTGCTATAAATATATTTCTATAGTCCGTAAGGAAGTGCAAGAGCTTTATTATAAACATCTACTCATATAGTGATATTGTCTTCGTGCGCCTGTGGTTTCTTCCAAAAGAGTTTTTCACATAAAATCCGTGTCTTTCGTTCCTATTTTTATGTGCATTATTTACAACAAAGTGAGAGCCATGTTGAGTAGCTGGGATAACATGTTAGCTCAGTTTAAATAAGACATACCACCTATTTATTATTTAATAATGGACCCAGGAAAGGTGTCGTGTGAGTTTATACGCACTTGGTGTTGGTGATAAAAAAAATTTGTTAGAACCAAAACCATGACGATTGCTGAAAAAAGACAAGTCCATCTGTCCCATGAATATAGCACATATATATATCCAGCTCCTTATTGCGCCTAGAATCAGCGCTCTCCCTGCATTTCCTGGGCATTTTCCCCTAGTAGCGTGCCGACACCTGTCTCGGGGTTTTCCTTCACTAGCGTCGCCCGTTCTACACCTTCGGTTAATGCGTGCTTATCGTTTTACGCTTGGCCATTCGTCTTCCTAGCGCCGCCTCCACTTCGCCCGCGCCCTCCCCCCTCTCACTACCTGCGCTCGCTTCCTCTCCTTCGACCATGCCCGCCACAACAGCTCCCCTCCCCTGAATCCTCCCTGCCGCCGCCGACATGCTGGGTTCCTCCTCCCCTCTTGCCCTTCGCTCACGCCACCACCGCCGCCCCTCCTCCGCTCTGCCCCTGCCTCCTCCCTTCCAGATGCGCCGTCACTTCTTCCTCACACGTTTAAAGTCGGCCCCGATGACAATATCCTCTCCTTTAGCCTCACCGCATACTCATGTCCCTCTCCATCCTCTCCAGCTCTAGCAGTGCCGCCCCAATCGCCACCGTACCCAACGAGGCCCCAATAAGCCCCTTCCTCGATTTGCCAACTCCATCCACGTTCTCGCCCCCAACAAACACACCATTAGCTTCGCCTCGAGCCCGCAAACCTAGCCCCTAGCTTCAAGCCTAGCTCCACCACCCTTAGCTTGGCACCGTCGTTTGCCATGGCTCCACCGCCAACATTCACTGTCACAAGCTCGGCTTTGACCTCTCCGAGCTCCATCGTCGCCACCACTGAGATCCCCTCGCTACACTAATGCTCCCAAGCTAGTCAATTTGCCTAGAGCATCGCCGGAAGCCTGTCGCGCTGTTGCTCTATTTCGGCCATGCGCCACTACCGCCGTCAGCCCACCCCGAGCCAACCCTAGCCATGCCTAAGCACAAAAATGGAACCCCCATACTCTAACGTTGCTCCTGGCACCACCTAGTGTAGGGATCGACCCTCGCCGCAAGCGAAATCGTGGCCGCCGTCTTTTTCCCTGCTCGGCTGCCATCGAGCCAGCTCCAGCTCACTTGAGATGGCGGTGGGCCGCGTGTCTTGCTGGACCGCCGAAGCGAGCCGCCAAAGCCAGCTCGAAAGGCTTTTGGGCTTGGCAAACCCGAAACTGTGCCATTTTTCGCATGTACACTGTACATAGGCCGATTTGGAAAACCCATTACTGTTAAACCCATTAACACCTGACTCGGCCTATTACTATTTATAGAACCCGATCCAATGTTGTTTATGCAACCCGTTACTATTCCATTCGAATCCATTAGTTAATAGTACAAGCCCTGTTACTGTTTATCTCAATCCATTACTAATCATCCGAGTCCCAAAAGGGCCCACTATATCCATTTCAACCGTTTTGAGCTCGTGAAACCCATTTTCGCCTCGGTTTAACCTAACCAAGCACCCAATTAATCCCAAGCACCCACACCACCTCTCTTTGCATTTTTTTTTTCTTCCAAATTTCTTTATTTCATTTTGTTCCCGGCTCGCTCATTGTTGAGTCTAGACTTATTTATTTAATTTTTTTAAACGTTATAACCCGAATTTATTGATCAAAGTCCAGAAGAACTTTATCCAAATGCAGGAGAATTAAATTCATTCAAAGACCGCCAATGAGACGGCAAGTTACATTCTTCGATCATGTTTAGCACAAATTTCAAATATTTATTATTATTATTTTCATTTACGGTATTTATGCCAAGTACTTCTTTAAAGAAATAATACTTTAGAATGTCGTAATGAATAGTTAGTACATATCACCCCATATACAAACCCACCTATTCTATATGTTATTTAATGGTTCCCTCATTTAATTTCATGCCCAAAGTCCAAACTAACAAATATGGAGTATGGTCGATTTACGGTACTGGATACGAAATTTATTGTCACGTTGCTTATTCAAGTCCAAACTGACAAATATGGAGTGTCCTCTGCCCCAAAAACACGATGTAAACACCAGCGCGGAGGAGCGCACAATTTCATCCTAGTAATAGTAAAAGCAAGATGGAAAAGCAGCAAATTAAGATATGGTTGAGTTGAACAGGAGCTCAATTTTCCATTCATGAAAAGTTGCTCTTCTTTGCAGAGACAAGATCTAACGGCAGAGGTACAGATCATCGCGTACACATCTCACCCCTGCGGATACACACACTGCAAATGTACACAAGTCCAATCATCCTCTTAATTTTGTACTGCCAAATACCCTTCTGCTTCTTTGGCCCTTCAGAATTGAGTTGATGAGGTTCGTCGCAGTGAGCTCTTGGTAGGCAGGACTAGTGCAGCCACTTCCAGTTTCAGCTGTCCAGTGAGAACAAGTGCTCTTCACATGAATGATCATATCAAAACAGGGCATTGGGCAGGATCAACATCTACTTGTGCTGGCATTACTAAGCTTATTTAAGTTCACTGTATTACATGGAGAGATGTGCATCTATGCCATTCGAGAAGGTCCTAGTAACCGAGCAGAGACACTGATCATGTATGTATTCATTGCCAAACCCTATATATCCAGGTATTTGCAACTGGAGTAAAATATTGCAGAGTTTACGAAGAAGCTAGCAAATGAAGCATCTTCAAGCAAAGAGAGAGGCATATGAAGCAAAGAAGATCGCCTGAGTTGCATTAGTGTGGTTTTTCGAGGACTTGCATTGGTGAAGTATAGAGGCAGTTGTAGGCAAATTTGAGTACCTCTTTGCACTGCTTCTTCAGCTTCAGGTTCTCATCCACCAGACGACGAGCCTCTTTCTCTAGTTCTTCCACGTATGCCTGCACACCAACAAATTACTTCACAATCAGTACGAATTGAACTTTTAAACTTGCAACAATCTTGCAGAATACTAGTAGTGCAGTTAAGAACAGGTGAGGAATTCATAGATCAGCTGTCCTATTCAGATGATGGGTTGTTGAGATGCTAGCTTTCATTGACCTTTTGCTTTGATATAATATTAGTTATTTTCTATGCTTATTTTATTCAGTACAACATAAACATATTACCATGCGACTATCCGTCAGATATCGTAAGCATACGAGTCAGACGTAGTTAATTTGGAGTAGTTAGTTTGATGTAAGCTGAATTGTATGGGGGATTATTATTTTTGGACTCTCCGACATCAATCACATAATTAGCATTACTTAAATATCTTTCTTACTTCTTTTTTCAGCAACTTGGTTAATTAAGTATGTATTGATGATATCCGGGTCCAACTAATCACGAACTTCCAATGTGCAGGGAGGGGCCGTCCGGACTCATATTCTGTGAAGAAAACTGTGTTGTTCCTTTTGATGTTTCTTCTAGTGCTAGAGTTGGATTAGGTTCAACTCATGGGTTTTTTAATCGGCCGATTATCGGTATGATCGGCCCTGCCAGACCCCCGGTAGAGTTTAATACCGATTCCGAATTTTGTGATTTGGATGAATTTTGTCAAAAAAAATCAAATTTGCTTGAATTTTGTTCAGTTGATGAATGAGTGAAGTAATACAAGCCTATTCAAATCTTGTTACCATGCTAACTAGCTCAGTCGATGATTTTTGTTTGAATTTGATTTTTTTTTTGGAATTTAAAATCCAAAAAATTCAAAAAAAAATTGAAATTTTCGGCCGAAATTGACCGAAAAATTTCGATTTTCGGTCTTACCGGACCGTTAAAAAAAAAACTCCGATACAAAAAAACCCCGGTTCAACTCACTCTTAATTTTTGAGCTTTTATAGTGCCTACTGGGATGATAGATCTGATCAAAAGAAGCAACTTGTTCTGATATTAATACTGTGCATTAGGTGAGAGAGAGCACTCACTACTCAAAGAAGAGAGATACATATTTAGCCCATGTTGACTAAAAAAATATTTGCAAGAGATACCACATTCCATTTGTCTTTTCGGACGCCTTTAACACATTGACCAAACTCGGTCACTACTTTCAGAGTTTCACCATCTTTCACTATCAGTCTACTTTTAAAATTTCATCGCAAAAAAAAAGCTTCTGTTTTTTTAGGTAGTCTTCAATAGTTTTCATATGCAAATTAAATCCACTGGGACATTTTTAGGAATTCAGTGGAATTACACTTTCAGGCAAGTGATTTCGCCATGTATATAGAGCAGTACGTGTAATAACTAAGAAAGTCTGAAATCTAAATACTGGTATATATACGCTTGTCGTACACAATACGTATATATGAGTGTGTACAAGTGTACGTACGTACGTACCCTCTTCCTTGCCCTGGAGCGTAGCGCGGACTCCCGGTTCCTCATCATCCTGATGGTCCTCCGGTCGTCGCCGCTGCCGCCGCTCTGGCGCACATCCATCTCTACCTCGTCGCCGGCGAACCCGGCGAGCGAGACCGGCGTGGCGGGCAGCGCGTGGCCGGCGAGGACGACGGCGCCGTCGTCGTCGTCCCGCAGGGTGGAGATGGAGAAGAGCGAGCTGCAGCCGCTCATGATGCTCAGCTGCGGGCTGTCCGGCTCCCTCCACGCAGCAGCAGCCGCCGCCGCCGCGGAGTGCACAGCCATCTGGTAGTGGTGGTAGTTGGCCATGGCCGCAGGACTTGGATGAGGAGACAAGAACAACACCAACTGAAGGCAGATTGAATCGGGCCGCACGGACCAAACCGTTGCACTGCTGGAGTATTTATAGATTACATGTACATAGATTACTTGACACACAAGAAGTAATGCTTTCGTACAAGACTAGAAGATGTACATGTTAGTGATATGCTCTATAGGTAATCACATAGATTATTGTATCGCTTTTATGTTTGTGAACTTTTAAATAGTATGCTATTTGGTCCCTTGAATAAAATATCATTTATTGTTTGTGAAACTCTTTATTTATATTTACGATGCCATGCTAAACATCTCTGATCTTATGTCATTACGTGAGACACTTATGATTTATGGATCAACACTTGTACCGATTGATTATCACATTTCATGGATCATGGATATGAGATATCAAATCAATAATTTGGACATATGTTGGAGAATATAGTGTTAGATTTTCCCATCTTAAGACATTGCAAGAATTGTTATATTCTTAAATGTCATCAGTTGGTCTCATACATAATGTATGTGAGATCCTTAGATCTGAGGTCATCATGGTTTTCTACATATGTAATAGTTTACTTAGAGATTGTTAAACATTACTCCGTAAATGGGTAGTCACAAAGGTACCTTTTGGGTTTACTACGAAAATGGGTAGTCACAAAGGTACCTTTCGGGTTTACTACGAAACACGCAAAGGAATGTGAGCGATTAAGATGGATTTTGCCCCTCCTATTTAACGGGAGAGATATTTCTGGCCCCTCGATGTGGTTGGAATAAGAAAATGTATGGTCATACCGAATATGGTTGAGGAGCCAACTACAGCTAAGTAATCCATTGCAATATCGAGTGAAGGATCGAGCTATCATAGGATGGCATGCATCTCATCTTGAGTTCGATCTGGTATCATGAGGCAAAAAGATCAGCAGATGAGCTTTATAAAGGTTCGTTCGATATAATCTTTATGTGTATTCAGGAATTGCTATTTCTTGCTAGGAACCGCTACCGACTTGTGGATCAAAAATGAGTTTCCGGGTCACGACAGATTATGCATGAACATATAGAGTCACATACTTAATGGATTGGAACAAACTAGTTCAAATGAGATCCGTTAGAGGTTTAAATCAGATTATAATCCATACGTGGTTAAGAGTACTATTGAGTTTCTAATGTAGGGATCCGTTAGGGGCTCTTTATAAGGGGAGATATAGGGGCTTTTAGGAGGATGTTGCACCACCCACTGAAACCCTAGCCGCCACCTCCTCGAAGGCCCTGCTGTGCGCGCTGGTGCTAGCACACTAGCGCATGACATTCCACCTCTAGACGTGTGGATACCGTAGAGACATCGCTGCACTGATCGAGGATGATTTGCGATGTACGTAGGGCAAATGAGAGGTCGTTGAAGGAGATGATCGGTGGCCAAGTATGTTGGACGATCGACTACTTCCACTGCATCGACGGGCGTGACGTTGGACCGAGCTGTTCCAACTCTTCTTCCACTGTACTACGCGTCTAGTTGTAACGATCTATGATCTCTTACTCGCATGGTTTCCTAGTTTACGCAGTAGAATTTTTTAATTGTGCACTAGTGTAGCCTACTTGTATCCCAACAATATACATATCGGAACCATATCCAAGAGCATATGCACCAGCGTACACGCGATAGACTCTTGGTCGTCTCCATTGGGTTGCTTGTCGGGCAATCCTTGTATCCAACATTCCCCTATAGTTTGAGCGGGTAAGACATTCAAACTGGTCCAAAAATCAATAAACAAGGATGACAGCACACCCTTGGTGAATATATCTGCAAATTGGGAAGTCGACGGAACGTGAAGAACCCAGACCTCGCCTAGCCGAACCTTCTCGCACACAAAGTGGATATCTATCTCAATATACTTCGTACACTGATGCTAAACTGGGTTGACGACCATGTAGATAGCACTAACATTGTCACAGTAGACAATGGTGGCGTGCTGCACTAGTCGATGGAGCTCAGCCAAAAGTTGTCAAACCCAACATGATTCGGCGGCTGCGTTAGCCACAGCACGATACTCAGCTTCCACACTCAAACAAGAGACAGTAGACTGCCACTTGGATGACCAGTCGGGACGACTAGTCGAGACGAGGTGGACGACGAGACCAGAGAGGAAACTCGTCGGGAGAGAAAAAAGATTGGATCGGGCACTAGAGGCAAGGCTCTGATACCATGAAGGCAGATTGAATCGGGCTGCAGAGGCCAAAGCGTTGCATTACTTGAGTATTTATAGATGGGGGATTTCAAAATTTGCCATTATAAGATAGATGGATTTCAGGATTTGCTCCCTATGTGTCCATAACATATGAGCAAATCCTAAAACTTATCTATATTTACAGTGACAAATTCTGAATTATTCCGTCTTACATGTACATAACATTACTTGACATGTAAGAGGTAATGTTATCGTACAAGACTAGAAGATGTATACGTATCGGAAACCATATCCGAGGGCATATGCACCAGCGTACACGAGATAGAGTCGTGGTCGTCTCCGTTGGTTGCTTGCCGGGTAATCCTTGTATCCAACACCAACAACTACTAATAAACCTCGATCAATCACAAGGGAGTTAAGAGTACCACAAGTACTGTACTGTACTGTACAACCACAATAAGTGCTGCTGCTTTACGGCAGGCTCCTCCTGTTAGTATATTTGAGTGCAGCTTAAGCTATCTTAGCTAGCTTTTGAGATCATTTTGCTATGAGACATTGCTAGCTTTAAAGACTAGCTAGTACTGCACTAGTGCTTTTGCTTTTGCTAGCTGTGAGATGGACATTTCATCTTCTTCGTGGCCCTGTAATAGCTGGGATTACATCCACACGCGGCACAGCGGCAGAGACATGCTAATTAAGTGTCACTATATATGTGTACGTATATGTAATTAAGGGTGGTGTTGCCGACGCAGCTGGTGTCCTACGAACGTCTGCATGATGCTTAGCTTTAAAGGACATCTTCAATAGTTAGAGATAATATTATCTTTAATGTATGCTACAATATCTTTAAAGACACTATCTATAATAGATAGTCTCTAGTACAATCTCTAACATTTATATTTTATAATTTTCTTTTGAAACGAGTCTACATGTCAACTAGAGTAGATTAATGTATCATGTCTTGTTTCACGTGCATGACAGTCTCTTCAGGAAAAAACGACATGTGCACTCTCTCCTCCTCCTCTCTTCTCCACGTAGCATTTTATTGACGTGGCATAGCTAAAAGACGACAATAAATACACTATTGTAGATGCCGTGACGAGCCGATTAATTAATAAGTCCATTTAATCGTCTGGTTTTTCTAACACGCAACTGCTAGCTTATCCTAAAAGCTTGCGAAAAGGAGATGTATCCTCTCCTTTCATTCTCCCGTGAAAAGAAAAGAAAGAAAATAAAAGAAGAGAAAGGGAGATGGATGCATATATATAGACATATTGGAGGCAGTTGACTAAACCCACTTAGATAGAGTTAGAGAGAAATTTAGCTTAGCTAAGGGGTTAATTGGATCGGGAACGCTTGTGCTAATGGTTAGATGTACATTATTACCTGTTTATTTTTTCTGTTGTATAAGAGGTTATTTGCATATATGTTATACCTGTACTTGTATATATATTAGCTCATTAGCCTCATGATGAATACAAGCGCTATTCATAACATGATATCAGAGCGTACCTAGGTTTTTTCATCAAGCCACCGCCGCCACTGGTTCTTTTTTCCAGCCACTGTTGTCGCTAGCCTTCCTAGGCTCGCCATCGCTTCGCTTGTCTCCGGATCCATCGGCGTCGTTTCGCTGCGTCGCCATCTCCCGAGCGCCGCCCGAGCCTGAGTGTAGCGCCCCGTATCATTACCCCGGAGGGTAATCACACTTAGACATACGGATTACTATTCGTCTGCCTGGTAGGACACCGCTCCGACGAATAGTAAGCCTTGCCAAAGTCTACACAGCAGAACAATAAGATAGAAACTGTATTTTATTCCAGTATTTAGCCACGCAAGGCTATGGTCTGCATTACAAGTAGTAATTTACAACTGATAAATGGGACTAAGTCCCCTCGTTTGCCTTCCTTTCTCCATCGGTCTTCTACTCGTCCCACGTGCCGAATATAGTGCCCACCTTGTCCTGCTCCTCGTGGTAAGCGCCCTCGTATCCTGTGGTCTCATCGGTACCTGCGTGTCCTTCGTCCCACTAGGGATAGTTCCCGGCCGGACTAGGATCTATCAAAGGAGAATAATAGCAAATTTGAGTACTAATGTACTCAGCAAGCATTAATAGCAAAAATGCACTGGATGACTCATCTCTGCTTGTTGTTACATTTTCTAGTTCATCTCTCTTTTCTGAAAAATACTTTATCGAGATTTAAGTTGCAATTTTAATTCTAAAAAGACTACTTGTCACTCGGAGAGAAGATAGACCCTTAGTGGTTCCCGTAGACTCCATTCCAAGAGACTGACATGGATTCATGATTTTATTTAGCACTGCGTAGGCTTTGTACCACTTTACCCATAGTTAACTGAGCTCTCTTTGAATTGGGTTCCCCTGCATTTCCTTAGATGTGGATTCGAGATTAGAATACAGAACATTTTCCAAGTTACGTGATTAAATCTCCACTCATTACTTTTCGTCGGTGTCTAAGGCGCACCCCGTCCTCCACTGAGTTCAAAAATGTTGGTTGGGGCGGCCATCTCTCCTGTGCCCCAACACTCCACCGTTTGCGCTACTATAACACCTCGGATTCCCCTAGTTTTGGACTTTTCCTACTGGCCCTGAGTTCATCATCCCTACTCAAAACATGCAATATTACTTACCTAATGTGGAGAGGATAAATTATGTAACGAGGTAGTATTTTCTGCCCGCCAAAATGGAAAAATTGTTGGCAATTAATTTACGGCCTCTGTTCCGAGTAAGAGTAACTACTACAAAACGGGCTATACTAGACGCCTCATCACAGACGGTTCCGAAGGAACTGTCTGTGTTGTACTTATCACAGACCGTTCCTTTGGAACCGTCTGTGATACGTAACTATCACATATGGTTTGTAAATAGAACTGTTTGTGATAATTAAAAGAGAAGGGGTGCGATACTAGAATCACCGTTAGATACATGAACGAGCATTTCTTCGATGAGCCGGGCCACTTCGTTGTGGGCTTCGACGACTTATTCGATCTATACAACCTCAATGCCCTCGATGCCTCGCTTCTACGATGCTGGACATTATAAGTGTGTACAATCAAGTTCTACATTCACGTAATATCGATAAATATCACAACTCGTTGCTTATGTATAGATACATGATGGAAATGTCCCGGCGATGGCGAGAACCAGTGGGTTTCCTCGACTTACACTTGATCTCTGAGCAATGCATCATCGAAGATGCATCCTACGTCGTGAAATACATAACAACGGGATTGCTTGCTTAAGGCGATAAGGACTACATAATGGTGCCCTACAACCAGAAGTAAGTGCTTCACTACTTGCTATATAAATTTTATTTGTACTTTATACACAGCACGAACTTAGATTTAATGACTATAGTGACATACATGAGTAGGTTCCACTGGATCCTTTTAGTCATTGTACCAAAAAGGAACAAGGTAATATACCTTGATTTTCTACTCAACAAAAAGCATGACTTCACCCTTGTGCAAGGAATACTTGATAGGTATGCTCATTTTCTCCATACATAACTCTATTGTAGCCTTCCTTCGTTTAAAATTGCCGAGGATAACTTTTTGGAATCACGTAGGTCGTTCAGCGCCTATGTTGCCGAGGGAGGGACACACAAGGAATTGAGCGTCACACTGCAACACAGGATGCAATTTTTGGTATGCGCTACAACACAATAATCCTATATCACACTCCATAATAATGCGTCTCGAACTAACTATACCTATATATGTAATCCTATTTTTGCAGTGTCACCAGCAAAAACAAGATCACCTATGTGTATTCTACGTTTGCCGTCATATGCAGCAAATTATGAGTGCTAAGAAGAATGATCCAGAGGTTTATCAATCTCACAATAATTATTTTCTAATTATAAATTTAAACATATATGCTTACTACTTTACTCCTGCCAGCGATAGGGCATTAATCTCGATTTAGATTCACTCGTTATGACCGAGATCTCAGAGGTTCGAGGAATACTCTGCGGCTTCATCAAGACGGAGATCGTTAATGCCGACGGAGAGTTTCACTCCGTCGACACCGCTGAATGACCTTCAAACAATTGATTCAATTGTAATTCACTTTGAGTAGTTGTAATTCTGGCGACGATACTTGAACAAACTTTTTTGTAATTGATTTTGAGTTGTAAATGATCACTTTGAGTTGTCAACAATTGATTCATCTGTGATTTATCTGTTTTCTGCTTGCTTATTTTCAAAGGGCATGGCTAGCAATTCCTGAGGCTAGCCAAAAAATCAGAAGAAAAAAAAAGAGTTAGGTATAAAAAATCACAGACGGTTTTATGGTATAAACCGTCTGTGAAGGGCTACTATCACAGACAGTTTCCACCAACAACTGTCTTTGTGATATGATGGATATCACAGACGGTTCTATTTACTAACCGTCTGTGATATGTCTCTAATCACAGACGGTTTGTAAATAGAACCATCTGTGGTATCCTGCATATCACGCATCGTTATTGGTTGAAACAAATGCGTGATAGTATCCTTCACGTATGGTTTCAACCAAAACCGCTCGTGTTGTGTTTTATCTCGAGCGGCTCAAAAACCGTCTGTGATAATAGCCTGTTATCACAGACACATAAATTTAGACGGTTCAAAAACCGTCTATGACGACTATTTTGAACCGTCTGTGATGACCCTCTCTGTAGTAGTGAGTTGTGTAGGTCCTTATATATTAACCATATGTAAAGGGGTCCCACCTCTTGCCTCATCATCATCTTTTTCTCATCTCCTTCCCCTGCCCCGGGCCCCCTTTACCAGCCACAATATTAACTCTTCTCTCATCTATTTTCTCATCTCATCTCTTCTCTCTTCTCTCTTCATCTCTTTTATTCAATTTGATTTTGAGACATAGTTTTGATGCAGATATATATGTATGATACAACAATATATAGTTTACATTTAATATAACTAGGTTGGTGATCAAGAGATAAGCTTGCCTTTGTAATTGTAGAAAAGATCGGAGTCGACGGATACGAGATTAGATAATCCTGCCTGCGTCGGTTCGTTCTCTGGAATTTATACAGCAGACACAAATAATACATAAATAAATACTTAGTTGCTTTTGGGTGATATTAGGTGTACATAAATTAGTTGATTTCTTTTGTTAGCCGATTTTAATTTAATAACATTTTTCAGACCCCCTTCTAAGTTAGAACTCCCCAACTGTGGTCGTTCTACGGTCTATTCGCTCTAGGATCGAGGTTACCGAAATTCGTGTTTTAATGTACAAAAACAAAATACTAATCGTGCTCGCATGCAATTAGGTCTATTAAATTTTATTCATGTAGATATGCCTAATCGATTTTATTTAATTGCGTACGTCTTTATTCATTTCTCTAAATAGACTCGGGTTGTTTATTTTAATTAATCTATCATGATTAAATTATTTCCAACGTACCAAAATTATTTATCTAATATACTGAGTGTTATCAGCGATTAATTTATTTACAAAGTCTTAGATTTATTTTATGTTTTTCCTATTTTTATTGTCTATCGGTCTAGCTATTGTTATTTATCTATACAAGGTTTTATAAATCCATTTTTTTGGCAATTCGCCCGAAACTCGTAGGTTACGCATCAAATTATTTATCTAACGCAGTGGCGATTTTATTAGATTTATTTTACCCGCTCTAATTTTTCTACCGGTCGGTCCATTGCTAAATATTCTAGCGTGGTTTAAAAATCTATGCTACTAGCGATTCATCCGAAACTCGCAAGTATGCTACGTACACGTTCTCTCTATCTATTTTTATTTTTAAAAAAAATTAAACATATTTTCTCTTCTTTTCTTTTCTCTATTTTCTCTCTTTTCTTTCCTTTACATTTCTCTCTCCACCCTATTCCTTTCACGTGGCCGAGAGAAGCATCCAGGCTGCATTTCTTTTTCTTGTTCTTCTTTCTTCACTCCATTCTCCATTCTTTCTCTTTCTTTCTTCCACTATTTTTTTCTGGAGCTTTGCTCCCTGGCCGAATGAAGCTCTTGGGCCATGGAGCTTCCTCTTGCTGGCTCTCCTCCCTAGTCCTCACTTCCCATTTCCTTTCTCCCCTTTCTCTTTCTTCCATTGCTTCTTCCTCTAGTGTTTTTTGCTGCATGGCCGAATGGAGCTCCATGGCGCTTCCTCCCTCCAGTGCCACCCCTGGCTCCGTGCCCTCGCCTAAGCCTCACCTCCTCAGCCCGCGTTGTGCCTCAAGACCATCGCAATGGCGTGGCCTCCGACGCCGGCGCATTCACTTGGCCCTCATCTCGTGCCTCCCTCACTGGCCCGGTTCTCCTTTTGTTCATTTGGACCTTGGGTTTGATTTTTTGGTTTTGCTTACTGAGTTGATTTCTTTACTGATTTCTTTTGCTTGATGTTCATGCATGAATAATGGGGACGGAGTGGGTTCTACTGCCATGGTTGTCGCGCACTGAGGTAACTTCTCTACCTCCTGCTCTCTCCCTACTCCTCCCCCCTTGCTGTTAGTGCTATTGCGGTGGGTTTGGTTAATACTCTGTGTTGTATACTGAGGGCTATTGGTATTGTGGCTTATTGTGGCATGGTCACCTTATTTGCACTTCTTGTTCATATGATGAGTTCATGGTTAGACAAGAATGACAGTGGTGTGAGTGTGGACCACCTTGGGTGGTCTTGGTCGGTTTTGGGTCGAGGATGGCGGTGGTTGGTGGTTAAAGTTAATCTTGTTTTGCTAGTTTTTCTTTGTAAGAATTTCTGTTTTGAATAGGAGTTCAAGTAGGAGTCCGAGTAGTATTCCGAGTAAGAGTCAAGTCTGCATGCTCAAGCCTTTATAAGGACCAGTAGTCATGTAATCGTGAGTTGAGTTGAAGAAATACAAAAAAAAAAAGAGGAGCAGTGCCCTCCTGAAAGAAATCTCTCGGCATTGTTTTGTTTGTTTCGTCTTGCAGGGAACTACACGGAGTGGTGCTGCTGTACCGAGGGCAGGGGGAGTCTTGAGGTGTTGCTTGCTTGTTTCACGTCATCAGCAAAAAGAAATTGCTTGGAGCGGGTCACGAAGGGGAGGACAGATTCTGTAGCAAATCATGTCGAGTCACATCAAGAGAAGAGGACAGCGGGTCCCACGGCCAAAAGCTAGGCTACTTGAGGTGCTTTCCTAGCACCATAGCACCACGTGAGGACCGAACAAAGCTTTTCTCCGGAGGATCGTTTCTCTGAAACGTTTTCCTGGAATGAAGCAAAGGTCAAAGACAAGGAAATTTCAACATTTTGTATCAGAGCCTTGCACTCAATCCGGCGATGCGTCGATCATCTTCCCACTCACCTACCCGGCCAAGGATGCCCAGTGACGTCGACGTACGTTTGGAGGTGGGATTCGGCAGCGGCAGCGGTGGCAATGCGGAAGTGGTGATCCATCGCGTGGTAAGGGAGTCAAGAGGCTCGATTGTCTATCCGATGCTGACGCGAACCAACTATGGAGATTGGGCTCTCATGATGAGGGTGAACCTACAAGCACAAGGCCTGTGGGAGGCAATCGACCCCGGCAATGGTGACTACCGCGACAACAGGATGGTGTTGTTCGCCATACTCTGTGTTGTTCCGCTTGAGATGCTGTCTATGATTGCCATCAAGAACACCGCCAAGGACACATGGGACACCATCAAGATATTATGCATGGGCGTCCAGCTAGTACACGAGTCAAAGGCACAAACATTGTGCAAATAATTTGACACAATCAAATTAAAAAACGACGAGTCGGTGGATGACTTCGCAATGTGGCTCACCGGCCTAATCAACAACTTGGAGATACTCGGGGACAAGATCGAGGAAGACCGCGTTGTGAAAAAATTCATCCGCGTCGTCCTACCGAGATATTCTCAAGTAGCAATCTCAATTGAGACGCACGTTGACTTGTAGACGCTCTCGGTGGAGGAGCTCACCGGATGACAGAAGGTCGTAGAAGAGTGCTACGAACAAGACAACACCGACTGCGCCAGCAGACACCTGCTCCTCATAGAGGAGGAGTGGCTTGCGTGCATGAAGCAGTGCGAGCATGGCCAGGGCTTGTCTGGCGGACAGAAGCCCAGTGGTGGCAAGTAGTTTCACAAGGAATCATCGGAGGAGGACGGTCATGGCTCATCAAGAAGTCGCGAGTGTGGACGCGGGAATGGGCGAGGCAACAGAGGAGGATGTGGAGATTGGGCTAGGCAAGGCGGTGGAGACAGATCCCGTGATAAGTCACATGTCAAGTGTTTTGAATATGATAAATACGGGCACTATGCGTCAGAGTGCCGCAGCCACATAAAGTGCTTCAGCTGCGATGAGTATGTGCACTATACTTCGGATTGTCAAAACAAGAAGAAGAACGAGTAGGTAAACCTCAATCGAACCAGTGCAGATGACGACCCAACCCTACTTCTCTCCTTATGTGTCAAAGAGGCACCGAACATGCTGATGTTGAACGAGGAGAATGCAGTTCCTAAACTACAAATAGAGGGAGGCAGCCACGATCATACTGACCAGTGGTGCTTGGACAATGGAGCAATCAATCACATGACGAGAAATCACTCCATGTTCCATGAGCTTGACAAGAAGATTTTGGGCAAAGTCAAATTTGGCGATGGCTCCACGGTGCAGATAAGAGGCAAAGGAATAATGCTACTGAAATGCAAAAACGGCGACCAGAAGATGTTGTCTGAAATTTTTTTTATACCGAGTTTGTGCATTAACATACTCAATCTCAGGCGGTTGGTGGAAGAAGGGTGCAGGGTGGAACTGCAAGGTGAGTTCTTGCGTGTCTATGACAAAAACAAAGATCTGCTGATGAAGGTGAAAAAATCCCCGAACCGGTTGTACAAAATTTCCCTGAAAACTTGTAAGCCAGTTTGTGTGAAGGACAGTCTGGAGGAGCTAGAGTGGAACTGGAGTATTAAACAAGGACATAGCGGGACCTGGGACAAGACACGGTTAGTGCAAGAGGCGAAGGCGGCTCGGGAGAATCAAACGACGCCGGCAAGAAGACGATAGGGCATCGTAGGGACGGCGAGTCCCACGAGCATGAAGGGCGTGCCATACATGCATCAGGTGCAGAAGGCGCACACACAAACGACGTAGTGGGCGGTTGCACGGGACGACAACATGACGCGCACACAGTGGGAAGCAGCCTGACTATTGGGGGCAGTGGGCCTCACGTGCATGTAGGTGTGGCAGAAGCCGGCTCGGCAGGGCAAGGCTCTCACACACACACCGGGCTAGGCGCACATGCAGCAAACAGCAGGAGGAGCAGCTTGGGAGGACCAGCAGGCGGCTACTCGGATGGTCCAGTCGGCAGGCCGCATACACTTGCTGCAAGGAGCAGTGGCTCCTATGTCCATGCAGGCGCAAGGGGCATGCAGGAAGTTGGTGCAGGAGGCATTGAAGTGCATGCAGCCCCTAGTACGTGTTTTTTCGGCCATACACTTGGCATTGAATGTATTGGTTCCAGTGGACTGCATGCAAGTGCAGGCTTTGGCTCAAGAAGTCAAAGCGGCGGGTCCCATCAACAGCGAAAGGAAACGGCTGGTGTTTTTGCTGGCGAGTCCCACGCACATGCAATAGGCGATGGCTCAGTTGGAGGTCAAGGTAGCAAGTCCTTTCGGCGATAGGCAGGAAAGAGGAGAAAGCACAAGAAGCTTAGCCATCAAAAGTCAAAGAGTAAGAGACATGAAGAAACAAGATTAAGGGGGTGATTGTTAGAGTTAATCTTGTTTTGGTAGTTTTTCTTTGTAAGAATTTCTATTTTGAAAAGGAGTCCGAGTAGTACTCCAAGTAAGAGTCAAGTATGCATGCTCGAGCCTTTATAAGGACCAGCAGTCATGTAATCGTGAGTTGAGTTGAAGAAATACAAAAAGAAAAAGAGGAGCAGCGCGCTCCTGAAAGAAATCTCTCGACACTGTTTTGTTTGTTTCATCTTGCGGAGAACTGCGCAAAGCGGTGCTGCTGTACCGAGGGCAGGGGGAGTCCTGAGGTGTTGCTTGCTTATTTCACGTGAAGACATCAGCAAAAGAAATTGCTTGGAGCGGGTCACGAAGGGGAAGACAGGTTCTGCAGCAAATCACGTTGAGCCACATCTAGAGAAGAGGATAGCGAGTCCCATGGCCAAAAGCTAGGCTGCTTGAGGTGCTTTCCCAGCATCACGTAAGGACCGAACAAAGCTTTTCTCTGGAGGATCGTTTCTCTGGAACGTTTTCTTGGAACGAAGCAAAGGTCAAAGACAAGGAAATTCCAATAGTGGTAAAGGTCGCGGTGGTGATGTTGGTGCTGGTGCTCCCCTTGGTTCCTTTGGTCCTTGTTCCCTTCTGTTGCTCCTTGTGCTTGTCGGCTCGGCTCTTGGTAATCGATGCTGGTTCCAGCGCCGCTTGTCGTCCTGGCTCTGCTGGTCTTCCTCTTCACCTATGCTCCTCTTCTCTGGTTGCTCTCTGTGGGTTGTGGTTGTTGCAATGATGCTTGGGCTTGGGAGGGCAGTGGAGTTTGTGCTTGAGCCCCTCGCTCTTGGCTTGTGAACTAAGGGTGGGTTTGTGTTCGTTTTGTGTTGGCTATGCTTGCTTTTCTATGCCTTTATTGGGGAGGCAATGGTGCTCTCGGCTAGCTTTGTGAATGAGGGGGTTGTGCTAGAGGGATGCTTTGTGAATGAAGGGGCTTTTGTATGGTTTTGCTTTGGCTGTGCAGAGGGGAAGGTTTTTGTGGGGGAGGCTTCAGCTGTGAATGTGGCTGTGGCTTTGTGAGACTCTTTGTGAGGGGAAAGGCTAATGAGGCAGAGGGGATTCTTGTATGGTTTTGCTTTGGCTGTGCAGAGGGGAAGGTTTTTGTGGGGGAGGCTTCGGTTGTGAATGTGGCTGTGGCTTTGTGAGACTCTTTCTGAGGGGAAAGGCTCATGAGGCAGAGGGGATTCAGCTGGCTTCTCTCCCTTTGCCCTGCTCATGACTACTATGCCCCTGCCTTATCTCTTATTCTCTCTCATGACACTATTTGGTTATTTCCCACTGGTTAATAGATCACTATGTGAGGGATCCTCTGTGGTTGGGGTAAGTTGATATAACGTGGGTGTTGGATTCTAATAAATATCGGGTGATGAAACCTACTGAAGGGCTATTGGTGCCAACTAACCTAGGTTGGTCTGGGAACCTCGAGCAACTTCAGGTGACCTGATCGGCCATTTTCTTTATTTCTAATTCCATTTTATAGCCTTTGGTTTGCTAATAGACTTTTGGTTGTTGGCAGACGATGGAACGATGGACGGGCTTGGATTGGTCGCGAAAATGGCTCGACTGGCTGGCGATAGATGGACAATGATACAAGGAGGGCCTCGGCGATATGCATGCAATAATTTAGATTGTAATTTAATTAAATGTTGTAATTTATACTTCGATCTGTTGTAAAACATTCTTGTAATTAATGTTGAGGTTGTAATATTTTATTTGTACTTGTAACAAATTCTTGTATGTTGGTATGTCGCAATTTAATTAGTGCCATCAAGTCTGAGGTTGTACTAATGCTTACCTTAGCTCGCAACGGACCTTTGTAAAAGACTCTGAATGTATATTGATGATTTATTTTTGTTGCAATAATTCATATTGTTATGTGTGTTGATTAAATCTTGAGGACATAGCTTGTATGAAATCATTTGGCGAAGTGATTAATATTATTCTGAAGTTATGCTTTATTCACGCTTAGAAAATTTTAATTTACTGCTTGTCGGTGATCTAGAACCGATCTTACATATGATTGTTTGATTCGGGGGACTCCTGAATATAAAACCATGTAGAGAATGACACAGGGATTTTATACAACTTCGGTCCTTCTTCGGGGAGAATAGCAACCCTACTCCTGTGCTGGTGTATTGAGTGTGATGATTACAATCAAGAGGAAGACTAATGCTTAATGTTTTGTGCTCTTGATCGATCCGTCCCTCTGTCTTGTGATTTTAGCCTTTATATAGTATACGAAGGAGTGGCAGTTTCTCCAAGTGAAGAGGCGCCTCAACGTTCCAAATAATGAACCGCTTGATGGCAATTGTCGTTAAGGACGTGGCATCCCCACGTTGTCAAGCAGTTGTTGTCAGAGACAGAAGTGATTCATGTGGTTACTTACAGAGAGTAACAACGTATATTAAATACCCCATGTGTTAAACACGGCGCGTAATACTCCCTAACTGATCAGGCCCACAGGTTACCAAGCCTTAGCAATAGGGTTGGCGAAGCTAGGCTGGTCGAAGCCGAGCGAGTCGTAGAAGATCTTACGGCTACACGATAGTCGTAAACAAGCTTACGACTATACCATGGTCGTAGAAAGACTTACGACCATGGGGTGGTTTACGACCAGACAACTTGATTTCTCCATTATAAGTATTTAAGGAGTACACTTAAGATCAATATGGGAATATTAATATCTATAATAAGAATTACAGATAAATAAATAAATAAATAAGGATTATTAGATCTTTGTCGTCTAGCCCCCCAGCTTAAAGTGAAAGTAACTTGGAAAAAGAAGTCGTAGAGGATCTTACGACCATTAGGTGATTGTAGAATGATGGTCGAAGGAAAGGCTTTTCGACTATTATTTTATTTGACCAGAGATAGACTTGGTCAAGTAGGTAATTTCTCTTGAGGTGTAAAGACCGACTCGGTTCTCTCGAACAAGCAAATTAAAGAATCTTAATCGACTCTCACAAATCTGTCAGTTGGAGCGGTTCCCGAAGGGGTGACAACTATTGAGTTCCCACAATCTCTTAACTCAAGGGAACGGTTATAAAAAGGCATCGTAGGCACAGCTTAGGGTTTTTATTTTTCCCGATTTGCTTCTACTATTCATCGAGCTCTTGCACTCTCTGCTGCCAACCAAATCGTACGCTCTCTTGAAATCTTTCCAAATCCAAATCACCCTAATTTAGAGAAGATGGCCGGAACCGCTTCTAAGTAGGCGGGATCGGAGATGAATTCGACCAAGATAAAGGCTTTGGTCATCGCCAAGAAGATTCCGAAAAAAAGAATTTGTGAAGTGGATTGAAGCTGCTGGGCAACATTGGCCGTTAGGAAAAATCAGTCAGAGATCCCTATCTTTCAGGCGTACTACGAGTGTGGCCTTCGATTGCCTACTCATCCCTTCCTTACACTCATACTCGAGCACTTTGGGGTGGAACTGGTGAACATTGTTCCCAACTCCATCACAATATTAAGTGTGTTCGTGTACTTATGTGAGGCTTACCTTGGGATCCTTCCAGACCTAGAGCTCCTCCAATACTACTATGGAATGAGCAAACAATCTATAAACGCCGGGAGCTGTGGTCTGGAGCTTCATGATGGGCATACCAAGGAGTACATTCAGATGTTTACCCAGTCATCGTGGCTAGGGTGGAAGAGGAAACGGTTCTACTGGGAGATGACCAGTAAAGATAGTCTTTCCTTCGTAGGGAAGACTACCAAGAACATTTCTTTCTGGGATTCGACTCCCAAGGATCTTGGCCGGATCGCCCCCTACATTCAAGCCATTAAAGACTTGAAGGAAGAGGGACTCACTGGATGGCACGTGGTGAAGGATTTCATCACGCGCTGCATTAGCCCTTTGAAGAAACGAGCACATCCCATGTGGATGTACTCAGGGGGATGACGATTTGACTAGAGATTACGGGAAAGGTAAGTAATCTTTCAACTTAGTTTTCTTTTGGTCAATCCCAAGTCTAACCACTAAATATTTTATCTGATTGCGCAGATCTCTTACAAATGGAGATTGACATTCGAGTCAAGCTCGTTTGTGAAAAAGCTCTGTCACCTGACGTGGTGGCTCCTCGAATCCTTGCACTCGTATCCGCAAAGGAGAAGAAGGAACACCTAAAGGTAATCAATGACTGATTCCGTCTTTGAGCCCTAGTAGTCGTGGAAGAACTTACGACCACTAAACAATGTTTCTTTTTCTGACCTTTGCAGAAAGTAGACATGGCAGACCGTCAAGACGACCAACAGGTCAGACTGATGGTCATTGGCATGCAGGCAGAGCAAGTCAGGGCTCCTCCAGCCAAAAAACGTCGACTTGTAAAGGTCGTCGGCAAGCAGGGGCAAGTTCAAGATTCGATCCAACCAAGCCTTTTAAAAAGTTCTTTACAGACATAATTGCTGCAGAGAAAGCCAAGGCGATCAAAGTGGTTGAAGCCCTTAAACAGAAAGTCCCCAAGACTGAGGTACCATTCTATTATGATGATAAGACTTTTTTAGTCTCAGCTTCTCACAGCTTTATTAAGCGACTAGAGAAGGAGAACTAGAAAAGCTTTGTATCTTTTGTGAAGGATACCTCTACACTGGCAGAACCTTTGGTCGATGGGAGTACTGCTCCTAAGGTGGTCGAAATAGGTTTCGATCACCAGGGAGAGCAGGAAGTTCAAGGAGCAGCAACTCTTGCTCGAGACCCACGACCATACATGGTCGTGGCGGACCCCATTCCTCAACTCGAATTTCGACCAGACGTGGTCGAAGAGAAGAAGTTGAAGAAATCTTCCTTAGGGAAGGTTTCTTCTAGATTCAAGATCAAGTCTAGGAAACGAAGGTATGTAAAAAGACAAAAGCATAAGAACAACACTTACCTTTTGCTTTTTATAAATTTGACATACTTGCCTTTCTGTGATCTTAGCCCGACTCCTCCAGCCCCCAAGAATGCCTCCCTCGAGAAGCCCGTCGCCACTTCTTCTGCAGTCATAGAGACAACAAATGTTTCTCCTACAGTCGAAGAGATGACAACGGAGGCGGTCGAGGGATCGGCTCCTGTCCCCATGGTGGAAGAAGTCGTTGCCGCTAAGGCTACTATGATGTGACGACCCAGCCAGGGGCCCCACCCGAGAGGTCCTCTAAGGCCTCCCTGGGAGTCCGCCAGGACCTCCCAGGAGGTCCTAAGGACCTCTCGGGCAGTCCTCCCAGGCCTCTCGGGAGGTCCAGTCGAACCTCCAGGAGGTCCAGGGTACTGACCTGATGAGGTCTTGAGGCTCAGGACCTCCCCAAGAACCACGACCAAACCTAGGGGAGGTCCAGAGACCAACCCGAGGAGGTCACGGGACTTGGAGAAGTCCTAACCCTCCTGTGATCCGAACCAGTCCCAAGGATCAATGGCTAGTTCTCACAGCAATTACAAGTGATAACCCACATCCACACGAGATTTTATTAATAGCAAAAGAGTCGATTACAAGGTTTGCTTACAGACCGACAAAAGCAAAATACACAGTGGAACAAAAGGCAAGTACATCCAATACACCACAGGTAATTGGCTGGAGGGCGTGGCCTAGTTGATCTGGTCTTCGTCATCATCAAGGAAGTCCCCTCCTGCTCAAAAATTAGTTTCAAGCAAGAGTGAGCACAACAACCGTGCTTGCAAGTTACACCTGTGGGGTAACAAAATGACATGCATACATGGATATTCAAAGGAAGGCATAATATGGTTGCTTTGCGCAAAGCCAAGTTTATTTTAAATACATATACTAAGTTCCAAGGCGGTTATACAATATTTAAATTTCATTTTGTGTGAATCTCGGCCAGCTTGATAACATTCATCATCAAGGTGGTGAAGGATACCCTCTGTCACAAGGCTCGCCTGCCCATGGGATAGATATAAAAAAAAACAGTTTATCCAAAACCTTTTGAAAACAAAACCAATATCTAACTTTGAGTGGTCTTTGCCAGCACGTCCATGACCGTGGACACGGCTATTCGAATAGTTTTCGCTCTACAGAGGTTGTACACTTTACCCACATGACATGATTCCCCTAGTTTGTTTGGCATTCGTCAATGCCACCTCCCACTGCCGAAGGTAAGAGGTCTAGAGCTCATGACAAGGCCTTTACAATGCATCATTCCACCACAGCCCCTCCTCGCTAAGGTTTCGCTTCCATTGGATAGAAACCCGTCGGAAAAGCCCCCTCTTGCGCCAGTGGGAAATATAGGTTATAAAAGACCATAGGCCATGAAAGACCTCCCACACATCAAAGTGGAACAACCGCGGTGGAACTTTGCAAATTAATTGGCTAGGTCCCACACCCCATTCTGGAGACATGTGGTTGTACGGGGGTGGCATAGCCCATTATAGACTTAGCAAAGGGACGCTCAAAGGCTGGTCCTCAAACGACTAGGGCGATAACCACAGAACCCCTGAGCCTCAACTCTACCCAAGTTGAGCTCGTGCATGGACCTGAACCCACCAAGCAACCAATTCGCCCCAGTCCAAAACCATTTTCCTTTCACTCGCTTTTCAAAGACATTTAGAAGCTTCCATGACAACCCAATGACATGGCTTAAAACCTTTAAACAACAGTTGGTCATGTTGGTAAAATTCCCCAAATTAAATACTTTTGGTCTAAGCGAGACTAAGCATACGTGTTTCAAATGATCTCGGTTCGTACTAATGTACCAACCAGCTTTTCCTATGGTGACAAGATGTTCGGTTCAAGGTCAACAGTGACCATACAAAGGATTTAGGTATAGCTATGGATTTAAAGACAGGTATTGAAATAACTTAGTAAAGTAAGCATGCATAAACCTTTAAGACAGAACATAGTAATTTGAAATAATGGGTGTAACATGATCAAGAGTGTAACTTGCCTTGCTCAAAGACCTGGATGTCTTCTTCTTCAGAGAGCTCTTGCTCCTCAGTGTCTTCACAATCTACACGAGGAAACCAAAGCAACTCAACACAAAGCTCAAATAAGATCCAAGGAAACTTTAATGAAACTTCAAAATAAAACCAACAGAGAGGCTAGGTCAGTTTGGAGGAGATGCAAGGAGCTTGCTGGGGGAGGTCCCAAGCTTCAGGAGGAGGTCCAAAGAGCTTTGGAGGAGGTCTAAGAGCTTGCTGGAGGAGGTCCAGAGAGTGAAAATGAGCCAAGGGGTAAAGGGGAAGGGCTGCCTAAGCTTATATAGCCAGAGCCGCCCAGATACCCACGGTTACACATGTTCAAGAGTTGGTGAAAAGGACAATGGGAGCAGACAAAGATGGGACAAAAGAATAGCACGGTTGCTGCAAAAAGGTAGAAGCATTTAATGCGATACAACAGGCATTAAATGTGGGGAGACTCCCATGCGCAAAGGACACGATCAAAGGATAAAGAAATAGGAGTGTGACTGCCAAATGGGGCCAGTCAAAGCTTAAGGGGAGGTCCTGCGGAGACCTAGAGGGGATCGCGCAAAGGTAAGGGGAGGTCCTAACGATCTGATCCTCAAAGGGGAGATCTAAACGGTTAAGATCTCCAAATGGGAGGTCTTAACGGCCAGATCTAACAAGGGGGAGGTCTGGATGGTTAAGATCTTCAAAGGGGAGGTTTTAACGGCCAGATCTAACTAGGGGGGGTCTGGACGGTTAAGATCTCCAAAGAGTAGGTCTTAATGGCCAGATCTAACAAGGGAGGTGGGCGATAGTGAGATAAGAAGCAGGAGCCATTGGATTTCCATTGAACGGGTCAAGCCAATTGGGTCATTTGACCGACCGAGCTTAACGCCCAACAGATCGGGCCGCCCAATACGGATTGGGCGGTTCTAAAGGAGGGACGCCTGCACCATCCGAATATCTCACCAAGATCAAACCGTCCAACGCAAATTGAACGGTACACAAGCGATAGAGGTCTGGATCAAGCGGAAGGCTCGAACGGGTATGAGGGAGGTCCAAATGAACACAGAGGAGGTCCCAGAGGACACAGGGAGATCCTGAAGGACACGGGGAGGTCCAAATAGACAAGGAGGAGGTCCTAGAGGACACGGGGAGGTCTTGAAGGACACGGGGAGGTCTAAATAGACAAGGTGGAGGTCCTAAAGGACACAGGGAGGTCCTGAAAGACACAGGGAGGTCTAAATAGACAAGGAGGAGGTCCTAAAGAACACAAGGAGGTCTAAATAGACAAGGAGGAGGTCCTAAAGGATACAGGGAGGTCCTGAAAGACACAGGGAGGTCTAAATGGACAAGGAGGAGGTCCTAAAGGACACAGGAAGGTCCTAAAAGACACAGAGAGGTCTAAATAGACAAGGAGGGGGTCCTAAAGGACACAGGGAGGTCCTGAAAGACACAGAGAGGTCTAAATAGACAAGAGGAGGTCCTAAAGGACACAGGGAGTGAGTTCAAATGAACATGAGTGAGGTTTATACCTAGGAAGGGAGATCTGGGCCAGAGAAAATCCAACCCCTTGGGAGGTCTAGACCTAAGGAGGCCTGGACCCGAGAAGGGTAAAACTAGCACAGAAGGGAAGGGATCACCAAAGCTTCAACAAACCCAACAACCAAAAGAGAGTCTTTAGTTGAGGTTTGGTTTAGTCAATTGAAGTCCATTTTGAAATTCTCAAGTTAAGCTTTGAATTCTCATCAAAACAAAATGGTTCTTTTTATTTGGAAAATTCAAAAAGGCTCCAAAAGGGCAAGGTGTTACATATGACCACTGAGGTGGTCGTGGAGGTAGGTGCAAAGATGGCTAATGAAGCGGTGGAAGCATCTAATAGAGGTGGTGATGGAGCCTCCGACCACCGCGCTGGGAAGGAATTCATTGAAGACATTCCTCCCGGTCCTCAAGGAGAAGCTACCATTACCGAAAAATAAGAAGAAGAGTACTTCAAGTTCTTCTCTGAGTTATTTGGCCCAGCAACCATTGTAGGGTCTTCTTTATTCAGATCTCGCAACAGAGTCCCTCACCCTATGGACATTCCAAACAGGGGGAATGTCTTTTATGACGAGCGCCTTCAAAAGGTGTGGTGGGACAAGGTTGAAGATATTGATGACCTCAAGGACCCCCAGAGGGTATTCGCCAAGTTTGCTCGATCGACCATCTATGTAAGCACCTCATGCCAAATATTTTTATTTTTTATTTTTCTAGTCTCTCATTGCCCTTCTTTATGCAGAGATCTTTGGAGCAAATCGCCACTGTTGGTGAATACAACCGACAGCTTGTGCTGCTAAGACAGCAAAAAGCTGAACTCTATGAGCAAGCTGAGAGATGGTAAGCTACTGCCATATGTAGTTTTTTTATGGTTCTACCACAAGTTTAGTGCTCATGTCTATCTTTAACCTTTGCAAGTTTAAGAGCGATAAAAAATCTCTGGCTGACGCACTCAACTACGAGAAGGTCAAGATGCAGAGGCTAAGGGATGAAAATCTTGACCTAATGAAGAAACTTCAAGAGGTCAACTCTGCAGCTCTTGATCTGTATGATGAAATAAAAAGTAAGTTCTGAACTTAACACTACTTATGGTAATGATCTTTTATTCTTTTTCTAATTCTTGTTTCTTTTTAGAAAAAGAGATCGAAATGGGAAAGCTCCAAACCGAGGTCAATGAAAAGGCCTTGGTTGTTCACGAGCTATCCCATTCTGCCAAAGAAAAAGACCAAGTGATAAAGTCGTGGGAAGAGCAATCTGCAAAGAAGGATGCCTCCCATGACAATGAAATCAAGCAACTTGACTCTCGACTAATGGGTAAGTAACTCTTTACCCATGACCGGTGTTGCTTACGAGTTATTCAGGGATTTGCTTCTGACTAGTCGTACTTTATTTTAGAGCAAGCAATCGAAATCAAGCGACTCCACGAAACCCCAACTCATAGTTAGGAGGAGATGAAGTTTATGAAGATCAATCTTCAAGACAACATATCCCTCCTCAACAATGTACTCGGGGAACTTGGTGCAAAGGAGGTGACTCCTCTTGAAGACACTATGATCGTCCATACGAGTGCCATTGGAGAGCAAGTCAGAGCTGTAGAGGAGCTAATAGCTACTCTGAAGGCCAACCAGGCTGACTCACTGAGAGAAGCAGTCGAAAGTGCTGTAAGCTATGTCTTGGCAAAACTTAAGGAACGCAACCAAAATCTCAACCTTCAACCAATCGAGGACTATTTTGACTGCTCCAAAGCAGAAGCAACTCGTCTAATCGAAGAGGTGAAGCTAGTTAGCCAAAAGGTCGCAGAGGAGATGTAGATCGGATCTCCTTCATTAGAGTAGATTGTAATAAGAAAATTTGTAAAGACAAGTCTTTTAGTTATGAATATATATACCTATTTTTTCTTGCAAATTATCTTGTCGAGTAGTTAAAAACTCATAAGATAATTAATAGAAAAAGAAAATTTAATTTAAGACTAAGAATTGAAGTCATATTAATGGCTTTATCCTAGCCTCCGATAATTTGCTTAGTTTATTTAGATAAACTAAGTAAATAGTGTATATAAGTGTTTGCTTAAAAAGAAGAAGTTTTTCCTACGTGTGTTGTCGATCTTGATTGTCATGTTCTGGTCGTAAGAGTTTAGTAACAGATAGACACTAGGAAGTTCCTTCTAGTGGGCAGGACCACGTGTAGAGAGGAAGGACTTCGACTAGTGAAGCTACGTTCTTTGACCATAGTAATCAAATCAAGAGCATCAGCATGAGTGGGATAAACTCTTCAAAGTGCCTTAAAAATTTATTCAACTATTTCCAGTAAACTCAATTTGTTTGACATTGATAGCAAGATTGAAAACAGTACGACGCTAGGAAGTTCCTTCTAGTGGGCAGGACCGCATGCAGAGAGGAAAGACTTCGACTAGGTGTTGTGTCTTTCTCCGACTAGTTTAAACACATGGAGGTTACTACGAGTAGTCAAACAAACTATAAAAGTATACTCCACTTAGAGAATTTTTTGTAAGTAATAAAGAAATAAGCTAAGGTTAAAAGATCTTGTTTGAAAAATGTTTCGACCAGATTTGTTGAACCCAGTCTCTTTGTATTGGCAGCAAAAGTTAGGAATAAGTCGATACTAGGAAGTTCCTTCTAGTGGGCAGGACCACGTGCAGAGAGAAAAGACTTTGACTAGGTGATGTTACCCTTCTTCGACTAGTGTAAAGAAAAACTGAGTGTGTAGAAATGATCGAAATACTATCAAAGCACTACTCAATAAAAGACAATAAAGAGTGATGAAACCTGAAACTTTATTGATATAGTAAGGAGTTAAACATAAAATTTGTGTAACTAGTCGATGTTCCAAGAATTGGAGAGAATCCGGCTGTCTTCTAATGCTACTTGTACTGAACCTAGTCGCATAACTTTGACCATATTGTAAGGACCTTCTCACTTGGGGGAAAGCTTATTTCAATTAGACTAGGATTGAATCTTCTTCAATACCAAGTCACCTACAGCAAGGCTGTAAGGTTGGACCTTACGATCATAGTATTTGCGCAGGGCTTGTTGGTAAACTGCTGAACGGATTAGGGCTTGATTCCTCTTCTCTTTGAGCAGGTTGATGTCATCCGCTCAAAGTTTTTCCTGGTTAGAGTCGCTGAAGGTTTTGACCCTTGTCGACCGGATCTTTAGTTCTGGTGGAAGCATGGCTTCAACCCCAAAGACTAGGAAAAAATGTGTCTCACCTGTAGCCCGACTTACAGTTGTGCGAACTGCCCATAATACTGAGGGTAATTCTTGTACCCCAAGCCCCCGAGGGCATGATAAGCTGGTCAAACACTCGGGTTTTTATGTCATGCATTATTTGTCCATTCGCTCTTTCGACCGCTCTATTACTCTGTGAGTGGGAAACAAAGGCATAACATATTTTGGTACCTAACTCGTCGCAACATTCCTTAAATTTTGCGCTTGAAAATTATTTACCATTATCTGTAATTATTCGACTAGGAACACCAAATCGAGTAATCACGCTTTTCATCATGAACCTTTTTGCTGCTTCTGTTGTTATCCCAGTCACAGGTTCGACTTCGATCCATTTTGTGAACGTATCAATAGCCACAAAAAGGAACTCGAAGCCACCTGGTGCTTTTGGGAACGGCCGTAGGATATCGAGACCCCAAGCGCAAAAGGCTATGAAATAGGAATTGTTTGCAATGCCTGGGCCGGTTGGTATATTTAACTGCTATGAAATTGGCATTGTACACACTTTTTAACCAACTCTTTGGCATCATGGAGGGTTGTTGACCAATAAAAACATTGTCAGAAGGCTTTACTTACCAGCGTTCTGTAAGAAACATGAGTTCCATAGATACCCTCGTGTATGTCATGAAGCAGATTTAATCCTTCTTTCTGTGATATGCATCGCATGAGAACCTCTTGAGTACCTCTTTTATAGATGACTCCTTCAACCAAAGTATACATTTTGGCCTTACGAGATAAATGATCTGCCTCGAGATCATCATCGGGTAGAATGATCTGCCTCGGGATCATCATCGGGTAGTGTACCCTTCTGAAGATACTCGTAGATGGGACTCATCCAGATATCCTCGTACTCTAGAGAGATTGTCTCAATAGGAGGTGTTTCTGGTGCTTCGACCAGAGACAGCTTCTAGAGCTACTCCAAGAAGACTCCTTGCGGTACTTGAGATCGGGAAGAGGTGATTCGAGCTAACTGGTCAACGAGAAAATTATCCTTTCGACGGATATATTGTAACTCAAAATTAAAAAAATGCTTTTCAAGCCTCCTGACTTCCTATAAGTATTGAGACATGGTCGGATTAGACCACTGGTACTTTTTTCTGATCAGATTCACGACTAGTTGAGAGTCTCCTCTCACGAGTAGCCGTCGGATCCCGAGCGCTTTCGCTGCTCGTATGCCAGCCAACAAACCTTCGTATTCTGTCACGTTGTTAGTAGCGGGAAAGTGTAATTGAATAACATATTTTAAGATCTCTCCCGTAGGAGATTCCAGGACCACCCCAGCCCCTAAGCCACTAAATGTGAGTGACCCATCAAAGTACATCGTTCACTGGTCGTGGATATCGTACTAGGGATCCTGAACAGGTTTAGGATTTGTCCATTCGGCGACAAAGTCTGCCAAGATCTGGAATTTAATGGACGTTCGGGACACGAAATGGAGGTTGAACTCTCCAAGTTCTACTGACCATTTTGCCATGCGTCCCGCTGCTTCCCTGTTCTGGAGGACCACTCCTAAGGGAAACTCAGATGGCACAATTATCTTGTGTGCCTGAAAATAATACCGCGGTTTTCTCGAAGACATGAGGAGGACATATAAAAGTTTTTGAACCTGAAGGTATCACTCGTTAGGCCCATATAAAACTTCACTTACGTAGTAAACTGGTCTTTGGACATTTTTCACGTTCTGCGGCCAGTACTGCGCTCACTGTCTGTGGCATGACTGCTAGATAAATTAAGAGCATCTCTTCTGGTTTTAGAGAAACCAAAACAGGAGTACTCGTAAGATACCTCTTGACATCCTCAAATGTTGTGTTTGCCTCTTCTGACCACTCAAAACCCTCATGCTTCCTTAGAAGTTTGAAGAAAGGAATGCCATTTTCTCCTAGTCGTGCGATGAAATGACTTAAAGTCGCCATGCACCTTGTGAGTTTCTGGACTTCTTTCTTCGTGGTCGGAAGGCGCATTGTTTCAATAGCCTTTATCTTTTCAGGATTTGCTTCAATTCCTTGTGCAAACACAAGGAATCTAAGCAATTTTCCCGAAGAGACTCCAAACACACACTTCTCAGGATTGAGTTTCAAGTAGTGTTTTCTGAGGTTGTCGAATGTTTCTTGCAAGTCGGAAATAAGATAAGTCATTTGATGCTTTTTTACGACTAGATCGCCAACATAGGCTTCCAAATTTTGGCCTAGTTGAGATGAAAAAATCGTTTGCATCAAGTGTTGAAAAGAAGCGCCAACATTTTTTAGACCAAATGACATTTTGACATAGCAAAATATTGCAAATGGTGTAATAAATGTGGCCTTTTCTTCATCATCTAAACACATACTAATCTGATGATAACTAGAGTATGCATCTAGAAAACTTAATACTTCATAACCTGCAGTAGAATCAACCAACTGATCAATACGAGGTAAAGGAAAATCATCTTTTGGACAAGCTTTATTGAGATCAGTAATGTCTACACACATACGCCACTTACCATTAGACTTTTTAACCATTACAAGGTTAGCCAACCACTCTGAGCGGTCGACTTCTCTTATAAAGCCTGCTCTAAGTAACTTGTCCAATTCTGATTTGATGGCGTCTCGCCGATCAGGTGTAAATCTCTGAAACTTCTGTTTTACGGGTTTCTTATCAGACCGTAGAGCTAGCCTATGCTCGATCACTTCCCTGGGGACTCTGGGTATGTTGGATGCTTGCCACGCGAAGACATCTGCGTTAGCTTAGAGGAAAGTGACGAGGGCATCTTCCTATTTAGGGTCGGAAGTAACCCCGATGCAAACAGTCTTCGAGGGTTCCTCTGGATTCAAGGGAACCTCCTTGACTTCATTGTTCAGCTTCAGCGTAGCTTTAGGCTTCGACTGCTTGGTCGAAGACTGCCCCTTGCTTGCTTCTCGAGTTGGTATCTGGCCAACCAACTCGAGAGATTTGTGGTCTCATGTAAGCGTCATCTTCTTGTCACAGCATACTGTGATCACTCCTTTGGGACCTGGCATCTTAAGACATTTATATCCATAATGAGTTGTCATTAAAAATCGTGCCAAAGTTGGTCGTCCGAGTGTGGCATTGTATGCCGTATCAAAATCGACCACATCAAAGGAGATTTTCTCTGTCCTAAAATTGCTTGGGGAACCAAACGTGATAGGAAGAGAAACTTAGCCAATGGGTTTGGTCGAAGATCCCGGTACTATCCCATGGAATGAGTATCATACAAGTTTTATTATGGTCCGAGGTACTTGCATCTCATCCAGGGCACTCGTAAATAGAATATTTAACGAACTATCACCATCAACTAACACGTGATTCACTCGATAGTTATTGATGGTGGGCTCGACTATGATCGGATATCGACCTAGTCAAGTGAAAGGGATCGGGCAGTCCGTCTTCTTGAAAGAGATTGGAAACTTCCGACCACTTTGGTGATTTAATGACAAGAAGAGAGTCAATAGAGTTTACCTCTCGTGCAACGGCCTTGAACTGTCGCTTTGACTCGTATGCCAAAGATCCCCCAAAGATGTGATCGATGGTATGCTTCATATCTTGGAACGGCATCTCCTCGTCATCGTCCGACTGCTTACGACCACTCGTTTGCCCTACCTCCTCAAGTGTAGCAAGTGGTCCTTTGCCGGTGTAGTAGTCCTCGAGTTTTCTTTGAAAAATTCGGCAGTTGCAAAGGTCATGTCCTTCCTTTTTATGAAAAGGACGTCACCTGGGCTTGTCGTTCTTTCGCTCGGGGCGCTTACCTTTGCCCCTTTTGGAGTACAGCTTGGAACTTCGAGGCTCCTTATCGTTTACGGCAAACACTTCCTTAGAACTATTGGCTTGAGGCTTTTGACCCTTCATCTTGTTTTTGGATTTTTTGGCCTTCTTATCATTCTTTTTTCTGCTTTCACCCACTTCTTGAGGACTTTTGTCATCTCGATCGATGGTTTTGTTCCACTCAACTGCTTCAGCAGCAGTCACATATCAATCGGACATCTCAAAGAGCTTAGCGACAATAGCTGGAGGATTCAAAGCGATGTCCTCTGTGATTTTTCTGTTGCGGACTCCCTACTTAAAGGCTCTGATAATGGATGAGTCAGAAACCTCTGGAATCGAATTGCGAACCTGACTAAAATGCCTGATGAATTGTGTAAGGTCTCGTGGTCATTTTGTCTCATCCTGTGTAGGTCGTCCTCCTTTCTAGGACGATTGTAGGTGCCCTAGAAGTTGACCAGCAGTAGGTCGTAGAGGTGCTACCACGAATAGATCGACTCGAGTGCCTGATTTAACAACCATGATCGAGCGGACCCTTCGAGCATAGTTAGAAGGTAATTCGCCATTACGTTCTCTCCTCCTACTACTACTCGGACAGCGGTCGTGTAGATTTGAAGGAATTCGATGGGATTCTGTGATCCATCAAATTTCTCCATGTTCACCGGTCAAAACCGCGGCGGCCAGCAAACAGCTCGGAGATAAGGCGAGAACGTCCGACATCGGGTAATGACATCATACCGACTTGTCTATAGAAAAGAAGGGTTGATATCACCAGGTGATCGTAGAAAACGATATCCGTTCGTAGGTGGACCCGACCTATGATAGGTCTCAGTCCTACGAGGATGATACTCCTCGTATTCCATCTAACGTTGCAGATTTCTGGGTTGGAGTGGTGAACGATCACCTCCCCTAGGAGCTTGTCGGTCGTCAGACGTTCAAAGAACTCTTCTCCGACTGGAGTTAAGGTCAGGGGAACGACGTAATCTGTTGTCGCGCCGATCTCCAAGAGGCGAGTTATTTGAACGACTGGTGGTCGACGGAGTCGTACCACTATGACTTCTAGAATGATGTCGAGGAGGATGCTCAAGTCTCACCATCGTGCTTCGAAGCCTTCGCATGATCTCTTCAGCGAAGAGGTCGTACCCTGGCGCTCGTGCAAGTTCTTGAGTTGGGTTCTCGAGCAGATCATTTATGTGCTAGAGTTCCCGAGCTTCCTCCGACTGATATTGAACACGCCCAGGCAAATTTCTCTGAGCCGTAACTATTCTTCTTCGGATTGTCTCAAGATCATCCACATATGGCCCTTGAGTTTGCCTTAATGGAGTGCCATTATTTTGAGGATTTCTCCTACACTCATTAGAGTGCTGATCCCGTTCATTGCTAGAGGCATCCTCATCATTGCCACGAGGGGTCGTAGGATGTGATCAGCGAGGAGCATCCTCGGACTTGCTTCTAGGACAGAGATCATGATCTAAGGGAAGGGCGAAGACCTCCTGTATATGACCTCCACTTACGCTTGAGGCCTCCGGGCTTAAAGAGTGGTCAAATAACACTGTCTGGCGACTTGGAGTAAACCCCTACAAGAAGGGGAACTCCGGGTTATAACCGTTTGTGTCCGTAGGTGAGCTGTGCGAATGTGTGGTCGAATTCGTAGGAGCAAGTTGCTCCCTCATATCCTCTGTGGGGGTAACCACAGAGTTATGACCATCGGATGCTGATGGAGTCTCGGAATTATGGCTTCCAGGACTTGCCTCGCTAGGTCGGATTGCCTCAGGCGGACTCGAACATTCGGAGGGAGATCCCTTGTCATGTTGTGAGCCTGCCTGGTTGCAGTTTTGATTGTGGTTAGATAGACCATTGCCCTCTGAGGAAACTGGTCCCTCAGTTGGACGTGTTGTTGTGGGGGAAAAGGATCCCTCCTCAACTCCATCGGTGACATGGTCTCTTAGATCCGACGAATGATCTCTGGAGGTGGCATTACCATCGGATGAAATGATACTTGGCTCGTAGTCGAAGCCGGCATCCATGTCGATGTCTGCGTAGTTGGCCAAGTCGAACCAATTTTCCTTATTCTACTCTCCTGCCATGGAAGCATTAGGAAAAAAAGAGAAGTTGTTGATAAGGAATCACCGGAAGATCCCCACGGTCGGCGCCAACTGTCGGTGATCTAGAACAGATCTTACATATGATTGTTTGATTCGGGGGACTCCTGAATATAAAACCAAATAGAGAATGAAACAGGGATTTTATACAGGTTCGGGTCTTCTCCGGGGAGAATAACAACCCTACTCTTGTGCTGGTGTATTGAGTGTGATGATTACAATCAAGAGAAAGACTAATGCTTAATGTCCTATGCTCCTGATCGATCTGTCTCTCTGTCTTCTGACTTCAGCCTTTATATAGTGTACGAAGGAGTAGCAGTTTCTCCAAGTGAAGATGCGCCTCAACGTTCTAAATGATGATCCGCTTGATGGTAGTTGTCGTTAAGGATGTGGCACCCCCACGTTGTCAAGCAGTTATTATCAGAGACAGAAGTGATTCATGCTGTTACTTACAGATAGTAACAACGTATATTAAATACCCTAGGTGTTAAACACGGCGCATAATACTCCCTAACTGATCAGGTCCACAAGTCAGCAAGCCTTATCAATAGGGTTGGCGAAGCCAGGCTGGTCAAAGTCGAGCGAGTCGTAGAAGATCTTACGACTACACGATAGTCGTAAACAAGCTTACGAATATACCATGGTCGTAGAAAGACTTACGACCATAGGGTGGTTTACGACCAGTTAGCTTGACTTCTCCCTTATAAGTATTTAAGGAGTATACTTAAGATCAATATGAGAATATTAATATCTATAACAAGAATTACAGATAGATAAATAAATAAATAAATAAGGATTATTAGATCCTCATCACTGCTAATTACCGATTAGCGTTGTTTTAGATTAGTCTAGTTTTCTGGGTTCTCACACTGAGCCCACGACGCCGCCCTCCCAAGACGTCGGATCCTTGAGCCCAAGTCGATCCCTAAGCCCGAGCCCGACTCCTTGCGCTGTCATTGGATCCGCCATGCTGCAGACCAGCTCTGCCACCGGATCCTTGAGCCCGAGCCTGAGCCGTCGGATCTTGAGCCCGAGCAGGCTTCGAGATCCGCTACCTCTCGGCCAAGCGGTGGTGGTCGTTGCATGAGTGAGCGGAGAAGGAAGAGGCGGCAGTCGTCGCTTGCTGCCCGCCTTTCGTTGTTGGCCACCTTGCTCCGTCAGAGCCGCTAGTGAATCGAAACTGTATCGGTTTCGGTTTGTTATAAACAGAGTTTCGGTGGTTCTATAGTTTATTCTTCAAAAAAAAGAGAAAAAAAATAAAGATAAAAAATATCTTCAAGCACTATTTCTGTTCCTCGTTGTCCGGTGCTTTTCAATGGTCTCAATTATCGGGACTGGTATCAACACATGTGCCTCCACATGTGTGGTCAGTGTTTTTGGGATTTTCTCACCGACGAGCTACCTTGTCCGCCTCGACTTGTTCTACCTGTTGAGTCCGTGCCCTGAAGGATGCTTCCAAAGACACTCGTCAAGAGATATTTGCTGCTTTTGAGGATGCCATGGAGACTTTTCATACTCAGTATACTGCCTGTAAGACATGGATTGATGAGAATGCCCGTGCCTCTGCTATTCTGGTTGCTAGCATGGAAGTGTATCTCACTAGGAATGTGGTTGGCTTAGCTTCAGCGCAGTTGACGTGGGAGCATCTGCGCAACCGCTACGAGCCGTCTGGTGATTCCTTGTATCTTTCTGTTGTGCGCCAGGAGCAGTCGCTGCAGCAAGGAGGTGTCACTGTGGACAAGTTCTATGCCCAATTGTCTGTGGTATGGCGTTAGATTGACTCTTTGGGGCCAGATGTTTGCCACACTTGTTAGTGCTGTCGGCATCAGCAGTCTCACTTGGAGCTTCATCGCATCTATGACTTATTGACCCGTCTCCGGGCTGAGTATGAGCAGACTCGTGCTCAGTTGCTGGCGCGCCACCCTCATGTGACTCTGTTGGAGGCCCTTGCAGCTGTTCGTACTGAGGAGACTCACCTTTGTGTTGTGGGTCTACTGCCATCACCGTCGTTTCCTTCGATTCTAGCAGCTCCTCTAGTTTCTACACCCGCTACGTCTCCAGCTCCTCCTTCACCAATGATGCCTTCACTAGTGACAACTGCTGTTGGTAGGGGGCTACACTGCACCTATTGCAACAAAGATGGACATATGGAGCAGTTCTGCTACAGGAAAAAGAAGGATTTACATCGTGGTGGCCGTTCTCCAAAGGGCACTGGCGGTTCCTCCTCTCAGAGGAGCTCTGGTGTTTCTGATTCTCAGGAGTTTCTCACACTACTGCGTTGCATAGCTGCTTTTGTACCGTTTGGTTCTACTAATTCTATTGCACAGTCTTCTAGTGAGAGACCACCTTCTACTCCTTTCTCAAGTATATCACCTTGAATTTTTGACTCTGGTGCTTCCTTTCATATGACATCTGATTCCATCAATCTCACTTCCATTGGTCCTTTAGCTGCTCCTATCACAGTTCAGACAGCAGATAGTACCTCTCTCTCTGTCGTAGGACAAGGCACTCTTTCGAATTCCTCTTTTCATGTTCCTATTGTTTCTTATGTTCCCAAAATAACCATGTAGCTCATATCTGCCAGTCAGCTCACCGATCACGGTTGTCATGTTATTCTCGATTCTGAATCTTATTCTGTTCAGGATCGACGCACGGGGACTCTGATTGGTACCGGCCCTTGCCGCCGTGACTCACGGCGTCTCTGAGAGCTTGACTGGCTTCATCTTTGTGATGACCCCCGGGATTGGGCATATTCCAAGTCAGATAATTATACCCGAAAATATAATCTTCAACAAGGAATATACACAATGCCAGGTTCCCGGATATATGTTCTACAATAGTTCCCAAGATCAAAGACTATTGCACATATATCCTCAACAACATTGCACATAGTCATACAAGGCATACAGATACAAATATACATTACAATACTTTACAAGGCTGATTCGGTTTGACAGAAGCAACCGATCAGCATTAACCAACATAAGAGTTTGCAGCAAAAAACAAAATTTATAAACATCAAAGCCACCAAGTGTGCCCCATCAAACCCAAGGCAACTTAGTGGAGGATAGAAATAGCTTCACTCGTTAGCGTGCATGCAGTCGACGCTTAACAGACATTCGCATAAATATCGTCCTCACCTGCAACAAGTGGTTAAAGAACTTGAGTACAAAAGGTACTCGCAAGACTTACACAAAACTACTAAAAGAATGTGTTTACCAGATCCTAAACAAAGGATTAGAGAATACATGCATAAGGCTGACAACAGGATAGTTGTAATGTCAATAGTTTTGCATAAAGCTGAGTTTCAATCATACACTTACTGATTTTTGTCAAAGCCAGTTTATAAACAGATTTGGACTAAAACAACAGTAAGTATAACAGAATTGATAACAACAAGCAAAACAAGATCAAAGTGAGTCCCCACTTTGACCAATAACAAGCATGAATACCCTCCATGCCAAACCCAATAACCCAAAATTTTCAGAACAAGGTCTATACATTGATAACCAACAACTCCGGTGTTGTCGTGAATCAGTGGACCTGACTATTGAATAGTTTTAACTCGCAGAGGTGTACAACTTTACCCTACGACTTAGTTAGTCGTAAGCCTTGGATGCCTCCGAACAATGACACACTTCCTTTGGTATGCCGCCCGGGTAAACTAAGATTTGGTATTTTTCAGCAAGCTGGTGATATTGAGTTGCATCACCCATGTGCGACGTAATCCCACTTAGTGTAGGTTATACCGCCTACTAACCAACAAGCACGCATAAGTTATGTCGAATCCGAGTCAATGAACAAAAATAAAATAGTGCTCCCTGCACATTATAGAATTGAACTCGGCACCCTACGAACACGTAAACTTTACAAATGAACTCACACCACCAGTTCATCAACTCAATATCACCAACCCCTTACTTAACCAAGCAGTAGCCCATACACGGCGTGTGGAAATGCATAAAATCTTTGGAATTAAAGGGTCAAAGTTAGGTCCTTCTTGATCAGGACAAGACTACCACATTACCCAATCTCGTGCACGAAGGCACCATCACTCGCATCCACTTGTCCAGATCTAAACCAACATTTATCAACAGAAATTAAAAGACAAACACAAATTCAGTTTACCCAAACTGAACAAAAGATCTAAAAATGATAGTTGAAAGGTGTTTCCCTAGATTGACAAGATAAACTTGTCAATCACTAACGTGCTACTGACTTTGCATTGCTAAGCGAAAACTATAGAACAAAAGTACCAGAACAAAGATCCTATCTTAAGCATAAGTGTATGAAATCAATTCAGGATAAGCCACAAGCAGTGGGATGTAACTAACTACTCACAGTTCACAAATAATTTAGAAAATAGCATGCAACAATATCACGTTACTTGCAAAATTCCGAAGTACTAAAATCTGGGATCAACATGGTGCAAAGAGGATGCTTGCCTTGATAATAATAGGTCACTTGTGCAGTTTCTGGAGCCACAGAAATAGATTCACTCACGTCAGGAACAGTAGGATCTAAAAGAGTAAAAACCAAATAAACAGCAAGAACTTCCAGAAGGCAAAATGCTAAACAGATGTATGATCAAAGTATTGATGTGCATATTAACAAAATGCTTAATCTATAACTATTGCTAGTAAGGATAATAATCTACTCTAACACCTGCTTACATTAATTGACAAGAGTTAAAGGCTAAAACTAACCCACTATTACGTTACGAAACACAAACAGCAGAACAATCCGAGAAAGGAATTTGCGAATCTGAGCACATCGAGGCAAAGAGATTTTTAGCTTAACTAAAACTATTTTTAGTAAAGATAATACTCTAAATTAACCTACAATAGAAATAACTACTTGAGGATTAACGGTTGGGGTTTTGCCCTTTGGTCTTGTCGGTTTGACCGACAACAAAAAGCGAGAGGCAAGATTTGCTAGCAAAGGTCGATCTAAAGATACATTAAGCAAAGAGTCCTATGCTCAAGCTACTAGGGTTAAACAAGTAACTACCTGGACTTGGAAGTTGAACAGAAAAGCTCTAGGGCTTGATAACGATATGAAAGACCGAAAAGACGACAATAACATGATATCCTCCAACAAGGTAACTTGGTTAGGGATTCAAGGAATGGATGATCAGGATAGCTTAAGTAAAGCCTCTAGATGATCTGAAGAAAAGGAATCGAAAAGAGTCTCACCAGTTTGGAGATGAGGACGAAGAACCCTAATTTGGCCGAAAGGGGAAAACTCCAATCCCTGGTGATCCTGCAAATCAACAAACAAATTTGTTGAGGGGTTTTGCTCCTGGGATCACAAGGCACGAGGTGACGCAAAAGAGCCAAAGAAAAACTCACCGGAGCAACAAAGATCACCATGGCGGCACTCCGGGCACGTTCTGGACACCCAAAGAACAAGCTCAGATTTCAATCTACAACAATGCCAAAACTCACATTAGCAAGGTGAATTAAGCACTGAAGGAGATGAACAAGGGTGAGAACGAGAAGCTACGCTGTAGTTGAGGAAGAACAAGCTGTAGCATCAAAAATGGCAGAAATGGTGAACTAGAGTTTATATAGCCCCTCACCGGAGAAGATGAAGCTGGCTCGTGCGTGTCCTCACAGCAGCAAAAGGATGACAAGTGTCAAGTGCATCTTTGCCAAAACTACATAACGCGCCGCCAAGCGGCGAGCTTCGGTCTTTGGCAAAATTAGGCGGGGAGACAAAGATAGGTCACTGACATGAGGGCCCCACTGTCAGTCTCCGCAAGGACACACAATAGCGAGCTCAAAAGAATGATAACTGTCCGATTAACAATGAACGTTTGAGATTGATTGGGACGTTCGGATGGTCCGAACAGCCCAATCAATCCTGACCGTTCAAAAGAAACCCAACAGTCACAATATCGAGCGTGCCTTAAAGCTTCAAAGAGCAAAAGTGGCACCATTGGATTTTGAATTAAAGGCTGAGATTCGAGGGGTACTGTAGGCGGTCCAAACGGCCCACTCGAGAAGGAGAGTTGGATCTAAATCCAACGGCTACACTTAACTGTGCGCGATTGAGTTTAAACTCAAAAAGAGTGGCGCGGTTGGATCTGAAATCAACGGTTGAGATCCTTTGGATGGTTGGACGGTCGAGCGGCCCATTGATCTCGGCGCTTCATTTAAATCAACGGCTCACAATCATGGCGCGTTAGGATGGTCGACGGCCCAATTGATCATGGCGTTAAATCTGAATCAAAGGCTTGCGGCGTGTTTGGGCTTTATCACTTGAAAAATGGCACGGTAGGAGAAATTGCGCACCGTTTGATTTGAATCTAACTTGGTGAGGTTTGCGTGAGTTTGTAACAACCCAAAAGATCGAGTGCGTCGAAGAAATCGACGGCTCACGTCGCCCTCGGGTTTGGTGGCCTTGAATGTGAGCGGTCGTCGAAGGCACCAGTGGAGTCGCTCTGATGGTTGGGACTAGGTTTGGGTTCAAGGTTGACTTGAACTCAAATCCAACTTCAAAACTTTGATCGGAGGTTTTAAAATATCAAATGAATTTATAAAATCATGAAATTTTGCAAAGAGATTACTGGGATGATATATGTCCCAGATAAAATTTGTAAACCACTGTTTCTTGTTTTGAATTATTAAAATAAAAAACTTTGACCGAATAGATTTAACCAAGGATTTTTCTAAAGGTCAAAATAATTTCTAAAATTTTGACAAAATTCATTTTTATGCAAAATAATTTATCTAGTGTTGGATAAAATACTTCACTGGTCTCAATACAAGCTAGACTAGCATTTTCTTTAGAAGTTTCAAAACAAGGTTAAGATGTGAGATGAAAAATGGAGGTTTTAAATTGTAACAAAATGCCCAGGTTTCAAAAATGACCAGAAATGCTATGAAAAGCATTTTATTACTGTTCATTAAAACTGGGGCTATTACAATCTTCCTTCTATTGCCCTGTTAGTCTTGTCCCTCCACCACTGCCTCTGCTGCCTCCTCCGTTGTGTCTTTTACTCAGTGGCATCATCGTTTGGGACATCTTTGTGGGTCGCATCTATCTTCTTTAGTTCGGCGTGGTCGTTTAGGGTCTGTGTCTAGTGATGCTTCTCTAAATTGTCAGGGTTGTAAGCATAGTAAACAACTTCAACTCCCCTATCCTTCCAGTAAGTTAGTGTCACAGCGTTCTTTTGATCTTGTTCATTTTGATGTATAGGATCCGGATCCTTTTGTTTCGAAAGGAGGTCATCGATATTATATAATTTTTTTGATGACTTTTCTCAACACACATGAATATACTTTATGTCATCTCGTAGTGAGGTTTTATCTATCTACAAGAATTTTACCACCATGATCTTTGACTCACCTATTCATGTCTTTCGTGTTGATTCTGCTGGAGAATACTTGTCAGGAGTCCTTCGTGGTTTTTTTACTGAGCAGGGCACTCTCTCTTAGTTTTCTTGCCCTGGTGCTCATGCCCAGAACGGTGTGGCTGAACGGATGCATCGTCGTCTTCTTGAGACAGCCCGTGCTCTTATGCTTACTTCTGCTGTTCCACCACACTTCTGGGCTGAGGCTGTTTCTACTGGCACTTTCTTGATTAATATTCAGCCTTCTTCTGCTCTTCAGGGTGGGATCCCTGTTGAGCATCTCTGTGATAAGACTCCTGATTATTCTAGTTTTCGCCTCTTTGGATGTGTGTACTATGTTCTTCTTGCACCTCATGAGCGCACCAAGTTGACTACTCAGTCTGTGGAGTGCATTTTTCTAGTTTATAGCGCTGAGCATAAGGGATATCGTTGTTGGGATCCTGTTGGCCGACGGATGCGGGTTTCTTGGGACGTCACTTTTGATGAGTCTCGTCCTTTCTACAATCGTCATTCTCCTTCCACTACTCCAGCATCTCTTGTCGAGCCACTTTCTTTCCTGACTTTTTCTGCCGCCCCCATAGTCACCACACCTCCACTACAGCCTTTGGCCTCTCCGGTGCCTCCTTCACCGTCAGTGTCTTCTTCACCACCGGTGGCTCCTTCGCCACCGACACCCTCTCTAGAGGCTCCTCCTGGCCTTGTTCCTTCTTATCCTCTCTACTACACTCGTCGTCCGTGGGTTGAGGATTCTTCTGATGCGCCATCTTTTTCTGATGAGTCATCTTCTTCGGCCTCTCCTCCTCAATATGCTTTTCGTGGTCGCCAATCTATTTGACCCCCCTGCGCACTTTTGTTTAGTAGCTCTTGCCGAACCGACCTCTTATCGTGATGTTGCTGTTCATCAGGAGTGTCAGCATGCGATGGAAGAGGAGATTGCTGCCCTTTAGCATACTAGCACGTGGGACCTCTTCTCGCGCGTGTTACTCCTATTACGTGCAAGTGGGTCTTTAAGGTTAAGACCTGCTCTGATGGTTCTCTTGAGCGCTACAAGGCTCATCTTGTGGCACGTGGGTTTTAGCAGGAGTATGGTCGTGATTATGATGAGACTTTTGTTCCTGTGGCTCACATGACCACTGTTCGCACTCTTCTTGTTGTGGCATCTGTTCGGACATGGTCCATCTCTCGGCTTGATATCAAGAATGCTTTTTCTCAATAGTGAGCTACGTGAGAAGGTTTATATGCAACCACCGCCGGGGTATTCTATTTCTAAGGGTATGGTTTGTCGCCTTCGCCGATCTCTTTATGGCCTCAAGCAAGCTCCTCATGCCTGGTTTGATCGTTTCTCTTTTGTTATCACTGCGGCTGGTTTTTCTGCCATTGCTCATGATCCTGCTCTTTTTATTCACACTTTGCCTCACGGTCGGACACTTCTTCTTTTATATGTTGATGATATGATCATTATTGGAAATGATTATCAGCACATCACTTTTGTTAAGGAGCGTCTTAGTGAGCAGTTTCTCATGTTTGATCTGGGTCCTCTTCGCTTCTTTCTTGAGGTTGAGGTTATTTCTACGCCTGAGGGCTTCTATCTGTCCTAAGAAAAGTATATCCAAGATCTTCTTGATCGTACTTCTCTTACTGATCAACACACCGTCGAGACTCTCATGGAGCTTAATGTTCATCTTTAGCTCACTGATAGTGAGCCTCTTACTGATCCTACTCGCTGTCGTCACCATGTTAGGAGTCTTGTTTATTTATGTGTCACCCATCCTGACATTTCATACCATATGTATATCTTAAGTCAGTTTCTTTCTGCTCCCACTCAGCTCCACTATAGTCATCTTCTTCATGTTCTACGATATCTTCGTGGAACTATCACTCGTCGTCTATTTTTCCCTCGCTCCAGCTCTTTACAACTTTAGGCATATTCTGATGCCATTTGGGCTAGTGATCACTCTCATCGCCGGTCTCTCTTTGCATATTGTGCTTTTCTTGGTGATTCTCTTATTGCTTGGAATATTAAGAAGCAGACAACAGTTTCTCGTTCGAGTACTGAGGCTGAGTTGCGAGCTATGACTTTGTTGACTTGAGGATTTTGGTATTTCTGTTTCAATACTCACTTCTCTTTTGTCTGACAGTACATGTGCTATTAGCTTTGCTAAAGATCTGGTGAAACATGAGCTTACAAAGCAAATTGGTGTTGATGCTTCCTACATGCGGACACAGGTGCATGACCAGGTTGTTGCTCTTCAGTATGTGTCTTCAAAGTTTCAGTTGACAGACTTCTTCACAAAGGTATAGACCAGAACCAAGCACAGCTTCAATCTCTCCAAGTTTCATGTTGTTTTAAGGGGGGTGTTAGATGTATATTATTACCTATGTATTTTTCCTGTTGTATAAGGGGTTACCTGCATATATATCATACCTGTACTTGTATATATATTAGTCCATTGGTCCATGATAAATACGAGCGCTATTCATAACACTAATCACTAATCAGGGCCCGAAATTAGCGGTGTAAATTACCAACAGTTGTCTGAAGCATCCACGTTTGGCCCAGAGATGTCGGAGGAGAAGGTTCTGGGCGCTATCTGCTTGATGCAGATGGTCCCAATTACACGTGGTCGATTGATCCGCCGTGGATGGATGGTTAATTGCGGCCGCAGATCCGATGAAGATGCCGTTGGTACAACCGGAGATCGATTGCCAATTGCGACCACTGACGGCGACGCGACAAGGTTAGCACATGTGAAACATGCGAGCTTACAGGAATTGTGGCGGGAAGGAAACGCTCGATCCATCGAGGCATCGAGCTATTTACTTTTCAATTCGGATGTGCCACGTTCTTTAGGTTCCGAGATGGAGATGACGATGACGATGCTTCGCGCGCCCCGTGAATATTTTGGTACGGCGGTTTAGAGAACCAACCCAGGTATGCCCATTCCTCTTGTCGTAGGGGCGGCCCACCGCCCCTACAAGACTGACGATAACTTGAAGAGCTTGCGATGCCGGAGGGAGCCCTCGAAGTCCTGACGAGGGCCGGAGGTCCAGGCCCGTAGGAGATGGTGAAGGCCGGTGAACCGGAGGCATCACGAGGTGTCCGAAGGCCTGGCGGTGCGGGGCCGGAAGAATCCCGGTCCCCGGGAGCATGAAGCCAGCACACACCGAAGAAACTCTGGTCTCCGTCACCATCGGGAACCTGGCGGAGGTAGGCCAGATCCACCACCCGGGTAGGCTAAGGTCCAGGGAGGACCGCGTGCTCCCAAACCTACTCCTAGGCTTAGAAACTTTCTGACCCCTACGTTACGTGTGCTTCACTAGGGGTACAATTGTAATTCCTCAGTCTGGGCGGGAGGCTATAAGTAGCCCTCTCCTCACCATGTAGAGGGACCTTTTTAGGACAATAAGAGATAAAGGCACTTCTAGCCGAAGCTCACATCCAGGGACCCTTCTAAGACACCCCTATAAGGCCGAGGGTCTCCCTTCGCATTCTTGTCGGTCGGTTTACTCCTGACAGTTGGCGCCCGTCCGTGGGGTTTGGCGTGAAAGTCCAAGGCCCGAGGCCGTGGATGGCCCCATGAGCCACGTCCAAGGTCTCCGCGGCGGCGGCCGCCGCCGCCGCCGTCAAGTCCACGAGGGCGAGGCGAGATGGCCTCGAGCCCGTCCAAGGTCTCCACGGCGAAGCGGCGCCGCCGCCGCCGCCCCCAACACACCGAGGGCCAAAGCGGGACCTCATGGGCAGCAAGCGCGACGCATGCGGAGGAAGAAGCGAACAATTCCACCCACAGGGTATCGCCGTGGTGACACCCGACCCGCCGAGTACCATCGCACAACCCCAACCTCTCATGCCCGACCACCGAGACCCTCGGGCGGACACCAAACGTCTGAGGCCCTCGGCGAGCTCGCGGACCTCGCCAGAGCTGCTTTCACTTGCGGCGACCAGCGGAGGGTGGCCTCGCCACCTTCTTGGGACCACCGGCCCTCTGGCATGACCACCGCTCCCAGGTGAATCCCGGTCAGGATCCCAATCCCGCTAAGCGCGGGACTTGAAGCGGCCTTGGTTGCCAAGAGACTTCAAGATGCCCAAGTCACCCCTTTCGAAGGCACCACGGATCCCCGGAGTTCCTCAGGGTCTCTGAAAGCGACCATAGAGGCCAGGTGGACGACACCACGGGCGAAGAGCATTTCCCTCATTTCTCAAAGGCGTCGCCCTCACCAGTTTTCACCATCCCCACGGTCCAGTATCGCTTAGGAGCAATGCTGCGACCTCGTCATAATAACTTCAAAACTACGTCGAGCCAAAAGCCGGACACTGCTTGTCAGAAGCGAGGCCTCGGCCGAATCCTCCGTAGCTTCTTGGGAGGTTCGCCGAGGTGAAATGCCAGTGAGGCGTCAGCGAGACAACGGTAATCAAGCGACAACTGCAGACTCTGAAAGGACCGCTCTCGAGAGGCGGCTCATAAGCCCATCTCCATCTGTGGCCGAGCTCTTTGACAAAATGGAGAATGCTGCGGCGAGGAGGATAACAGATGGGGAAGGCGGAAGCCGAAGCCCCCAAAAAGCGGCGGGCGAGAACAAGCTGCAGCAGACCAACCCTAAACAGCGTGGCAACTACTGCTTAGAAGGGTCGCGGGTATACCATGTGGGCGCCACCCAAGACCAAGAAGGCGCCAAAAATGGCGGCGAAGAGGCGCATGGCGGGCGAGGCCGTGGGCGGCGTCTTGGCGGCACCGAGACGCCATGACGCCGCGAAAAAATCACGTCATCTTGTGACCTCCGCGGAGTGCTTTCGCATACCACCGCGAACTGCCGCGCCATTGCCGCCATGAACGACTACATCCACCGCCACCAACAAGCAGAGGGCGAGGGCCTAGGGGCTCGGCAATCAAGCGCCCATGACCGGCGAGGCCACCGTCGGCGGCCGCGGCGAGCGCGTCGGCGGATCATCAACATGATAACGGGGATCCTCGCTTGGCCTAAAATCAAAAAGCGCGCCAGCGCCTATGCCGGCGAATCCATCACGTCCACGGCGGGACAGCGCGATCCGCCCCTACGCCGAGGTGCCCATCACCTTGCCGAAGACGCCTTACGCAGCATCCGCTTCCCACGGGACCCCTCGTCATTTCGCTACCATTGCGGACTTGAGGTTAAGCGCGTCTGATCGGCGGAAGCTCGCCGACCTTACGTTCGGAGGCGCCGACAAGATGATGATCCGCGGACCGCCTATCACCTCCGGGCATACCCTCGTAAGCTTCGGGAGGCGATGTGGCGTCGGGACAAATCGTCTGGCCGTTACATTACGCACGGCCCCGCCTCGCGCCGCGAAATAAATGCGCCGGCGTAGTCCATATCTGTACCCGATACAATGCCATCCTCGTCCGGAACGCGTTGAGCGCCTTGGCGCGGTAGCCCACCATAACTACATCGCATGAAGATCCCCGCACCGTGGCGTTGTCACCATCAGGCGACCAAGACCTCGCGAAGACAGGCCAGAGTTAGCCATTGACCCCGCCGCGCCATGAGCTGCGCTCCGCTTCGAGCGCAGCCCCATCGGGGAACCCTCGGCAAATGGGCTAAGAGCGAACCGAGAGGGCAGTTGGAAAAAGTGCATACTGGAAGAAGCATCTCCGGAGAAAACCGTGGCCTTGGGGGCAGACCTCCCTCGGCGGGCGAGCGCCATCCTCGGTGTCTGCGAGCCAACTCGGACATTTTGCATGGAGCAGGAGGACATTCGGGTGTGGCCAGCGAAACCATAGAGCATCGTCTTGCTCTCTAAACGACCTTCTCCAAAAAGGAAGTGCGCAAGATGACGCCGAGCGGTACGCAAGCGCTAAGGTCGAAATAGCAAGACTCCTCAAAGCGAGTCGTCAGGAAATCAAACACTCGAGTGGCTCATAAACCGGTCTTGGTGCAAAAAATGCAGACGGCAAATGGCGTATGTCGTCGACTTCACGAGATCTCAACAAGGCCTCCCCAAGGATGATTTTCCGCTACCCGCATAGACCATTGGTCGATGCAACCTCGATTCTTGGTGATGAGCTTCCTCGTAGCGTACTCGGGTACCATCAAATCTTCATGGCCAAGGACGACGAAGCGAAAGCGGCCTTCATAACACCGTCGGCACATACGCTTCGAAGAATGCCCGCCGGCCTCAAAACGCCGGCAACTTTCACACGACTCATCACCAAAGTGCTGGCGGAGCAGTTGGGGCGTAACGTCGAAGCCTACGTCGACGACATTGTGGTCAAAAGTAAGCTCGCTTGCTCCCATGCAGAAGACCTCCGGGAAACGTTCGGCAACCTCAGGAGGGAGGGAATCAAGCTAAACCCTGAAAAGTGTGCCTTTGGGGTCAAGGTCGGCAAGTTGCTAGGATTCCTCGTCTCCGAGAGAGGCATCGAGGCCAACCCGGAGAAAATCTGGGCCATCCAGGAGATGGAGGCGCCTCGCGCTTGCCAGTAGTACAGCGGCTCACGGGCGCCTTGTAGCCCTCGGCCGCTTCTGTCCGCTTCGGCGGAGGCAGAGCTCTGCCCTTCTTCAAGACTCTTCGAGGGGCGGAGCCGTTTCGGTGGAGCGAGGCACATAAAGTGCGTTTGGGACCTCAAGGAGTACTTGAACCAGCTCCCGGCTTAACAAGCCGAAGCCCGGTAGCGGCTCCTCTTATACCTGCCGCCTCCACGGCGGCGTGTGTGACCAGATTCGTACAAGAAGATGATGGCCAACGCGTGTACTCGTCTCGAAGCACTCAAGGAGGCGAAGGTCCGGTTACGGAGTTGGAAAAACTCGCATCGCCTTGCTCATGGCCTCGCGCAAGCTCAGGCATTACTTCTGGCGCACCCCATCGTCGTGCCCACATCCTACCCCTGGCGATGCTCGCAATAAGGATCTTGACGGGGCGCGTTGGCAAGTGGGCGGCGGTGGCGCGCTGACATTACCTTCGCGTCCGCCACGGCAATTAAGTCGATCCTGGCGGACCGTCGCCGAATGGACCCCAAAGGAGGGCCACCTCGAGGCATTTGGATCGCCATGGATCATCCACAGACGGATCGTGGTGCGCGGAAGAGGCGCGCAATGACCATACTAATCGCCCCGGACGGACGGAGTATGTCCTACGCAGCACGCCTCGACTTCCCTACAACCAATAATGCCGCTGAGTATGAGGCCCTACTGCTGGGACTTCGGAAGGCCAAAGCCTGGCGCCCGGTAGCGTTATAATTAAGGCGATTCCGCCTCGTGGCGAATCACGCCGACAAAGCCGTAACGGGGACCCCGAAATGGCGCGCTACCTAAAGGCTGCATGAGAGCGCGACAAGTCGCTTCCTCGGCATCACCATACAAGCAATTCCACGGGGCAACAACGAAGCAGCTGACCTACTCGCCAAGGCGGCGAGCTCAGGCGACCGCCCCAAGCGAGGTCTTTTCAATCTGCGCACCCCTTGACATCGCGGGAGGAACGAGGTACCCCCGGGCGCAAAGCTGGGCCCAAAGCAACCAACCTAGTCTTCAAGGCGGGCGCCTCGCGCCTGTCATCTTGTCGGCAAGCGGATTAGCGAAAGCCAATTATCGGCTACCTCAAGGCGGCGAGCCGAAGATCCGGCGGAAGCCACGAAGACTCAAGCATCGCTCCTCAACTCTACCGCATCATAAGGGCGACTTGTACAAGGGGGTGTGTGCACCCGCTTTCTCCCGTACATATCACACTAAGAAGGGAAGGACTCTTTGAAGCATATCCATGAGGAAGCTGCGGGCGCACCAAGCCCCCTCAAGCATCGTCGCGAAAGCCTTCGCCGAGGCTGTATTAATAAGCTAGCGCTCCGGGATGCCGGGACCTCGTCCGGCCGCGCAAGGGTGCCAATGGGCTAGTCATATTCGAGCGGCGCGTTACCCTTCACCGCTACCCGTCGGCCCCGCGCGATGGGGATTGGACATCATAGGCCCCTTCATTGTTGCGAGGCCTCTCGCCGCCTTCGCCGCCATAGAATACTTCTCCGGTGGGTGGAGGCGGGCCGTCGCTAAAATCACGGCGCGGCGGCAGAGGTTCGCATGGAGGAACATCGTCTGCAGTGCGAGGTGCCGCGGGCGTTGTCATCGATAACGGCACCAGTTTGACTCTCGGCTTTCAAGGCGTTACGTCAGAACCTCGGCACCAAAATACGCCGCCTCCGTAGGCCATCCGAGGCTAACGGAGCCGTGGAAGCGGGCCAATGGCAACCTCATCACCGGCCTCAACAAAGCGCCTCGTCGGCTGCCAAGGACTCTGGCGGAAGAACTGCGAAGGCATTATGGGCCCTCGCTTTGCGCCTACACGCGCCCACGGGCTTCTCCCGTTCAAGCTGTTGTTGGGGGCGAAGCAATGACACCGAGGAGCTTCGCCGCAAGATCTCTGCGGGCAACACAAGGCGTGGACCCGACCAACCGCGAAGTCTCCCTCGACCTCCTAGAAGAAGCCAGCGTTGAAGCAATCTCAACCATGGCGAGTCTGCAGAGCGGCATGGCGAGATCGTACAACAAAAAGTGAAGCCCGCCCTCGCGCTGGCGACATGGTCCTCAAGCGAGTCGCCAACCCTTCCACGGTAGGCAAGCTCCGGTCCAAGTGGGAGGGCCCTACATCATCACCAAGAGCACAAAGGCGGACACTACGCCGCCACCCTGTAGGCCAACAACTTGGGCATACAGGCAGCTAAGAACTGCGCCGATTCTACCCCTAGTAGGCGTTTCTTTTTCTTTTGATATTTTGTACAAAGGCATTGCGCCTGGCAATGCATTCCTCCTCCCTCCCCCGAGAGGGACACGAGCGGCATGTACAAATGTGTAAACTTTTGTGGCTGGCGCAATGACAAGCGGGACGGCGTGAGGCAAGCATCTCACGGTCGACTGCTATAAGTTGAAGCCACGCGCATGGCCCCTAGGCCGGTGCACCGCCGCCGCCAGCAGGCGGTGTATAAACTCTAGCCACCGCGCATGGCCCTAGGCCCCGGTGCACACCGCCGCCCTACGCGGGCAGGTGTATAAACTCTAGCCACCGCGCATGGCCCTGGGCCCCGGTGCACACCGCCGCCCTTCGCGGGCAGGTGTATAAACCCTAGCCACCGCGCATGGCCCCTAGGCCGGTGCACCGCCGCCCCGCCAGCGGTGTATAAACTCTAACCAGCGCATGGCCACAGGCCGGTGCTGCCTGCCGCCCCAGCAGGCGGGGGTATAAAACCTAGCCACCGCGCATGACCCCAGGCTCCGGGGCACGTAGATTAGGGCTCCCCGGAGCCCTATCTAAAAAGAATGGGGGACGGCGCGAGGCTCCGCCTCCCCCGAACAAAATAAAAGATTAGGGCTCCCCGGAGCCCTATCTAAAAAGAATGGGGGACGGCGCGAGGCTCCGCCTCCCCCGAACAAAATAAAAGGTTAGGGCTCCCCGGAGCCCTATCTGAGAATGGGGGGCGGCGCGAGGCCCGCCTCCCGAACAAAATAAAGGTTAGGGCTCCCGAGCCCTATCTAAGAATGGGGGGCGCGAGGCTCGCCTCCCGAACAAAATAAAGATTAGGGCTCCCGGAGCCCTATCTAAAAAAAAGGGGGCGGCGAGGCTCGCCTCCCACCAAAATAAAGATTAGGGCTCCCGGAGCCCTTTCTAAGAATGGGGGGGCGCGAGGCTCCGCCTCCCAGAACAAAAAAAAAGAAGAGCCCGGGGCGCCTCCCGAACAAAATAAAGACCAGGCTCCGGAGCCCTATCCAAAAACAATGGGGGGTGGCGCGACGCTCCGCCTCCCCCGAACAAAAAATAGAGATCATGGCTCGGGAGCATACCGCGCTACAATCACGCCCATTTTATTAAAAAAAAGTGTGGGGGCCGACACAAATAAAAGCTCAACAGAGTACACATCATTACGTTACAAGCGCAAGTCGCTGCTGCACAACCACGCCCGCGTCACAGGCCATACATCTTCGGGACGAAGTCCCACTCTTCCCTATGCGTCGCCCAAGCAAAGAGCTCCTCGTCGGACGCTCCGGCCGCAACTTGACTCATCATCTCGCCTCTGTCAGCCCACGTCCTCGGGGTATCCAAGCGAGCTTCGTTGGGGCCTCCCCGGACCTTGAAAGGGCACCACGGACCCAGCGGATCGTCAGCGGCCCCTGCGTGCCCAGAAGGCCCTCATCTCTTCGCGCACCTTCGCGGCCTCCCGCCTCTGACAGCGGAAGAACATCTTCATAAGCGGTGGGATTAGCCCTCTTCGGCGTTGCCACTTCGGCAGTGGCACATGATGCCCGTTGCCAAATTCTTCTGAGCCACCTATCCGAGTTTCGCGCTCCTCCTTCGGGCGCTCGCGAAGAAAAGTCACGAACCGCCGTCCCAAGGGTGGCGGGGACCCTCCATTGCACACTTAAACAAGCGCCGCTCCCCCTGTATACATCATAACGTTTGACTTAACAAGTTCAGCCAAAGACAAAACCGCATCATCAAGCCAAAAGTTTTTCTCATTCAACACCAGCAACACATTACGGCGAAAGCCGGCGAAAAAAAAAATTGTTTTTCGCTCCCCAATGACCAAAAGAAATGGCCGAACCAAAAAAAAACTACAACCCGCAATGATATGCTACATTAAGAGTTTTTGAGCCGCTCGAGACAGCGGAGGTCACACCTTAATAAATCACGGAGGACCCCGCTTACCACCGCCGTCGGCCATGCACTGCTTTCGGCCAAGGTGACTTTCCTTTGGCCTTCCTCGCTGCTTGATCTCGAAGCGACTTTGTCGGCGTCGGTGTGCCGTAGCGGCGCCGATGAGTCCTCGGAAGGACCTTGCTCGTCTTCGCGTCCGGCGTTCCGTGCTCGCCGGCTCCTCGCGGTAGCCACGGCGGCCGGCGGTGGCGGCGCATCCATATCGCGCACCACGCCTTGTCGAGAGCGCCCGACATCTCGCGCAGCGCGCCAGCGCGATGGTCTCCATCTGGCCGAAGCGCGAGCACGATGACCATCGCGGCGTTCTTCAACCGCGAAGGTGATGTCCGTCTCGGCCGGCGGTGAGTCCTCGCGAAACCTTGCACCAAGCTTTTTCACGGCATCCTCGAGCATCACCATTGCCGAAGGTCGCGACCCCCACGGTCTCCGACGGCTCATGCTCGCCGTCATCTCCTCCTCGAGTGATGCGGAGCCTTCTGCGAAGCCTCGGCTCGGGCAAGCCCGGACACTTGTTCCTCCAAAGTTTTGCCCTCACCTCGAGGCGGCGCGTCTTGCGGAGGACCTCGTTTTCCTTGTGCTCCTTCTCGACCTCTTTCTGGATTTGGCCGAAGCACCGTGCGACGTCATCATCTAGCACCCGTGCTAGCATCATCGTCTGCACAGGCGTAACACCTCGTTATTCGACCCACGGGGACCACGAAAAAGCGCCAAGGTCGCGCCAAAAAAGAAAGAGACAAACCTTCATCGCATTCGCCTGCACGCTCTCGAGCATGTCGGTTATGGCCATCTTCTTGAAAAGGCCACGGAGGACCGGCGAGTGGGCAAAATTCCCCACGGCCTCGCAAACCTTCGCAACGCCGGGGCTCACGGCGAAATCCTCCGAAACACGATGGGCGGCGTCTACACTACCATGACCACGGCGCGCAGGAGTGGCGGGCGAGAGTCCGGACCTGCGGAACCAGCGAAGCCTCCTCGACATGGCACCCGCCGAGGCAGGCTCCTCGCCGCCAACACACGGCATCAACCGCCCTGCTGCGGCCACACAGGTGTTAAGGCACGCGGCGACAACCACCACAACAAGATCTTTGTTCATACTGGCGGGGCGCGGGCGAGCACCTCCTCCGTAATAATCTGGCGCGCCCTAGAGTGGCCGGGTGCCCAAGTTGCCTCCAAATCGGCGGCGTACACATGCGACGGAGTCCTCTTCGAAGACTCCTCGATGGCGGGCTCGTTAAGTCAATTCGCTGTTGCCTTAGCCACCTCCCGCGCCACGCCTAAGCGCATCCTCCGATCGCCATCATCGGCGAAGCCGCTAGCCTCGTCGACGACGAAGGTGCTCGAACTTCGCCGACCGCTCGGCCGGGAACCACCGCCGCCGCTTGCAGGCGGTTCGCAACCTCCGCACCCGACGGATCGATCGCCTCGCAAGGCGGCGGGCAGCAGCTGGCGCCCGTCGATTGGTCGGGCCCGCCTCGGCGGCCTCGCCGCTTCTTCCGGCGTCCGGTCCGGCGCTTCGGAGAGCGAACAGACGGATCGTCGCCCGGTTGAGCCGGTATCACGTACTACCGTGACGCGTTTGGAATGCTCCTCCGGTTATCGGCCCAGCGACACCTCGGCCGCTGGCTGCCTCGTGATAATCGCAAGCTGCGAAGACAACCGGCGAAGCGAAAGTTCTGAACCGTGCAAGGACAAAAGGCAAGGCCGAGGCAAAGACAACGAGGCCACGAGGTCAAGGCGCGTACCTTCGTGCCCCTGGATGGTCAGGGTCGGCCGTCCAGACTTCGTCGCTCCTATCTCCACGCTCCAGTCCTGGGCCAAGGGCCAGATCCCGAAGGCGCAGAACTCTTCCACCAGATCCGGGTAGAGAACCGCCGTCACATCGGCGAAGCTGCGAAGAACCTCCTCCCCGCGGTCGGGCTCACCTCGGGGCAGCCACTAGCCTTATCGGCCCTGCGTGGTATGAAGCCGTCTTCGCAGCGACTTGTGGTAAAACCACCGCCGCGTCCAGTCGGTGTCCCAGCGATTCCGCGCTGCCGGGGTGGGCACGTACATCGAGCATCGGGCGCGTGGTTGGAAGTTCACGCTCCCGAAGTTCAGCGTCTCGCCGCTGTTCTTTTTCTTCTTGGTGGCGGCGGCAAATGCGTGTAGAATGGTGACGATCGCCCTCTTCGCCAGCGGCGCGACCGCGGCATCCACTCGAAGACGCCGAGCTTGACAATTGAGTTGAGTGGTGCGCCCGGCTCCACCCGTATAGCGAACCGTCCACGGCGAGGTCAACGCCGCGGCAGCGAAGACCAGCGTCGAAGAACGACCACGAAGACCACGCCTCATCGCCCGAGGAGCGGAATAGTTTCGCTCTGGCGCCGGACCTTCTCCAAGCTCTCCAACTTACCCTCGTCAGCGAGGTGCGAAACCTAAGGTTGGTTCTGAGGACCTACCGGCTTCGCTCGTATAAAACGCCTCCGCCTCCATCCTTACCACCCTCGCCATAACGGAGACCGCGGCAAACAAGGCGGCGCACGCGAACTAATGGATGGGCGAAATGCCACGGCGTGGCTCTACAGTGGGTGCCGCATATTTATAGGCGGCGAACCGGTAGCGGAACGGCGTCCGCCCGCTCGTCACCGCCACGTGCAGCCCCAACAGTCGCGCCGCGCTCATTTATAACACGTGCACCGGCGCCGAGGCGAAGCCCTAGCGAGGCGCCGCAGACAGCGCCATTATGGCGCGCACCAACCAGCGACATCACGAGCCCCGCTTGGCGTAAATTTGCACCAACATTTACAAACCATGCCGCCAAGCGGAGGGCGGTGTGCTGGACCTTTGGGAACGGGCGGTTTGACCATGGCGAAGCAGGCCTCGACGCGAGGGGCTTGTCGTAAAGGCGGCCCACCGCCCCCACCAAGCCTGAGCGACAACCGAAGAGCTGCGATGCCGGAGGGCCCCACGAGGTCACGACGAGGCTCCCGGAGGTCCGAGGCCCCCAAGGAGAGCCAAGGCCCCGGTGAACCGGAGGCACTGGTGTCGAAGGCCGGGCGGTGCGGGCCCGGAAGGTCCGGGGTCCCCGGGAGCATGAAGCAAGCACACCCGAAGAAACTCTGAGGGTCTCCGTCACGGTCGCGGAGCACAATGGAGGTAGGCCAGATCCACCACCGGGTAGGCTAAGGTCGAGGAGGACCACGTGCTCCCAAACCTACTCCTAGGCTTAGAAACTCCCTGCAGCCCCTACGTTCTGTGTACTTCACTAGGGGTACAATTGTAATTCCCTGTATCTGGGCAGGAGGCTATAAGTAGCCCTCCTCCCTCACCATGTAAGAGGGGACCTTTTTCGGACAATAAGAGATAAAGGCACTTCTAGCCGAGCTCCACATCCGGGACCCTTCGGCCCACCCCTATAAGGCCGAGGGTCTCCCTTTCTGTTTACTGTCTGGTCCAGTTTACTCCACGACACCTCTGTTGGCAAAGCTAAGTAAGAAAAGCACAATTGATGATCCAGACCTCTGAACGATACACGGCAACCATGATTTGCATGCGCTGGACTGTAGCATGACATATATCTTGTCATTAACTCTCTCTCTCTCTCTTTTGGAGGAAATCTTGTCATTAACTTAGGCTGCACCTACAAACATGCACCTAGAAGTTAAGATCAGTGTGAATTACCAACTAACAGAAAACGCTGCTGCAGTGACAAAAATGCATATAGGCCGTCCGAACACAAGTCATGCACATCATGCATCCACAAGAATATCTTGATTCGGTGTTACGAACTTGAATGTTTTTTAGCAAAAGGCAGGAGCTCTACCAATTTTATTAAAGAAAGAAAGGAGAAACAAGCCCAAGAGGAAGAGAGGGACCGGCAGCAAGAGAATACGACAGATAGCCGCAAAGACTCACTGTAGAAAGAGAAAAAATAAAACAAAAACTAAACTAGAAAGGCTTGCTCCCACAAGTTGATGTCCTCTTTGATCTTGGAAGCGAGCTCCAACGCGGTCAACTCCACCTGTTGGAAGATCCTCCTATTTCTTTCCTTTCAGATGTTCCAAACTATGTAGATGACTAAGCCGTTGAAGTTTTTTCTGTCACCTTTAGGGGTCAAAAGGCTCGCTTGTTGCCACCAAGTCATAAAGGTGCTGAAATTCTGAGAAGGCACACGACTCAGAATGTTGCAATTTGTGAGGCTGAACACCCTAGTCCAGGTCTGAAGAGCGTAGAGGCACAGCAAGCATAAGTGCGATGAAGTTTCTGGGGCTTGATTGCACAGGCTACAAAGAGGGTGATGAGGCCATCCTCTCTTCGTAAGGTTATCCGCCGTTAGGATTTTGTCGTTGCTTAAGGTCCAAGCAAAAAACATACACTTGTTCTCCGTCCGAACCTTCCAGATTAGCTTTCCGGAGGAACAATGAATGCTGCCTTGGAATTGCATTAGGTAGGCTGATTTACAAGAATACTCGCCATTCGATGTCCGCGTCCAGACAATGTCGTCTTAAATATTTGGGTCGAGGTGATTTCTTTGAATTTTGGTCCTGAGGTTATGAATTCGAGTTGTTGAGAGGTGTTGAGGATCGATCGGCGCATCCGATTCTTGTGATGCAATTTCTTAACAACCGTCTGTTTTTCCTCGTTGCTATTTTGAAAAGGTTCGGAGCTATGGATTTTGGCGTCGTGCTTGAAAGCCAGTGATCATGCCAGAAACTCGCCTTAAGCCCATTTCCAATGGAAATAGATGTTGCCGCTTGGAATAATTGCTTATCAGTTTCATCACAGGCGCTCTGTTCGGCCGAGGTTTGGAGTTACTCTTCCAATCATACCACAACCATCTTAGCCTTAGAGCCCGACCAAATTTTTCGAGGTCGGAGATTCCTAAGCCACCAAGCTTCTTTGGATGACACACCTTCCCCCAATTAACTAAGGAGTGCCCTCCATTCGCGTGATCGGAACCCTTCCAAAGGAAATATCATCTAATTTTGTCCAACTTCTTCCGTGCCCACTTTGCTAAGGGGAAGATGGTGAGGTGGTAGGTCGGAAGTGAGGATAACACCGAGTTGACGAGGTTTTCCCTTCCAACTCGGTAGCCTTGATGCTATCTTGTCTATGGTAGGTAGAACATGGATTTTCCTCAGCTTGCGCGTGTGAAGTGGCAGACCTAAATATTTGTAAGGGAACTCGTTGCACTCTTCTGGGAAAGGCTGCAGAATTTCTTGGAGGTCAAACTCCCCACATCGAATAGGGTACACCACGCTTTTCTGGAGGTTGGTTACTAGGCCCGTTGTTTCCCCCAAAAACTTGCAAATTTGTTGAAAAGGCTTGAATTTTGGTCTTTATTGGGTTCATGAAAATGGCGGCGTCATCCGCATAAAGCGAGGTTCTCATCCGAATTGCACGCGAGGGAATCGGGGAAAGGATACCCTCTTGAATTGCACGGTCAATGATTTTGGCCAAAGGGTCGATCGCTAAGATAGCATCGTACCCCTCTGCGATGATGGAAACTTCTCCCCGACTTGCCATTAATAAGGACCTTGGAAGACGAGGTAGCAAACAGGATCGAGATCCACTCCCTCCATCTAGGGCCGAAACCAAACTGTTCCATCGCTTCTAAAAGATACGCCCAATGGATGGAGTCGAAAGCTTTTGCAATATCTAGCTTGAAGAATAAGGAGGGCATGTTAGATTTGTGTAAGTTCCGAATCGCATTTTGAGTATATAAGAAGTTGTCCTGGATGCATCTCTTCTTGATGAAGGTGCTTTGGCAAGAAGAGATGATTGAGTCCAGGTGAGGGACCAGATGGTTTGCCAAAAGCTTGCAGAAAATTTTGCTGACGCTGTGGATCAGGCTGATTGGCCGGAAATCTGTGATTCGGGAAGAATCTTGTTTTTCAGGAATGAGCGCGATGTTCGCCGAATTTGTGAGGTCGAAGTGTTGCGCATGCAGATTAAATAATTGTTAGAAGGTTGCAACCAAGTTATTCTTGAGTATGTCCCAGCATACTCTGTAGAACAGGCCAGTGAAGCCATCAGGGCCCGGAGCTTTATCCGGTGGCATGGAGAAGATAGTTTCCTTGATCTCCTCTTCGCCGAACGGGGTTTCTAATTGATGGAGGTCTCGCTGCTGGTAGCCTAGACCGGTCCAATCCAAGGATCTTGTTCGAGTCCCCGCAGATCCAATAAGAGAGTCGAAGAACCTGAAGGCTTCGTCCTCCTTGTCTTGCTAAGTGGTAATAGGCCTCTATCGGTTTGCAACATTTGAATGTGTTTCTTCCTTCTTCTATTGCTTGCTTGAATATGGAAAAATTTGATGTTGGCGTCCCCTGCTTGATTCAGGTTAGCCGGGACCTTCTGAATGTTACATAGATCGATCAGTACTTATTTCGCGCTCAGTCTCAGTCTTTTTGTTGTAACCTGTAACTGTCCATACTCATGCATGTACATACAAATAAACGGGTGAACTGTATCTAGCTAGGTCGGGCGTCCTAATTACCATAAAGCCTGGTTTGGATTTGGAGATCGAATCCGGCCTTCAAATGGTCCTGCCGGCCTTTCTTTCCAAGAGTCATGACCTTTGCTCAGTTTGTCTTGTAGCACTACTAATTCATCATGCCACACCCACACCTCATATCCCATTTTGGTCCGAGATAGATGAGTTGATACTATCACCATTAATTATCACATATACCCCAAGGAATTAGGGGGCCGTACGTAGATTGTATTCTGCTGTGCCATCTGTGTTTTGAGAAGTTAATTGAGCAGATAACAACTTCAATCAAAAGTTAGTCTAAACATCTGCCCAGAAGCTGATAGCAGGAACAGGTGGCATGTGCTCCAAATGGTTGGAAACGATTGCTCACATGTGTATATATCACGATTCCATCATAAGCTACCTTTCATCTTAAAACTAATCCTATTGTAAACATACTTTGACCTAACCAAAGTAGATTGTCTAAGCCGGCCGGTATGCATGCAGAAAGTTTTTTTGCAAAACGTTGCTGAACTTGTATGTAGTACACACAGTCGCTCTCTCCAGAACACACACAGCTGCAAATCATTGGAATAGAATTATAGGGGATGAGTTATCGAAGACCCCAAGTCAAAGTCTAGATAGCACTTCAGTATTTACACACATTGTGTAGTTGTTGTGACTTGCATTACTCTATCTCTTTTCCTTTTCTATTCTTTTGTTGTGATGTCTGCACTTTTGGTCTCATTATGTTATACTACTAGATAGTTTAGCTATTCCATAACCTAAAGTTAACCTTGTCCTGACCCATGAAACTGTATGTATCCTGAAACCTAAACTAATGCTTGTTCTGATCCTTAATCATCCTGTTTTTGGATTCATGGCAATTGCCAAGTAGGAGCCATGCCAATTGCAAACCAAGACAAACCAAAGCGAACACTTCTAGATGTAAATTATTAGCGTTCTTTTCAGAAAAATTAGATGCAAATGTCGTCACCTGATTAGGAAGCTTGCGCTTTTGACTCTGGCATGCATTTGATTTAGACTACAAAAGGCCTGCATTTTCTGAATGAGCAATATATGTTTGTATATCCCGACCTTATGATGCCTAATTTTTTTTAAAAAAAGAGAGGGGCCAAAGCCACCCTATGGAAAATGACAAACGTGTAGTACATCATCAGCTGTACAGCTGCAATACACATTCCTGATAAAATTATTAGGAACAGTGAATCTGTGAATGTGAGCAAACCTTGTATTCTTCTCAAAACATCAAGGGAAAGGAAATAAGCTCCATTTGACACTTGGGAGAAAGCACCATCCTGAATCTTCAGATTTCAGGCTTAGTTCCCCCTCACAAGCAATTTGGTAGGTTGAATACTTATGCATGTAATATAATATGTAATATAATTACACATTGTCTAACTAATCCCTACTCAAAATAAACCGACTAACTTGCAAACCTCACATAATTGGCGTTGAAAAATAATAATAATAGCCCCTAGCCATTACTACCCTGGATGTATATTGTGATATGTTTCTCTATGCTGTTCAGACATTTCTTTTCTTATTGACAGGACACTGTATTCATCTCATACGTGTACGTGAGTGACAGAGGAGAGGGCTAAATATCAGTTTGCTAAATGCTAATCAAGATTCAAGATAGCTACTGACTATTTTAAAATTTTATCATGGCTTACTCAATTCAAGAAAGCTCTGTCTCATCCCCAGTAGGGGAGATCGTCAATGCAATTCTGGCAGAAGGTAATCAATGGATGCAGGCCGGCATCCATCGCTTGTCGCCATTTTTCTCTACATGAGTGGTGGTTCAGCTTGTTATGGTTGTAGGTCACCAATCTTTTTTGTAATAGTTCTAATTTGTCTGTAACAGGTCTGTGCAAATTTGTTTGCCAGACAACGTTTGAACTCTTTCCATCTTAATGAAACGCACGCAAACCTTTTGCGTGTTCTCGAAAAAGACGAAGAAATCAACGGTCTCCCCAATAGTACAAGTTGCCAACTCCCGCAGGAAGGTGAAGATTCCATGTACTTGGACACTGTGGCCTGAACTTAGTTGTTGTCAGATTTCATCAGCCTCGTCGGAAGCTTCGAGTTTTGACTTGCAATTGGATAGATATTTTATTCTCCTAACAAAAATGTGTTATTCTTCACTATTATTTGAATATGTTTTGTCTGCTATTTGAACCACTTCTTTTTTCTCCACCCAATTGTGCCATATATATACACATCAGCAAATGATTTTATTTTCCGAGTCGTCTGTTTGCATCACGTCCTGCATATGTAAGCCAGCAAGGTAACTGACGAGCTGTAAGTCTGTAATCCTTAAAACAAAAGGAGAACATTTCGCATGTGGCATCATGTACACAGTAGAGAGCAAGGTAATTGACAACTAGAGAGCATTGCAGGTGGAATTGTGGAAACAGCAAAGTGCAGCCACCATGCATGGATAATGGATTGGTAAATGTCAGGCTGCTAATTTTAGTCCATGCTAAGTATCCAGAGGTTAGAGCTCCTGAATTTTAAGTTCTAACCCTCTTGCTTAGTTAGCTCTTGGTTGAACTTTCTCACGCTGATTAGTCATGAGAAAGAGAATCATTCAATCCTTGATGCAATCAGTTCCAGCTTGTCATTAATGCAGTCTTGCAGTTTGAACCTTCACTTTCATGGATATTTGCTCAGAGCTAAACTTTGCACTTTACAGCAAGTTTTCTTACAAGTATAAGCCCTTGTACACAAATACGTCCACATCTCAGGGTCCTTCCCTCAAAAAAGCGCCACCCCACTTCGGTCGCCACTCACCAGGTCGTCGTCTCCTTCCTCTGGCTGGCTGGCTGGCTGGTTCCCCTTCCCACCCCGAGACCAGGACTAGCTCTCGCCGGCCTCGCCTCACCCACTCCCCGATCCGAGCCCGAACCCTAACCGCCTCCTCTCGCCGGCCATGCATCCCTCCGGCGCCGGCGACCACGCCCCCTACTACCCCCCTTACCCCTCCCCCACCTACGCACCCGCACCCGCACCCGCTCCACCGCCCCCACCTACCCCTCCGCCTCCGCGCCCCCATACTCACCTTACCCCACCGACTTCGCCCCCGCCGTGGCGTACCCCACCTACCCCCGGCCGGCCGATCTCCCCCACTACGCGCCTCCCGCGCCACCCCCCGCCGCGCCTCCGCAGCCGTACTACCCCTACGAGCCCCCTCCGCCGCCGTCTCCGCACAACACCGCTCCCTCGCCTTACCCCTCGTTAGATCGGACCGGCAGCTACGGCTACGGATCCGGCTCCGGGTACGGCCAGGAGCTGTCCGCGCCCAAGGCGGCCGTGGGCGGGTGGTCCGACGACGGGGTTTACGCGTACGACGGCGGCGACGCGCCGGAGCCGTATGGCGCGAGGGGTACCGCGCCGAGGTCGTCGAGTTCTGCGCTGTTTGATGATTACGGCAGGTCGATTGGTTCGACGAAGGAGAGAGGTGGGGGCGGGGGCGGGGGTAGTGTGGCGAGCCCGAAGGTGGTGAGGGCCGTGCCCAAGGTGGAGACGTCGGAGGACGTGAGAAATGGGGTGCACAAGTTCCGAGTGAAGCTGCTGCCCGAGGGGGCAGGCAGCCCCATGGATGTGCTGTGCCAGGTAGTTTGTTGTTCCACGGTTGCGGGAAGGGATAACTTTGGGTGTACATTGGCATGAGGAACTTGCTAGTCAAAAGCATACCTCTTTTCAGTGGCTAGTTCACTGTACGACTTAGGTTGCTTTCAATAGGAATATGGTGCAGCATTGGTTGTTCAGACTTTAGAACGAACATCCAATTTGACTGGAAAATTTCAGCATGGGGAAATAGTGAGCAGTAGATAAACTTTGTCAAGTAACCAATTGCTGCTTTAGGGGAAATAATGGAACTTTACCAAATTGGCATAAGGAGCTTTGTTTTAAATCTGCTTTTCGCAGGATTGTTTGCAGAGACTGAAGAGATCGTGTAATATTTGAGATGGTTTTTTCGATGGAAAAATTGCACCATTGTGGAATGTAGGCTAGTTGAGAACTGAGGCCAAGTAGAGTTATTTATTTCGTAAATCGTAGGTAATCAAATGCATGGTATATTAGGAATTATGAGATGGACATTTGCTGATTAAAAATACCAACTTTATTAAACACTGAAGTTAGAACTTAGGTATTGAAAGCCAGTACTTCATCAAGTAGTCAAAGTCGTGGAAAAAGAATACTTTTTCAGATGCATAAACAAGATGGAACTTATTTTAGTTGGAAATTGGAGCCAGGAGAATATTGGTATTGAGCTTCATAAAGATGTGATAGTAAAAAATTATTCATGACTTCATATTTAAAAATTTCTAAGAAATGGTTTCCCAGACCTTTAAAGTGTAAACTTTTGCATTAGACTGTTGAAGTAAGGGATGCTGTTGTACTTGATGCATCAACACCTGGTGTGATCAAGCAAAAATCATTACTTATATCTGGTTGTACCTTACGCAGGTTGGTTTGGATGGAATTCGGATGCTTGATCCCAACACTAGTAGAACATTGAGGATATATCCCCTTGAAACGGTAACTAGATGGGATGTAAGTAGCAAGTTCTTGTTGCATCTTGGTAAAAATGTTTTAGTTTTGCTATTTTTTTGGTGATTTATTTTGCTAAATCTTATAGCCTCTTTATGTAGGTATTAGATTCTTCTATCTTTGCCTTTTGGTCTAAGAGTTCAGTTGATATTGAAGCAAGAAGAATAAGGCTGAAGTCAAACAGCTATACAACGAACACCATTCTAGACACTGTAACAGCTGCGACTGTGCAGGTTTGCCGTCTGCATTAATGATATACTCTTTTTTTCATCCCCTGGTTCTTTGTAATTTCTTAAGTGGTAGTATGCATGGTTTATGCAAAAAGGTTGATTGCTGTTAGATTCTTTGGACTACAGTTCAAGGAGATGGGTGGAAGCAGCATTTCAAGAAGCAGAGCAATTCCTGATGCTCCCAAGCCTTCTGAACAGGAAAATGACAGGAGGAAAAATTTCCTTGATTGGAGGAACTTAATGAAGCCCACGAATGAGGAGAAAGACCACTGGGTAAGTTCTCTTTTTCTCTCTATTTGAAATGGCACACATGTAGGTTGTAACTCAATTATCACTTGCTTATTTGCTCTGATGCGACGATATGGCTGGTAGGCGGAGTACCGGTATCCCGATACGTATCGGGTACGGATACGACACCGATACGTATAGGGAAGTGTCGGAAATGTTTACGTTTAAAAAAAAAGAAAATAAATACCCGATATGGCGTCGATACGCCGATACAGCCGAAAATACATCCAGCCCAAAAAAAAACCCCTACTGTTCCCAACCCAAACCGAACGGCCCACTGGCATCACCCCTACATCGCTGCACCCGTGCGCCTCCGTCCTCACTGCGCCTCCAGTCCTCCCAAGAGTCTCGTGCGCCTCCAGTCCTCCGTGTGTCTCCCAGCGACCAGTGGCCGGCAGCCAGCAGCGCTCCCTCCTTTGCGCCCCTCCCGTGCACCTCTACTCCTCCAGCGGCCAGCGGTGTCCATCATCTGCGCCTCCAGTCCTCTAGGCTCCCAACTACCGCTCCTTTGTGCGCCTCCCGGCGACCAGCGGCCGGCAGCGCTCCCTCCTTTCCACTTTCCAGCGGCCGGCGCCTCCATCTTCCCCAATACCCCCAAGCAGTCAGGTGCTTTATCTGGTTCCCTCTCTCAGATCTCTCATATCTTTTTCTGGTTCCCTCGCTCCTCTGTGCTACAGCTCCATTAGGGGGTGTTCAGGAGAGGGAGATAGAGATTGCTTTGGGGATTTTTACAGATAGGGCTCCATTTGGGGATTGGCATGTGGTATCGGGTAGATGGAGAGGGAAATAGAGCTCCACTTCAGTGTTCTCATGGCATGTGGTACCCGGTAGATCAGCTTACAAACTGAACTGGTAACAGGAAATCTGGAAATGTTATTGAGCATGGTCACATCACTGACATGTTTGAGTATGCAGATACGATGTCAATTTGAACAGTGAACAACATATAGTTGGATACTCACCATTACTGGCAGTAGGGCAGACTAGCAGTAGATAGTCTGATAGAGCAGTAGGGCAGTGCTTTGAGCCTTTGACTAATGAAACTTATCAAGTATCGTTTTTTATATTTTTAATATATATATACACATCCGTATCATCGTATCGGTTTTTTTTTTTGGGGGAAATGGGGTATCGCCGTATCCGTACTGCCGTACCGGTATCGCGTATCGGTGCATCATAGCTTATTTGCAATGTTAACTTTAGTGATACCACAATTGTTTCCTTTTCTGATTGTGGAATATTGCCTTCTGTCTGGAATATCAATTGCTTAGGCAGATGCATGTAAAACAAACATTTGTTTATTTTTTAATTTGTCATTTCGCTTATTCTCAACCATTCTTAAACCTCTAACCGTGCTATATGTATCTGCTGGTACATGCCATTTTGTAGTTCTGTTATATTGTAATTTTGTAACCATTGATGAATTGTTGTAAATTTGGTCTGCTTCATTTTTGAACATCTTAGTATTGCAAATCTAATCCAAAAGACAAATATTAAAACTGATGCCATTCGATCAGAATTGCCCGGCCGGTATTTTGAAGTTAGTTTACAGTTCAAATTTAATTTATTTGGCTTACCTCATTCTGTATGTCTCTGATGTCATTAACAAGATCCTGGTTTCTGAATTATTAATGTAGCACAGTAATTCTAGTTTGTGGACTCGCAGCTGTGTTTTATTGTTCATGATTGCATATAGTTTTTCATTTGTGCATCTCACTGTAAGGCTTCAGTTGCTGTCAGACCCCAAATTTGCAATTCGGGATCTTCTGTGTTCACAGCAACAGTTACTGCATCAGTAGCTAGTACCCACAGTTACATCATTGGATATCAAAACACATATCTCGAATCTATAAAGTTATTGCATAATAATAAGCAAAGCATAAACATACCTTACAGTTTTTGACTTATAGAATGGCCGGTCATGCTAAATACCTTTCAAAGAACAACAGTGGAAACAGAATAAAAATATACCACGTGGAACCCTCACGATATACCTACAAGCAATCGACTGGGGCCCGCGACATAGTTTTTGACTTTCTTGATCTCTAGTCTTGACGAATGCTCATAAGTGTCCATGTAGCCTTCTTCTTTTATGCTTACTGAATAATAATATATTGAGCGAGCATGAGTATACAATCGTACTCGTGAACCAGCGCACAGAATGCAGCTATATAATATGCAAGGTTAATCAAAGGAATGACTTGTGGTTCTTTTGTTTGCATGAAGTCACTTATTGAAATAGATTTAGTAGCAAATCCTGAGACCTGGCATTTTTAACTAACATAGGTTTTAACAAAATTGAGTTTTGTTGTAAAATACTAGTGGAGGCTCCAACCTTTTGTACCATTGAGTGGCCTCATCCACCCAATGCTCACATCCTTTCCCGAGTCACACCCCATACTTCTAACTGGTTCTCAATCAAGTCATTTCAAATCTCTAGGCTCCAACCCATCTTTTCATTCTCTCCTACAAATTATTTTATAAAAATAAAAGCTACTTTAAGCACGTTCTCGGCACCGCCCATGACCGTGAGCACGGTTATCCAGATAGTTTTCTCACTCTGCAGAGTTCGTACACTTTGTCTTTATCCACAAGAGATAATTAGCTTATAATGTCCTTGACACAGTTTCATAGGTGTGCGACTAAGTTGATTATCACAAGACTTTTTATAATGCCCCACCTCAATGCAACCCCATCCGCTAAAGTTTCCACCGCCCTGAGCCGCACTCCCGGGAGGCCCCTTGCGTCGTGTGGTTTTCCTATGGTTTCATTACCCTCTACCCACTCCACACGCTTACCAATGGTGAAGCCACGTTGAGGTGAACAAATTAGTTAGCCAGGTCGTACACATTATAGACTTATGGTTGCACTGTTTTTAACGAGAGGTCATCATAAGATCCGAGTCCTTAATTGACTCGGGCGGTTCTTCCCCATACCCACTTTGTCGTGTTCTTCCCAACACCAGCCACGCTTTTCAGCCACCCAAATCGAAATATTTTTTTGGTTTTCTTTTGTTTTGAAATACTTTTCTAGTCAACATACTAGCCATGCTCTAACCTTGACTGCCCAAATCCAGTTTCAATTTTAAATGATGTCGGGGCAAATCATTGCCCGCATACTAATGTACCTAAGCAAGGCTAAGCATGATACTTAGGTACATGCTTAGTAGCTAGTATGTATACTGTTAGTCTAGGGTAACAAAGGATAGTGTCCAAGTTCAAGGATTGGACGTTTATACGCAATTATCATCAAGGTAGTAGCTATGAGCTAAATCAACATATTTGTATAAATCATAGCAATGCAATTTCATAATTTAAAACAATATAATTGCATTTCAAAAGTAGGTGCAAGTGCAACATGATCAAAGTGTTGACTCGTTTTGCTCAAGGTTCTGATAATCGTTTTGCTCAATGTTCTGATAATCTTGATCTCGACCTCGTTCTTGTTGGGATTGTTATTCCATCAAGCTTCAGATTCTAACTACGCAGAATACGATTGAACCCGAGAACATCTGAAAGCAACCAAATGAAATCTAATAAATCCAAAAGCAAGTAAACAAAAGGAAACGCTTCAAATGAAAGTCAATCAACTCAAGAGTGTTCGAAGCAGGAACTATTTCAAACGAAGCTAACTATACCTAAGGGTGTCTTGGAAGACGGAAGTACTCTAGATGATACCAAACATACTCATCTGGAGTTCATGAAGGAAATACTTTAGACGAAGTACATTCAGAGGAAGTTGATGAAGGAAATACTTCAGACGGAATGAAGTACATCCAGGAATATTTGGAATGAAGGAAATGCTTCAGACCAAAGTAGATAGATCCAAACTCTATTCGTTTGGTTTAGTGGTGGGGTTTTGGTTTGATAGTCAGACTTAGGGTTAGGTAACCATTTGATCCGAAGTGAAGGCGAGAGGGGTCAAGCTCTCGAGAAGTCCGCTGGTGCAAGGAGTTAGGACTCCAGCGGAAGGGAGAGAATATTCATAGGAATATTCCTCATCGGTTACCTAGATGGGAGAGATCATCTTGCTAGGTAGGGTTTTCTAATCCACATTCGGATCACGAAGTGTCCTACTGGGAGCGGATAGTGATGGGTGATAGCTGGAGGTTATATGAGGTTGATTGGTGGTTGAACTACTATCATCCACCTAGGAACACCTCATTGGCGCTTACACATGACGCCAAGTTGACTTAATGGTTCATTTAGTTATTACTTTCAATTTATCGAGAAAGTTCCATGATAGTCAGGTTAGACTTAGGCATAAATTCAGGATTCGCATAGGGTAGACAGTCTCACCGACACATGGGACCTACTTCAATTAACGGTTCATTTTATGATTTTATATTTATCAAGGAAGTTCTATGAGTCTTAGCTGGAACTTTCAAGCATTGGCTAGACACCAGCCTTATATCCCTAGTGGCGTCTACGGGTCTGTGTTTTATCATTGGGTTGATCTTTTAGCTATACGTCTGCTAATGATTACTCCTAGTTAAGTAGATAACTACCATACAAAGTCTATGGGCTCTTGCCTACTACCTCTTGCTTAACGATCAACCCTATCGGCTTGATTACAATTGCTAGCATGAAGCTAGGTCGTAGCTACCGCTAACCTTCACGACTATCTAATAGTACTAGTAATCTTACATACTACGAAGTTTATATTTTAGCTTCTAGTTCCAATTAAAACCTGGTTATGCGCAGGTGTAATTGTCCTACCAGGGTTTTAGTTAGATTGGATCTGTTGAACACATCGGTCTCTTAATTGGTCACTCGCTCTTGGCCTAGGGTGAAGTGATCGCCTAGACATCCTTTATACGATTATCTCTTATCAAGGGTCAACCTTATGTTTTAACATCACGTCCGGTTAAAGTTTTAAATTTCAACTTTGATGTTAATGTCATACTAATTAGCTCTATTATTGTTCATCACTACTTCATTCTAGTCGATGTTTTAACTAATTAACCCTGCTGCTATGGATCCTAGGACTACCACTTAGGGTCATACTAATCCCCTATGGTCAACTTCTTGTTAGGTGGGCCCCAAATGTATGGAAACTATCTAGTATAATGATTATACCTAACTTAGCCACGACCTTAGTAACTAACTACATATTATTATTCATTGTCAATATTATTTTGCTAACTTATGGTTGGTACTACACTTCTATTGACCTAACCACCATAAGTTCTTTCCTCAAAACCTAAGGACGGCCAATTGGCCCACTAAACCTTAGTTAGGTAGTTTAATCCTAACCTAAGTATGATGAGGGGCTCTGCTAAGCGATTGGTTCGCTGTAGTCAATTAGTTCTTCTGGCATTCCTGAATATAAGACTATATTTTAATAGTGTATGTACTCAGATTTCTGCTTGCTTGGATATAACTTATATCCATGTCAATATCTTCATAAAATGACATACTATCTTAACCAATTGACATACTATCTTAATCAATTAAGTTGTTGTCATTATAGTTATCATATTTTTAGTAATGGCCTAGGACCTGCTTGTCATTGAGATAAGTATACATGTATAACTCCTACTTGAATTTTCCCCTTTTGTTCTTCATTGATCTCTAATTATTGGATTTAACCACTGATTAATACAATTGAAAAATGCGACTTGCTAAATGAACATTCATTAAGTAATTAACCTACTTAACAAGGTTTAATCATCCATTTCATTAATATTAATATTCCATTTATATTCATTATCCTAATTTTTGTTAGAATAGGACTCTATTTGTATTTCCTTATCTGTATATGGCAACCCTCTTTGTACTCCTATATATATTGCCCGTTGGGCCCTCTTGAATATACACACGATATTTATAACATGGTATCGAGCTAGGCGCTAACCCTAGTTTTTCCGCATATCGTTCTTGCCGCCATGATCCCAGTAGAGTCGAAGTCGCCGCCTCCTTGAGTGCATACTTGCTCTCTTTGTCTTCTTTGTCTTGTCTTGCTGATGTCTCACTTGACGCAAGAAGTCATTGAGCACCTTGCCTACTGCTTGGAAGCCACTGCTACACCTGGCCATGAGATCCGCATGAATATGGCCTCTGTCGCCAGATCCATCATAACCGATGTGGCGACCCAACCTTAAGGCACCGATAGGTCCTCCCGGGATCTCGAGGAGTCCACGAGGATCTCGAGAGGTCCAGAGCACCTCCGAGACTCGGGTGGGACACGCCTGATGATGGTACCAATCGAGGCTCGATGGGACCGCTCGAGGTTACCAGCGAGGAAGCGGGAGTCACGGGAGATCCCCTATTGCCACGGCTAACTCGGGAGAGGTCGAGGACCTAACACGAGGAGGTCGTGGCTTGAAGATCGCTCCATGATTCCAGCGTGGTCGAGCTAGTCCCAAGGATCACAAGCTAGCTCTTCACGGTATACAAGAATGGTAACATCCACGACACAACTTTATTTACAACATACCAGCGGAGTTGTTTACAAAAGGTGGCCTCGGGCCAAAGCAAGTTTACAAAAGACGAAGCAGGCGTCCGTCCACTATACCACGGGCAAAATGGTGGAGGCACAACCTCTGGCGTCTGGTCCTCTTCTTCTTTGCTATTGTCTTCTCGACAAAGATTGTATTGAGCAAGAGTGAGCACTACCATTGTGCTTTCATAAGTCACACAGTGGAGTAACAAAATGACATGCATACATGGATATACAAAAGAAGGCATAATAGGGTTGATTTGCGTAAAGCCAAGTTTCTTTCAATTACAAATACTAAGTTCCAAAGCGGGTTTTAATGGATAAAATTCATTTTCAAAACTTGATTTTCGGTTGGATAGCATTCATCAACAAGTTGGTGAAGGATACCCTCTGTCACTAGGCTCCTGCCCAAAACCCATGGGATAAAATCCCAAAAGCAGTTTATTAAACACTTTTGGAAACCAAAACCCACATCTAACTCGAGTGGCTTACGCGGCATGTCCATAAGCGGACACGGCTATTGAATAGATTTACACTCTACGAGGATGTGCGCTTTACCCACATGACATGATTCCTCTAGTTTATCAGGCATCCGTCAATGCCACCTCTCGCTACCAAAAGTAAAAGGTCTAGAGTTCATGACAAACCCTTTACAATGCATTGTTCCACCACGCCCTCCTCGCTAAGGTTTACGCCTCCTTTGGATACAAATCAGTAGGATCGGGGCCCTCTTGCGCCGATGGGAGACATAGGTTATAAAGACCATAGGCCATAGAAGACCTCCCACGCCTCCAAATGGAACAAGCTGCGGTGGAATTTACGCAAATTACTTGGCAGTCCGCGCCTCATCTTGGAGACATGTGGTTGCGTGTTTGGCATAGCCCATTATAGGCCTAGCATTGGCGGCTCAAAGACCGGTCCTCAACTGACTTGGACGACCACCACAAACCCCTAGACCTCCACCTTATCCAGGATAGAGCCCGTGCACAAACCTTGCACCAGCCAAGCCAACCTTTTCGCCCAAGTCCAAGTCCAAATCCATTTTCCTTTTCCTTTCTTTGCTTCCCCAGTAACATTTTCATACTGCCATGACAACCCAATGTCATGGCCAAAACATTTTAAACAATAGTTGGTCATGATGGTAAAGATTTTCCCAAATCAAATGCTTTTGGTCTAAGCAAGACTAAGCATATGGTTTTTCAATTGCTCCTGGTTCACACTATTGTATCAACCAGATTTTTGTCTAAGGTGACAACAGATTTGGTTCAATGTCAAAGTTGGCCATATGAAGCAATTAGGCATAACTATGTGTTTAAGGACAGGTATTGAAATAACTTGGTAGAAATAAGCATGCATTATACTTTGAAATTGAACATAATTAAATTGAGATATTGGGTGCAATATGGTCAAGAGCATGACTTGCTTTGCTCACTGACTTGAGAGTCTTCTTCTTCAGTACACTCACGCTCCTCAGTGTCTTCGCGATCTATACGGGAGAAAAGGGGACAATTTAAACCAAGTTCCAAATAAAGAGCCAAAAGAATTTTAAAAGAAAATTCAAAACTTAACCAACAGGAGCCACTCACACACTCAAAATAGGTTCTTTGGGAGAGGTCCTAACTTACTAGGGGAAAGGTCCAATGAGGAAGGTCTTCACAAAAGACCAGAGAGGTGACTTTAGCAGAGGACCAAGATGATGATACTTGCTTGAGAGTCCAAGGAGGTGATCTTGAGATGTAGTAGTAGAGTTAGAAGAGAATCCAAAGGAAGAGGTCTGAAAGAGGCATAACCTCTTATTGTGGCGATAAAAACAAAACGGTCGAGGCGCAAGGAGGCTTACGGCAATAAGAAAGAGGTGACGAGTGAAGGGAGGTCGAAGGCAATATGGGCGGTTAAGGTCGACGCCCAAGCTCCTGTTGAGCCTCCAATGGTGAAGGTACGATGAAGGGGGGGTGCTCCTGGCGATGCTCTTGGCAGCAAGGTCTCTCCAGGAAGCTACTGAGTGTGAGCCAAAGTGTTGAGTGTGGGGAAAAGGTGGCAAGGAAGGGCTCCCGGGGCTAGTTATAGCCAAAGGGAGTGAGAAGATCACTCGATGCGTACATGATTTGGTGAGCATGAAAAATAGGCAAAAGGTACGGGGTTGTCAAAGGAAAATAATAAAGGACATTGTGTACTGTTACGGGAGGAGACTAGAAAAGACACCAATAGTGCCCCCAAATGACCCCATTTAATGGAAGCAGCCACTTCCATGGCTGCATTTAATGCGACAAGACATACATTAAATGCTCATGGTACTAGTGTGGCGGGGAAAAATAAGAATGGGCAAGCTTTGGCGGTGGGACCGATCAAATTTAAAGCAGTTGGGTCAAGAGGAGGTCCGACCCCATGAAGAGGTCTTTGAGGAGGTCTCGAAGGCTTAGGAGATTCAAGACCTCGGGAGGTGCAGGCCGTGAGGATCAAATCCAGACGGAGAATGCGAGCAGTTAGGATTTCAAGGGAGGTCTAACAATCGGATCTGCCAAAGAAGGAGAATGCAGACGGTTAAGATCTCCAATGGGAGGTCTTAGCGGTCGATTACAAGAGAAGGTGCGGAGGCTAGGAGGTCTGATATACACAAAGGAAGTGGGACACGGGTGGTCCAAATACATATGGAGGAGGTCCACGTGACTAAGAGGTTCTGACAACTAAGAGGTTCTAGCAACCAGGATCTCATCAAGGAGGTCTGGTGAGATCCTTGCAAAAGGAGGTCTGTTGGTAGGATCTCTCCATGAGGAGGTCTATCGATTAAACTCTCCTGAAGGGAAGTCTTGAGAGGAGGTCCAAGAACTAGGTCGACAAGGAAGTCGATTGCTAGGATCTCCACAATGGGAGGTCTGAGGCGAGGATCTCATTATAGGAGGTCCTAGAGGTGCAGGAGAAGATCTTGGAGGTCGGGAGTTCCTAAGTTAGCGAGCAAGGAGGTCGATGGATGGGGAGGTCCAAGGGCGAAAGTCTATCTGGTTTCAAGGAGGTCCAAAGGAATTAAATTGAAGGAAGGCCTAAACATATAGGCACATCCTAACCAAGAGGAGGTGCTGGGCCACACAAGAGGTCCAAAGCTGTATTCATCATAGAGGAGGTCTAGACCCCGGAGGTCTAAACCTAACATAACACAAAAGAGAGGCGAGGGAGGCGGCCAACATATAGAAGAGGTGACAACACTAAGCTCAAACTTCTCCAACCGAACCAACTTTGAATTCTCATCAAAACAAAATAGTTTTATTTTATTTTACAAATTTAAAAGGGTTTGGAAAATCAGATATTCTGATAAGCAGACGCTCGACTGACCGCCTTGCCGCTTGGAATAACTTGCACCGAGGCACGACGCCGGGGACTTCAACCTTGCTATTTGGATCACGCTTAAGCCAAACCTCCTCCGTCGCCAGATCCATCGCATGACAAACTCTGCCTCGACCCGACGCGCAGCTTGGAGCCATGTGACCAAGAACGACGTCGTCGGGGTTCCACTTGACCACGCCACCGCTTGGGGATTGCATGCCATGGGATCCATCATTGCCGTGGCAGGGAACTAGGTTTCCACGTAGCGTCTTTCTGCGTCGAGTTGGCGTTTGGCGTTTGGGCGTTTTAGTTTGTTAGTCGTAGAAAAAAAAATCAAAAATAATAATAATAAAAAGCGTCGATCTAACCGGCCGTCTAGCGCCTTTGTTGAACCGTTGCCTTAGGTCGCCACGCCGTCAACGCCGCTACCGATAAACCTTTCCGCCATTGCGATCCCGTTCTCGGAACAAAGCTTCATGGGACGAACTACGAGGTTGTGGTCTTCGCTCATGGAGATCACGCTCGATGGTCTCCGCTCTCGGGGGCATGCCATGGTGCTCGACCTTGTCCGCTGTCGGCGCTTGACCTCACCACGACGACCTACTTACTGACTGCTGCGAAGATGAGGCCGTAAGGAGGCAGAGGCGGCTATTCTTCTTGGCCAGCGGCTGGCGATGAGGCTTTCAATCGCCATAGGCGCTTTTGGCCGGTGTCTTGACGAGGCCGTGTTCGCGCCATCACGGTGGTCGATGTCGGCGACTCCATCCGGCCGGACATTGTTGGTCTGCGTGCCGCTCGTCGAATCTGGAGGAGTACTACGCGGCGATACCGGTGAGCGGCGATGCTCGATTCTTTTAACCGGCGTGAGTTGAGACGCCGCCGGGAGGACTCCTCCGTCGGCGACTTCTTAGAAACTCGGCGATCTCTGGCGCCCGGTAGATGGTAGCTTCTCCGCTCTGCCAGAGTGTCATAAAGTCTGATGGCGGATCGTGATCGCTTTCGCCTTTATGACCGTCTGCCGTCTTCGCCCGAGTTTGAGCTGTCGAGCTCAAGCTGCTTAGCCGCTTCCCACGCATCGACAAGCGATCCGAGGCTCTTTCGACCCTTCGTCTTTGAGAGCCGAGGAGCGTGGGTTAGCGGCCGCGGTTTATTCATTGCGCTTGCTACCCTTCTTCTTTGACTACACCAAGCGGTTTACGCCCGACTCTGATCCTCCACAGTGTCTTTACGCTCTGTTTTTGCACCACTGGCGGGGTTGGTGCAATTATTGCAGAACTTGAGCACGACTACGGCGTTATGCGGTGCGGCGAAATAAAGCGCGTGGAGTTGGGCGCTCAAGGGAGGCGAGGAGGCCGCTTCTCGGCAGGAGAGACGGAACCGGCCGTCGAGATCTTCTCGGCGAGTGACCATCAGGCGATTATGCGAGCTCTAGATTGGCTCTCTCTCTCGGCTCGGCGAGTTACGCTAGTCTAGCTCGAGCGTCTCCTCGAGTACTTCTTGGGTTACGGACTCTAGTGCCTCTTTCCACATGACACGAGACTCCACTTCTCTCGCTTGATAGGACCTCTGTTTTTCCTATCTCGATTCGAGACGGTAGCGGTACTCCTCTGTCTGTCGTGATCGTCAGCACTCTTTTGTCGTGACTTTTACATTCATTGTTTCTCATGTTCCTCGGCTTACCATGCGGCTTCTCTCGTTGGGTATTTCACCGATCTCATTTGTCGGGTTGGTTTTGACTCTCACACTGTTTTGTTCGGGACCAAGCAGACAGGGGGCCAGGATTGGGGTGGCCGTACCAGAGATCATCGTGGTCTCTACATTCTTAACCGCCTCCGCCTTCGTCCACTTCAGCTTGCTCCTATCACCTCTACATTCATCGCCCTTCTTGCCACCACCTCTGGAGTTTTTTTGTGATGGCATCATCGTTAGGTCACTTGTGTGCGTCTCGTCTTTCTTCATTAGTTCGTCAGGGTGTTCTTGGACGTGTTCCTGTTGACACGTCCATGTTTTGTCAGGGTTGGAAGCTGGGCAAGCAGCTCCAACTTCCTTATCATTCTAGTGAGTCCATGTCTTCTCGCCCTTTTGATTTAGTTCATTCAGATGTATGGGGACCTGCGCCTATTATCTCTAAAGGCGGGCATAAATCTTATGTGATCTTCATTGATGATTATTCCCTATATCTAATCGTGGTCAGTTTCTTGCTATCTATCGTAGCTTTGCAATGATGGTTCATACTCAGTTTGATTCTCCTATCTGTACTTTTATTTGTGATTCTTTGGCGAAATCTTTGTTACTGGCGCTTTTAAACAGTTTCTTTACGGCGTGGCACTCTTTACTAGTCTTCTTGTCTGGTGCCCATACTCGAGAATAGGGTTCTTGGCGCAAACATCGTCATCGATTGAGGCCCGCGCTCTTCTCCTTGCCTCTCACGTTCCACCAGATTGGGTGAAATTTGTTTCTCTGTTGCATATCTCATCAATATCGACCTTCCCAACTCTTAAGGGTGTCGATCCTATAGAGCGTCTCTACTCTCGAGCCCCCAAATACACTCATTTTGTGTTTTTGGTCATACTTGTTTTGTTACTGCTGCGAGCTCGTGAACGCACAAAACTATCGGCCCGATCGGTTGAGTGCGTGTTTCTTGAATTCTGATTCGAGCATAAGGGTTATCGTTCTTTGGGATCCTACCTTTCGGCGGATCGAGATTTCACGAGCGTTGTCTTTGGCGAATCTCGATCTTTCTTCTATCGAGATTCGGCTCCTCCGCCACCGTTGAGTCTCTTTCATGGTTGTCTCTTTCGACTCTTCGCTATTTCTCCGCCATCACAATCTTACGATTTGTCTCGGTGGTTCATACGTACCTCTCACTGGTCTTGCCTCCTGCAAAGACCGTCTCTTGTTCTGCTGACCGCGTCTCGTTTCTCTGGTGTTCACTTCTCCGAGCATCCTTGTCCTCCGTGATCTCATCTCCTAGTGTTTTGCCGCCACCCACATCCGATCCTTCCGATGATGCTCCTCGTTCGTCGCCGTGGCCGGACATCCCGACCTCTGATCGTCTTGGATTTGCTCGATAGCGCATGCTCTCTCATCCTTGAGCCTAGTTCTTATCGTGAGGTTGCTCTTCATTAAGTGGCGGCTTCGCTATGGCGAAGGAGCTTGATGCTCTTCGACGTCTGGAGACTTGGGATATTGTCACGACACTGTACATGCTCGTCCGATCACGTGCAAGTGGGTGTACAAGATTAAGACTTCGATCGATGGTACTATCGGCGCTACAAGGCTCGTCTTGTGGCTCGTGGCTTTCAAAGCGAGAATACGGTCGTGACTACGATGAGACTTTTGCCCTGTTGCCCATATGACCTTTATTCGCGCTCTTGTTGCGGTTGCTTACGATCGCGGTGGTCTATCTCTCGTTGGATGTTAAGAATGCCTTCCTTAATGGTGTTTTGCATGAGGAGGTCTACATGCGACCACCACCGGGTATACATTCTGATGGGCACGTCTGTTGTCTTCGTCGTGCTCTTTATGGCCTCAAGCAGGCTCCTCGTGCACGGGTTTGCGCATTTTACCTCGATGATTCTTGCGTCGGTTTCACCGTCGGTTCCCATGATTCTGCTCTTTTGTCCATATCTCATCTCGGGGTAGGACACCGCTTCTTGTATGTTGATGATATGCTCATCAGCTGGCGATGATTCCTCATTCATCACGTATGTGAAGAAGCATCTCGATGGCGATTTTGATGGTGATCTTGGTTCTCTTACGTACTTCCTTGGGATTGAGGTCTCTTATGCTTGAGGGCTACTACCTCTCCCGTGAAGTATGTCCAGATCTTCTTGATCGATGCAGTCGACCGACACTTTCGACCGCTAAAACTCCTATGGAGCTATCCTACGACTTTCGTGCCATCGATGGTGATCTTCTTGAGGATCCTACTCGATATCGCCATCTTGTTGGGAGTTTGGTGTACCTTGTGAGCACTCGTCTGATATTGCTTATCTTTGTTCATATCTTGAGTCGAGTTCATGGCTCGTCCTACCCATCTTCGCTCTGATCACCTTCTTCGTGTTCTTCGCTACTTGCGTGGGACCATCTCTCGTTGTTTGTTTTCCCTAGCTCTACCTCACTCTGACTTGAGCGTACTCCGTGCGACACAGGCTAGTGATCCTTCCGATCGTCGTTCTCTTTACGCTTCTTGTGTTTTTCTTGGCTCCTCACGATTGCACGGAAGACTAAAGCGGTGCGATTCCGATTCGGCGCAGAGGTGAGTTAAAGCTATGGCGGCGATGTGGCGAGAGGTTACTTAGTTGAGGTGGCTACTTGCAGATTTTGGAGTGCTGTGATGGGACCTCGACTCTTTTGTCCGACAAGACAGTGCTATCGGTATTGCTCGGGACCCAGTGAAGCGTGAGCTACTTAAGCATATTGGTGTGGATGCTTCATACACTCGCCACAGTGCAGGGAGGAATACTTGCTTTTACGATTTGTGCCATCGAGTTCTGAGTTCTTGACTTCTTCACGAAGCCACAAACTAGGGCACAACATTTGTATTTTCTCTCCAAACTCAGTGTGTGTGATCCACCTTGTGTTTGAGGGGGGTGTTAGAATAGGACTCTATTTGTATTTCCTTATCTGTATATGGCAACCCCCTTTGTACTCCCTATATATATTGCCCATTGGGCCCTCTTGAATATACACACAATATTCATAACAATTTTAACTAGTGATTAACTTAATTAAAATGTATTAGTTAGTTGAAATTTTCATAACTGCCTAACCTTCTAATTAATGTTTTATTAACTGATTACTAGGTGGGACCCACTGTCATACATGCCTAAATACACCAAGAGAGATAGCCAGAGAGAGATAGAGGGAGGGCCCACCTGTCATTGACTCTCCTACACAGAGAGAGCAGACAAAGAGGGTGCACAGGAAGATCAGAGAAGCAGAAATAGAGGGGCAGAGGATGATGGATAAGTCTCTTTTGTGTTGGTTTTTGCTGCCCTTCAAGGCTGACATCTCTTTAGAACGACTTTTGACTAGCATCTAGGACAAAGATCTTAGCATATGCTTGGTGGTTAATAGCCTATAAATTTGTATTCCCAACCCTCGAGGTTGGAATGGCGTTAATGTGAGAAATAAACAAAGAAAATTGCCCCGTCTCCAAGTGTCATCCTCCGATGAGAGTAAGGATCTTGCTATCGCCAAGTGCAAGAATCCGGCTGACTAACAAGTGGTATCGAGCCGTACTATCCTCGCAACTTTGAGCATCTCTGTTCAATCCTTCTCGGCCTCGCTTCGGCCAGCGACCCGACGAGAGCAATGCAGCTCTCTCTCCACGCAGTTAGTGAGTTCCGGTGGCGCGCCATGTCCGCAGGCGATCTCGGCCTTCGATGCGCCTCGAGCCTTGGCAAGAAGAAGCCGAATTCATTGTGGCGGAGGAACGCGAGCGGAAGGGCTGAGCAGCTGGCGGCGGCGAAAAAAGCGTCAAGGGCGGCGGCGGGAGCGGCAACGAGCGGAGGTGAAGCGGCAGGCGGCAGGCGGTGCGTGCAGCGGGCAGCGGAGGTCGAGGTTCACATGGCGGCAGCAGCTCCATCTCTGCTGATGACAGGCACGACGGACTCGAGCATGGAGAAGGAGGCAAAAGCGTATGAAGCGGCGGTAAATCACAACGCGCCACGCGCAAGCGGCAGTTTCAGACAGGTGGACGGCGTGGTGGCGCTCTGGAGGAGACGCTTGACGGCGGCGTCTGGTCGGCGACGGGAGAAGCGGCCTTACGAGCGGCAGCTCTCTCCCGGTTGATCATCGTGGTCACCACGAGTGCAGGTATCGTCGAGGGCGTCGGCCCGGCGGCGGGTGGCCTACCTCGCCCAAGACCAACTCGTCGAGTGGGGTGCGGTGATGAGGTAAAGCTCAGTCGCGGCATATGTGGGATCTGATCCGATGCGGAGCGTCGACTCGACCCGGGATCGACGGTATTTGGATCTTCATCGCCAGCCCCGATCCCGAGATCGCTTCGCTTACCAACAAGCGAATGCCAAAAAGCAGGGCGCCATCATTGCGGCCGCGCATCGGCGGCGCGGCGCAAGTCTACATTGCGAGCACTCGCAGGAGTGGGAGAACGGCCTTCAAGCGGTGAGGGCGTTGATGACTTTGCTCTCCGTCTCAACGCTCTGTTGCGAAGTTAGTGCGATTCGGCGGCGACACCTCGGCGAGAGAGAGCGTGGAAGCTCTTCCGTGCGTCCCGAGAAGTACAAGCGGATGGCTCGCTCGTCGAAGTCTCTGCTGGACCTCTACGATGATTGCCGTCGAGGCGTTGGGTCGCCTCAAGGTGGATTGGATGATAAAACCCTGGCGTCTCGGGACCCGTCACCATTGGCGGAAGCTCCTCCTCGCTCGGGAAGCGATGGGAAACGGCCAAGGTAACGAGAAGAAGAGCCTTCTTCCTGACAGCGACGCAGCGTGGTAAGCGGCAAGCAGCGTAAAACGCCAGGCGGCGAGGACGCGTCTTGAGGTGATGGCGAGTGGGCGCCAGTGGCGGCTGGCGGCAAGCAAAAGCGACGCGAGGCGACTCTTGCCACAAGCTGCGGCAAGCTCGGTCATTGGGCCAAGGATTGTCGATACCACGACGCGGCGAGCCAGCGTCGCGCGGAAGGAGGAGGAGGCGGCGGCTGTTCATTGCTCATCACGAGCATCGAACTACCTCGGCTGACCGGCCGCAGCGGCTCTCCTCGCGTTGGCGAGCCAAAAGCACACGCATACTCCCGGCGGCGATTAAACACGACAAGACCGACGCGGGTGGTCGACACCGGCGCCACCCACCACATGACCAAGGCGGCGGGAGTTCTTCTCCGAAGCTCGACTTCGAGCGTTCGAGGCGCGAATCAAGTTCGGCGACGCCTCGCTGGAGAGTGGAGATCAAGGCGTCGGCTCTGTCGTCTTCGTCGCCGGGCGAAAGCACCATTTGCTCACCGGTGTCTACTACATCCCGCGTTGAGAACTCCATCATCGGCTTGGATACGGTGGATGAAGCGGATCGCGTGGAGATTGAGCGCGGTCTTCTGGTCTGGGATCATAGTCGCGGCTCCTCGTCAAGGTCAGCAGAGCAACCGCCTCTCGTCCTTCACGCGCGGTGGCGCAACCTCTTTGTCTTGTAGCCCGCCGCGGCAGCGGCGTTTGGAGGTGGCACGAGCGCTTTGGGCACCTCAACTTTGAGGCCCCGAGGCGGCTCAAGAAGCAAGGAGATGGTCGCGGGGCATGCCGCGACGTCGACCACGTGGAAGCGATTCTGCGACACTGCGTCTCGCCACTAAGTCTGCGGCGGCTTCCTTCCTCGCCAAAGCGAGCTTCGCGCCAAGGAGAGCTGGAGCTAGTACACGGTGACCTCTGTGGCCCGTGACACCGGCTATACACAGGCCGGCGCTACTTCCTCCTCCTCGTCGACGGCGTGTCCCGCTACATGTGGTACATCTGCTTTCGACGTCAAGGCATCCGGCGGGCGCCATCAAGTGCCTTCAAGCTGCTGCGGAGGCGAGTCGCGACATAAGCCGGGTCCACGACGGACAACGGCGGTGAGTTCACGGCGGCGAAGTTCGCGGCGTCTGCCAATATGAGGATCCATCGTCACTTCTCGCTGCCGTCGCCGCGATGAAACAGCGTCGTCGGCCTTAGAACCGACGGTGGTGGCCGCGCGCGCGCCTCACTCCAGCGAGAGAGGATCTGGGCATTCTCTTGAGGTGAAGCGATGATCGCTGTTTCATTTGCTTAACCGCTTCCTCACTAAGGCCCTCGGCGGCAAGGCGCCATACGAGGCTCCGCGCGGCGCAAGCCCGCGATGAAACCACCTCCGTGTCTTCGATTGCTGGCCTTCGTCAAGAGCTCAACCACGTCGGCAAGCTCGGCGGCCGAGCACGCCGAGAGTCTTCGCCGGCCACGCGAGGCGCCAAGGCCTACGCGTCCTCGATCTCGACCGGCGGCGTCAAGATCACGCGGCGTCGTGTTCGGCGAGGCGGTGGGCGTGGGACAAGATGGTGGATGGCTCGCTCGACTCGGCGACCAGCGATTTCGTTGTCGACTCGCCCGCCGAGGCGAGGCGGTGAGCCAGCTCCTCTTCACCGAGCTTCGCCTACCCGCGCCTCGTTCGCCCGCGCCTCCGTGAGTCGCCGCACCGCCGCGCGGCTCAAGAAGCCACGAGCTCGGCGAGTCCGCGCCACGGCCACGCCGTTTTCCCACGCCTCGTTCTCGCGCGGCGCCTACTCGCCGAGCTCGGCGGCTTTCGGTCCACGATTTAGCAAGCGACACGGTGGAGTTCGCCGCTCCGTCTAACAGCGAGATCGCGATCGAGCGCCTACCACGGCGGCGAGCCTCTCGCTATCGATCAGTAAACGACCTCCCCGGTGGCGGGTCCCCTCGGCTGGCCGCACGACCGAGCAAAGTTGCACCTCGCACAGACGGCGGGCGAGCCTCGTTCTTCGCCGAAGCGAGAGACGCGGCATGGTGTGCCGCGATCACGAGGAGAGATGGGCTGTTGCCGAGCGAAACAAGACGTGGGGTGGCCGATCTTCGGTACGGCCACCACGCCATCTCTCTCAAGTGGGTCTTCAAGCTCAAGAAAAGCGAGGTGGAGAGGTGATCAAGCACAAAGCGCGTCTCGTGGCACGAGGCCAAATCGGCAGGAGGAGTCGACCGGCGATGCCTTGGCGCTGTTGCGCGGATGGAGTCCGTCGTCGTCTCCTCGCCGCGCGACCAGGGGAGGTGGCGCGTCCATCGCATGGACGTCAAGTCTGCTTTCCTCAAGCGGCGACTTGAAGGAGGAGGTCTCACTCACACAGCAGGATTCATCATCCCCGCACGAAGCAGGTCCTCGCTGCGCAAGGCCCTCTACGGCTTCGGCAGCACCGAGCAGAACGCCATGGTGGACTCCACCTCAAGCAAATGGGATTCAAAGAGAAGGCCACGAACCATGGATCTGCGGCGAGGGCAAGGGAGGCAATGCCCTGCTGATAGGCGTCTACATCGACGACCTTGTGATCACCGGCACCAAGGAGAAGGAGATCGAGGCGTTCAAAGCGGAGATGAAAGCCACCTTCGGATGAGCTACCTCGGGCCCTCTCTTTCTACCTCGGGATCGAGGTCCGCGAGACGACTCCGGCATCTCTCTTCGCCAGACCGCCGCCTCAAGCGCATCGTGGGTAGGCGGCCTCACCGATACGAACCCAAACCAGCTCCTATGGAGGAAAGGTCGGCTAAGTCGTGAGAAATCTGGCGGAGGAGGTGGGCCGCGACGCTGCGGCGCATTGTGGGCGACTTTCGCTACCTTGTCCACATGGCCGGACTTAGCGTTCGCCGTCGGCTCGTCGGCCGGTTCATCAATGGCGGCGAGCGACGGAGCACCAAAGAAGCCGTGAAAAGGATCCTCCGTTACGTCGCGGGCACCTCCGACTCTGGCCACACTACCTAAGGTGCCTGCACAAGACTTCATCTGCATAAATGACGGCGACCCGTCGGCGACATCGACACGAGCAAGAGCACCGGCGGGATCTCAGACTTCCTCGGCAAGTGTCCGTCGGTGGCGATCGGTCAAGCGGCGGTGAGTGGCTTTGTCTAGGCTGCGGCGTAGTACATTGCGACCACTACCGCTCTACTCGAGCTCTGTGTTGCACGGCCGCTGGCGATCTCTTAGCTTGGCAGAGACGCGATGGAGCTCGAGGTGGGCAACAAGTCCGCCTTGGCCTTGGCGAAGAACCCCATCTTCCATGAGCTGACAAGCACATCCGGGTGAGTATCACTTCATGGTTGCTGGATGAAGGGCGTCAAGACCAACTACATCAACACCCAAGACCACTCGCCGACCTCGACCAAGTCTCTTGGGCGGATCAAGTTCGAGAGCTTGGCGCCAGATCGGGATGGCTCAGATTCCTCGCAAGGAGACACACAAGACTTAGGGGAGAGTGATGGATAAGTCTCTTTTGTGTTGGTTTTTTGCCCTTCAAGGCGACATCTCTTTAGACTGACTTTTGACTAGCATCTAGGGATGACATCTTAGACTAGCATCTTAGCATATGCTTGGTAGTTAATGACCTATAAATTTGTATCCCCAACCCTCGAGGTTGGAATGGCGTTAATGTGAGAAATAAACAAAGAAAATTGCCCCATCTCCAAGTGTCATCCTCCCGATGAGAGTAAGGATCTTGCTATCACTAAGTGCAAGAATCCAGCGACTAACAGAGGAGGAGGCTTGAGCAGCAGCTCAGCCGTGAGGAGGAGGCTCGAGGGCGCTCACGCCCGTGAGAGAGGCGGCTGCCATGGGCCGGGCAAAATGGAACCATGTAGGGGAGGTGAACCGTAGGGTGGTGGTGGCACGGCCGGAGGTGGACGGTGGTGACCAGGCGGCGGCCGGAGCCAGGGGAGGAACGGGGGCGGCGGTGCTCGGGTGGGAGAGGGAGGAAAATAGGGTGAGCATGAGCGAGAGGGAGACTAGGGGAGCTCACACATGTGATTGGTCGGGGGAGAGGAGGGCTGGCGACGAGGGCTAAGCGAGATGCACAGTCGACTCATTGGTCGTCGGCCTATATAGTCTGATAGAGGAGTGGGTGGTGGAGAAGGAAAGGGGAGGGCAAGGAGGTACTCAAGTGGAGAGGAATCGAAGCAATACTCACCGGACGAAGAATGGCGGCCGTGGCGGTGACTTTCGGCCGGAAACGAGGAAGACGGCGGCACGCGACGCTTCGGTGGGGGAATCTTGGAATTAATGGAGGGGAAAGTATCCTTGAGTCTTGGGAATCGTCGTGGCGTGGGTAACAGGAGGCGCACTAGAGGCGGCGAGGCAGCGATGGCGCACAATGGCAGGGAAGTGATGGGAGTAGGCGGCGGCATGGGAGCATTCGGCGCGGATGGACGGGGCAGGCGGCGAGGTGATGGCGCCAAGACGGGGTGACGCGGGCAACAGACGGGGGAGGACATCCCTGCAGCATGTGGGCGAGGATGGGAGCAGGTGTGCGGTGACGTAGTGACATGGGCGCGACGCGAGCGTTGATGGGCATAGGAGCAGAGGAAGGGAGGAGGAAGAAAGGGCACTGGCGGGTGGGCCTGGGAGGAAAGGAGAAAGAGAAAAGAAAAGAAAAAAAAAAGTCGGGTTGGGCCAGGTGGTTTTTTGACCCGGACCAATTCTTCGGGTTTCTCCTCTTTTTTTTTCCTTTTCATTTCTTGTCAACTCGGGTTTGAATTCAACTTTTCTGTGTTTCGGGTTGGGAGTTCAATTAACAGGTCAAAAATTCAAACATCGGTGAGCGAAACAAAGAGTTTTAAAAATCCCACATTTTTAATCGATTTCAAAATGCTCAGAATTTTTGGGATGTTATAGTTGCTGCTGAGTTGGTTTGTGGCTTGTTCTTTGCACTGTTGGTTTGACTTACTTTCAGGTTTTGACATTATTATAATGGGCCCTACATGGCATAAAATTGTTTGCTTATGCAGTTATGCGTTTACCTGTTCTGTCCCATTGACGTAGTGAAATCGTTAGCTGTTCTCTCAATATATGTTTACGCATTTCTGAGTGTACTTCCCTTTTTTCGTCTTGCTCTATTCATTGACTCATTTTTTTTCTAATGGCATTGCGTTGTTTTCTGCATTTTTACTGTTAGGTACCAGATGAAGCTGTCAGTAAATGCACATCATGTGCAGCAGATTTCAGCGCTTTCAACCGCAGGGTAAGAAGGGTTTGCTATTGATCTGTTGATGATGCAGCCTGGGAGTCCATCTTTTAATGTTGTGTGCCTGTACTTTCAGCATCACTGTCGAAACTGTGGTGATATTTTCTGCGATAAGTGCACCCAGGGAAGGACTCCTCTAACTGCAGATGCTGATGCTCAACCAGTCAGAGTTTGCGACAAATGCATGGTAATGTGTTTTCATCCTTTCTATTGCATTTGCAGTCCTAGTTATGATTTATGTTATGCAGACCTTTTTGGTGTTTTACTGTGCTTAGAGGACATGGACATTGAAAAATGGAAAATAAAACTTGTCACTTGTGTAATATGATATATACTGCATAAAAGTTGTGAGGCTGAGATATTAAATAGCTACTAGCAGTTTGACTTGAGACTTCATTGCTCATTTGAAGAACTGACGTTAGGCTTGGACAATATCAGACTTATGGGATTGGAATTATATCTTTATTTTCTCAATAAAAAGGTATGATATGCTTCCATGTAACTGCACTGTTGGGAAATAAATGAGGGAGGGAGTTTCCACAATTAGTGCCTTTTCTGGTCTTGAAAAGTAGAGTGCGGTATTGTAAAGTTGTGTTTCAGCCAATAAAACCTACATTTTTTAATGGAGTATCATCTTTAAGGATAAAACCAGCTGCAAACTTTTAACATGAGCAATGGTGTTCAGTGTTGAGACTGGTAGACCGTAGTCTCATTTTCTTTCTGCGAAGTTGGCCTTTCTGATGTTGCAGTTATGTTTCTTAACATCTTTAACTGTCATTACCATATGGGGTGGTTAGATAACATATATGAATTATGGTCTGTTATTCCATTTTCATAACAACAATAATAAATTGATAATGTTACAAATTAGGAACATTGTTGATTTATGGACAAACTGAAGGTACAATTCTCAATGAGTGATATCAATGTCGTGATTTTCTATTTTCTTAGGCTGAAGTTTCTCAAAGACTGAACAATTCAAGGGAAGCGGCAAATCGACCTATTGTTCACAGCCATGACGATCTTGCCAAAAAACTTCAGGTGTTCTTTTTGGCTCCTTATTTGGTTTCTTTTCAGCTTCAAAATCTTCTAGTCAACCAGTATAACTTGTACTATTCATACAACACACTGTGCTTGACTGCTTTTAACTTTTTAGAGTGTTGCTTGGTTATCTAGTCTCGTTAAGCACATGGGACGAGGGTATCGGTGGGTTTGAATATTTAGAAATGTTCACTAACTGGAGACATCTGCAACCTTCTGTAGTATCATTCCATCCTTGGTGATTTGCATATGTGCCACTAGTACAGAATAACTGTGAGAAAAATTTTCCTACTACACAAAGGATAGTGACAAATGGAAGCAGACTTCGCCTACTTGTTGGGTTAATTTTCTTTTTCTTGTATATAACCTGTTGTGCACTTGTTTCTTTAATATATAAGTAGGGCTCTCCCTACTCTTTCCCGTACATAAAAAGAAGTGACAAATGGAGGACAACACTTACTACCTCTCAAACTCTTCATATTCTGTGGTTTGTTACAGGAAGCAATGGATATAAATAAGAAGTCTTCTTCAGGTTTGTGTATTTATATATGTATTCCGTTTGAGATATGCGCCCTTCGTTATACTGTTTACAAATGTGTTGGTTCCTTGACAGCCTCGAGGTCTTCAGATGGATCTGGCAAGCGAATGCGGGAGGTTGCATGCCCCATCTGCACAGTCCATCTTCAGGTTTAATATTGTGGCGTTCCCTATTCCTTTTTATGACTAATAATTTCCACCGTTCAGCGCTGATGTCTGAACATGGCATTTGATCCGAATTAACCTTTCCTTTCCTACAGGTGCAAGTTCCAACATCTGGTTCAGAGACAATAGAATGTGGTGTGTGCCAGCACCCTTTCCTCGTCAGTGCTCGTTGAGCACCATCACGTAGGGTTCTACTTTGATCTACAAAGGAAAGTTTGTTTTCATCGAGGCTGCTGCTTCAGTGATTCATTGCCTTCGTGGAGTCCTTTGCTGTCTGTTACTCTGTATATGAATCGCCGAGCTAATTTAGTACAGCTATATCCAGAACTAGGGAAGAGATGAATAAGAAAATAGCGTGTTTACCATGTCTGAACTTTCCTCCGTTATTGTTTGAACCTTTCCCTTTGTTACCTGCAAATCTGTGTAGCTTCAAGTTTCATGTGATGTGATGTATTACAGTTTGGTTGCAACCAATCTGTTTGGTTACGTGCTGTGGCGTGTCGGGCCACGGTCCGAACGATCTCCACTGCTGAGAGGGCGATGAGATCCATCGATTTGGTACGTCTTTATCCGATCTATATGCTTATTCCTAGCGCGGCATTCCTCTCTCTTCGTGGCTTTGGATACCTAAGGGTGCGTGCTTTGGGGAGTTAGGGTTTCTCGCTAGTGATCGGGAGGTTCATCGTTTTGGGTGGCGTGCTAGGGTGGTCAAGCGGATCCGTGATCCGTCACCACTGAAGTGCTGTTTTGCTGAAATAGTTCGGGGGAGAGAAGATGGATCGGGGAAGAGGTCGGTTCCCGCGTCGATTTGGGGGTGGCGGTCATAGCATTGGGGGAAAAGGTATGCTCCGAAGGAATGGATGGATGATGATGACTTGCTAGTGGAGGATGATCTGAGAGCGAAATTTCATCGGGATCAAGAGCAGAAGAGGAGAAATCCGGAGAATCAACATGGGACTTACCAAAGAGCATGTACGCAATCTCAGGAATTGACTAGAGACCTATTTGATTCAAGGGATTTTGGGGGTTCAGGTAGGGGAAATTTCACTCAGGGGAGGGGTTGGCAGGATGATCCTAACAAAAAAGTGCAGGGTAGAGAAGGAGGGCTGCGTTGGGAGGATTCTCACAAAGGGATTTTCCAGGGGGTTTCATGGGCAAAGGTGGTCACCCTAGATCTGATAGAGTCATAGATGGTGCTATTTGGGATTTCGAGATAGGTTTTGCAAAAGGGGAAGATCTGAATAAGAACTGGGGTGATATTGGTCTTAATACTGGGGTGCTTCGAACAGAGGATCGTGGAACTTGCTTTTGATGTTTACAGATAGGTCATCATCAAGCTAGGTGTTCTAATCCTCCAGTTTGTTATAAGTGCAAAAAAACAGGACACATGACTTCGGGTTGTCTTGAGGAACAGAAGAAGTTGGGACTGAAGTTATGTGGGTTTGGAATTCCTGGACAAGGTTTCTATAGCTTACAAGTTTCGGGATTAAATTGTGTAACATCCCGATTTTCTGAACCTTTTTAAAAAAATTCAAATAAAAAGAACCATTTGGGTTGTTGAAGATCTAAAGCTTAACCTGAGATTTTGGAATTTAAAAGTGTTTAAATTGACTAAATCAAACCTTAACTAATCAAAAGTTTGGCTTATTTGGAGTTGACTGAGCTTTGGTGTTGTCTCTCTCCTTTGCTCGTTCTGTTCTCCCATTGGCCCAGCTTCTTCTTCTCCAGACCTCCCTCTTGTTTGGACATTTCCTTATGTCCAGACATCCCTCTTGTTTGGGCATTCCCTTATGTCCGGGCCTCCTTTGCGTCTAGACCTCTTTGGTGTCTAGACCTCTCTTGTGTCTAGACCTCCCCTGTGTCTAGACCTCTCCTGCGTCTAGACCTCCTTTGCGCCTAGACCTCTTTGGTTTAGACCTCCTCTGTGTCTAGACCTTCTTTTTGGTTTAGACCTTCCTTGTATCTAGACCTTCCTTTTTGGTTTTGACCTCCCCTTGGGTCACGACCACCCCCGAGGTGCTCCAAGCTCGGGTTTGTGTTTCAAATATTCTTGATTTTCGAAATTCAAAGTTCGGGTTGAATATCTCCTTTCTGAACCTTCCTCTTGTTTAATCCTCTTTCCTTCTCGGGCTTAGTATTTCCTTTGAGTTCATCTTGACCGTCAGGATCTTCTTTGCGTTCATCTTGACCGTCAGGATCTCATTTGAGTTCATCTTGACCGTCAGGATCTCCTTTGAGTTCATCTTGACCGTTAGGATTTCCTTTGAGTTTATCTTGACCGTCAGGACCTTCTCAGGAGCACTCGCGTGGAACCATCAGGACCACTCAGGATCTCCTCCTTTGGACCTCCTTGTCCGCGGGACCTCCCTGTCCTTCGGACCTCCTCCCGTGTCCAGACCTCCCTTTGGACCTCTCCTTGAGTTCAGACCTCCTTGCCGTTTGGACCTCCCCCTCTCGTCTAGACCTCCCTCTCAGTCTAGACCTCCTTGTCCTCAGGACCTCCTCATTCCCAGGACCTCCTCCGCGGGACCTCTGGTCTTTTGTAAAGACCACCCTTTTTGGTCAAGACCTCCTCGTTGACCATGACCTTCTCGTTGGTCACGAGACCCACTTTGGTCACGACCTCTCCTGGTTACGACCTCCCCTTTGGTTTGACCATTTTTCCCATGGGATTGACTGGCCCCACTTGTCAGTCCTGCTCACCTTCTTCTTTCTCTGCCACATAAGTCTTTTGTGCATTTAATGCCGGTTGTGTCGCATTAAATGCAGTCACTCACGTGGTCAGTTACGTGGCACCTCATTTTCTCTCCTTGTCTCCTTCCCTCACAGCATACCTTGTTCTATTTCTCCTTCACCGGCTTGGCCGTACCTTAACCTGCCTCTTTTTCCCCAGTCGGCCATACCCTGTCATGTCCTTCACCTACCTTTGACTCATGCATCTCTGAGTCTCTCAGTGACTCTCTTTCCCTTTCTTCCGTGGCTATTAATAGCCTGATCAGTCCTTCTTCTTCACCTTTTTCCTCACCCAACTCTTTTGCTCTTGCCTAGTCCCTCCGTGCTTGGAGTTTTGCCTCCCCATCGCAAAGGAATGCTGCTGAAGCCCATGCCGCCGCCTCCTCGTCGTCAAGGAGACCACTGGAGCCTGCGCCACCTTCGTCAACCTCGCCACCGAAGAGCTCACCGGAATGCCCGCGCCGCCTTCAACTGTCGCCGCCGTCCACCGACCTCCCCTCCTCCTTCAGTCTCTCTCGGCCTTGGTGAGTATCTCCGTGCCCTGATCTTTTCCCTTGCCTCTACGACCACCTAGTGTGATCGTATTCCTTTTTATGATCACATTGCGTGGTTGTACTATTCCTACGACTTCATTGCGTAGTCATATTCCTTGTACGATCACGTTGCGTAGTCGTAGCCTTTGTTGGACCCCCCCCCCCTCCTCCTTTGGATCTCCTGAGGGTCTCCCTTTGCAAAGATGACCTTCTTGGTCTTTTTGCAAATATGACCCTCTTGGTCTTTTGCAAAGACGACCCTCTTGGGTCCTCCTCTGGATCTCTCCCTCGGGACCTCCTCAAAAACCTCCCTAGACCTCCTCAGGACCTCCATTTTGTAAAGACCACCTCCCTGGTCTTTGCCACCATTTTTGGCCTTTTTGCAAAGACCACCATCTCCGTTGGACCTCCTCCTGAGAGCCCATCCCTAGTTGTCTAATTTTGTTCTTTGATGTTTGTTTCTGGTTTGGTTTGTTTGGAGTTCATTTGGATCTTATTTGGTCATTGTTTGTTTTGCTCCGTTCTCTCGTGTAGATCTCGACGTCTCCGGGGAGCCCGAGCTCTGTGAAGGAGTAGTTTCTCAAGCTTTCGAGCAAAGCAAGTTACACTCTTTATCATACTGAAACCCAATACTTCAAATTATTTATGTTCTGTTTCAAATTATTACTGCATGCTTATTTCAATTCAAGTAATTTAAATCCCCGTTTTAACTTTATAGATATTCCTAATTCCTTTGTACATTCGAACTTGATTATTGATCTAATCACCCCTTGTCACCATAGTAAAGAGCTAGTTGGTACATTAGTATGAACTAGTAGGTTGCAAAACTCTGTGCTTAATCAAGCTTAGACCAAAAATCTTGATTTGAGAAGTTTTACTGCCAAAAGACCAATGTTGTCAAATGTTTTATCCATGACATTGGGTTGTCGTGGAAGCTTTGAAAATATTTTTGAAAAACAAAGAAAATAGAAAAATTGGTTTGGACTTGGGCGAATTGGTTGTCTGGTGGGTGCATGTTTATGCATGGGGTTAACCAGGGTATGGTTGAGGCCTAGGGTTTGTTGGAAGTCGCCCAGGTCAGTTAAGGACTAGTCTTCGAGCGATAACTTGCTATGCCTCACCGTACAACCACATGTCCTGAGAATGAGGAGGGGACCTGGCTGATTAATTTGCAAAGTTCCATCGTGGTCGTTCCTTCAGATGCGGTGGGTAGTCGTGTTATGACCTATGTTAGTCCTACCTGGCGCAAGAGAGGGCCCAGATCCTGCGGATGGTTAGTCCAAAGGGGGCGAAACCTTAGCGAGGAGGGACTGCGGTGGAATGGCACATTGTAAATGATTTGTCACGTGCTCTAGACCTCTCACCTATGGAAGTGAGTGGTGGTATCGACGGATGCCAAACAAACTAGAGAAGTCGTGTCATGTGGGCAAATTGTACAACCTCTACAGAGTGTAAAACTATTCGAATAGCCGTGTCCACGGTCATGGACATGCTGGCAAGCCTCTCCAAGTTAGATGTTGGTTTTGTTTTCAAAAGGATTTGTTAAACTGGTTTGGATGTCTATCCAATTGGGTTTCGGGTGGGGAGCTTTGTGATAGGAGGGTATCCTTCATCACTTGTGATGAATGTTATCCAACTATAAAACTGATATTTACAAAATGAATTTTATTTATTGTTAACTGCCTTGGAACTTAGTAGAAGTATTTTGAAAGAAACATGGCTTCATGCAAAACAACTCTATAAGCCTTCCTTTGATGATAACCCTGTATGCATGTCATTCTGTTATTTGACGGGCGGGTGTAACTTGCGAGCACGGTTGTTATGCTCACTCTTGCTTGATTAATAATTGAGCAGGTGAGGACGTATTTGAGAAGCCTGAGGTTCAGGACGACTAGGCTGCGACCTCCAGCCGATTGCCTGTGGTGAATCGGGTGGTCTGCTGTTTTTGTCTTCTGCTGTATTTTATCTTGTAGGCTCTTAGGCCTCCTTTGTAATCGACTCTGTTGTTATTAATAAAGCTTACGTTGATGGATGTTACCACTCTTGTTTACTGTGTGAGCTAACAGTTGATCTTGGGACTAGCTCAGTTGCACAAAGGTCTTGGGATCATCCCAGGTCTCACGACCACCTCGGGTCTGGTCTTGCGACCACCCCCGAGTCGGGTTGTGGAACTTGGGGTACTCCCCAAGCCTCACGACCACCCTCGGACCTCTCGGGTGGCCTTGGTAGATCTCCGGGTGGTCTGAAGGACCTCTCGGGTGGTCCTGGGAGTCCTCTCCTGGGTCTGGTCGTGACAACTTGGGGTTTAAAATCTCGGGTCCTTACAAATTGGCTGAGCAGCAAGCTGCTTCAGGGGTGCTGTGTGTTAAAGAGGGAACAACCTTTGTGACTAAGATTGAGGCTGAATTGAAGCATTTAATCCAAGCCAACTGGGATTGGAAAGTGAGAAAACTATCAGATTTTGAGTATGCAGTAGTGTTTCCTTCTAAGGAAATGTTGGAGACATGGTCTAAAACAAGAGGAGTTGAATTAGCACTTCATTCTATCAAAGCTAAGATAGAGAAATCAAGTATAGACCCTGAAGCTTCTTCAGTCCTTAAAACTTCTTGGGTCAAAGTATCTGGAATTCCTATACCAGCAAAAACAGTTGAGATTGTTAAGGAAATTGCCAGTACTGTTGAGGAACCATTGGAGGTGGATGAGGGAAGTCTGGTGAGGGTTGAGCTTGTTATGGTGAAAGTCCATGACAGGGAACCTGCTAGTATAAACTGCTTGGTCGAAATTTTTATTAATTATGTGGGCTATGAGATCAAATTTGAAGCAGAAGGAGGTGTAGGTGGGAAGAAGGGGTCTCCAGTCTGTGATCACTTTAACAAATCTTATTTTCATAGGAAGGATGATGAAGATGAGGAGGAGGAAGAAGAATCTAATGGGAGTAACCATAAAGTCGAATGGGAGAAGTTGGTAGAGAAGTTCGGGGGTGATACTCATCAAATTAACTTCTAAGCAGAAAAGTGGGGGTGATTCCCACAAGCATAAAACTAGGGAACAAAGTGAGGTGGAGTTTGATGTGGAAGTGGAATGTGTTCAAGAATTGCAAATTAATGCTGACAGTCAAGCTCTAGCTATAGTCCCTTTAGCTTATAGCTTTCCTCCTTCGGTTTTATCTCAAAGGGAGATGGCTGTCAGGCCAGAGGGAGATATTGAGAGGAGTGGTCAGGATACTGAAGGCCTGTCTGAAGGGGATTTAGAGGTCCTAGCTTCTTCGAATGATATTGTAGTTTATACTAAAGATGGACCCACCATGATGGCTGCTTCTCTTTGGCCTTATCTTCAGTCTCTTGCTTCTCAGAAGCAGTCTTTGTTGGAACCAAAGCCTGATCTCCAGGGGGAAATTTTGGGGGTGGGAAATGTGGTTCATAATTCTCATGGACAATTGTTAAAAAAAATGTGGGGTGTCAGTTCAGCAGGTTGATGTTGGAAGCAGTGAGGAGATCAGAGAGGAAGTTAGGATCATGGCTAGGGGAATAGCTCAGGAGGAGATGGCGACTTTACCTATAAGGGAGGGAAATCAAGATGATTGGACTCTCTCCAAGAAGAAAGGGGTTAAGAACAGGTTCAAAGAACCACAGGTGGCTACCAGAAAAAGTTCACGTATCCAAGATCAAGGGATCCCCATGCAAGAGAAAGCTTCTATGCTAAAATCTATTCAGAATCTGGAGATTCAAGGTAAGTCTTCTAATAATCCTTTTATTATTCTTAATGATGCTTCTGCTGAATATTTAGAATATGTTGCATCCTCGTGTGGAATTGTTTTGGGATCTCAAGATGGAGAGGCTAGGGGGTGATTTCTGCTTTTTAAGCAAGTGAAGTAGCCAGAGCTGCTATTGCCAAAGCAGAAATCGAGTTGATTTCTAGGAAAAATCAGGAACAGGTTATTATGGGGTATGTTGAAGGGGGTGATGGGGGTGCTGAGATTGATATCGATATTATTGATAATGAGTCCAAGGGGGGTGTGGGTTTTAAAGTTCAGAAGAAGACTAAAGGTAAGCTGATAAAAGACAGGTACCCTTCCAGAAAGTGTAAAACATGAAAAATTCTTTTTTGGAATATTAGAGGCTTAGATAATCTTGCTAGGAAAAGACAATTGAAGGAAATGATTTATAAAGAGAGATTTGATGCGGTTGGGCTTCAGGAAACTATAAACAAGATTTTGCCGTGGGGGATTTGAAGGAAATCTTAGGGAATGGGGATTTTGGTTGGAACTGGATTCTTGCCATTGGCCACTCAGGAGGCATTTTGTTAGGAGTGAGAAAAGACAAGTTGGACATTGAAGGAGTTGATCATGGCAGATTCTTTGTGTGTATGGTTGCGAGACACAAGTTAAATAATTTCAGGTGGGAGCTGGTGATAGTTTATGGGCCTACTAATCATGATTTTTCTCTTGTTTTTCTTGGGGAATTACACAGCAAAATTCAGACTTCTGGTCTCCCTATTGTCTTGGGGGGATTTTAACCTAATTAGGAAGGTTGATGATAAAAGATCTAATGTAACCACTCTCTAATGGATAGCTTCAATGACTTTATTTCGGCTAACAAGTTGTTGGAGATTAAAAGAAGTGGATCTAAGTTTACCTGGACTAATAAACAAAGTTGCCCTATTATGGTGGAATTGGATAGAATCTTGGTGTCCATAGATTGGGAGGATAAGTACCCTTTGAGCAATGCCTGTAGCTTGATCAGAGTGGGTTTGGATCATAGTCCCATTGTTTTGAACTCTAGGGATGATAGAGATATTACTTCAGGGAGGTTTCTCTTTGAGGAAAAGTGGTTACATCGGAGGGGTTTAAAGAAGTGGTCATGCAAAAATGGGGTGAGCTTAGCTTGAAAGCTCCTGATACTAGTTACTCTTTGGATAAGTGGGTTGGGGGATTAGCCTCCTTAAGAAGGTTTTTAAGAGGTTGGGGTGCTAATTATAATGGGGATTATAAAGAGAGAAGAAGTTTCTTCTAGAGCAACTCAGCAGTCTTGATAATATGGCTGGGAGGCAAGGTTTAGTCGCTGAGGATTGGAATTCTAGATACAAGGTAGAAAAGGCCTTAGAAAAGCTGTATGAGATGGAGGAAAGATCTTGGCAGCAAAGGGGGTGTGTGAAATGGATGACTCAGGGAGATTCCAACACAAAGTTCTTCCATAGTTGTGCAAATGGCAGAAGGAGAAAGAACTATATTTTTAGCCTGGAAGATGATGGAAGTGTTTTAACAGAAGATAGTAGCATTAGAAATCATATCTACAAGTTTTATAAAAGTCTGTTTGGTTCTGAAATGAGAGAGAGTGCATCTGGCTGATGATTTTTGTGTGAGACCCCGGGGTATTTAGCTTGTAATACTTAGTCATCCAATTGACCCTAGTATCACAATCAAAATATCTCGTGCCTCGAGAAAATGTGTACAACCCAGAAGTGCTGTACACACACCCTTTTACAAAATCATGCATCAATTCCATACAAACACAGAACCAAAGCAAGAACTAGATTAAACAAAGATATACAAGATAGAGTTATTACATCAAGGGCCAACCGGCCACAAACACAAGCTAAAGAGCTAAACAACAGCAGAAGCAAAAGCCATAAGATGGCAATAAGCAAAAGCCATACAGTTTGCCTTTAGCCCACAAGGCAACCGACCGGGCCACCAACCTAGTCGTCAAAGTCGAAGTCCGTCTCACGATAGTCAATCCCTTGGGGGATCAACTTCCTCTGCAACAGTTAAGCAAAGCAAATGAGTACAAAAATATACTCACAAGACTTACGCGTAGTGTAACAACCTATACATAGCTACATGCAAGCTTTAATCAAAGGAGTAGGTTGTATGTTATTTTCAGCATAAAGCAATTTTCATTTGCAATAATACAATAACTTGAAAGCAGTTTTACAATCTGTTTTTAATGTTCAAATAACAGCGAGTAACAATAGATAAACGACAACAATAACCTGGAAGTGACTAACCCAATAGCCACCACAACAATAGCATGAATTACCCATTCATACCACCCACAACAAGTTTTAATTAAAGGTTATAGTCTAACTCTCGAAAGACTTCCCCAAGCGTATCCATAACCTAGGACGAGGCTATTCGAATAGTTTGAAACCCTGCAGGGGTGTACCAATGTACCCACACGTCAGACCGCCTTTTTGCCACAAGATTAAGCACACTACCTTTGGTATGCCAGCACGGCTAAGTCCTACGAGATATTTCCAATGAATTGTGTTAATTAAGAGTCGCACATATGGGGGTTATCACCTAGCGGACCGCCGTTATGGGTTCCCACTAAGGACCCACACGAAGAGTAGGATGCACCGGCCCAGCCTAAGCAACTGCAGGTGCTCCCCTCGTTTCCCAACAACAAACATTTTTTTCTTTACAACAACCACCAATGACTCATTAATTAACACCCCCCCCAAAGTACTTAGTCAAGAGAGGTCCCACATCCCCCTCGTGTGGTTAGCACGCAAAATTGCTTGGTTTAGTGTAACAAGATGTTCGGTCCTTGTTGACTCAGGCATACCACCACACACCAGATAATCACACCATCATACCATATGCCCAAGTCTCAAATAGTTTATTTTCAGTTTTATACTTTACAAAGTAACAAAGCACAAAGTGCTGGACATAAGGTAATAATAAGATTTGTGTGATCAAAGTTATCGACTAAGTCGATAACCGCCCAATTCTACCGGTAGCTAAGCATGACTAAGCAACAACAACTCGTAAACTACAAGTGATAAGAGCTCATCTAGCGTGCTCTCAATCACAGAGCAAGATAATCCTAGGCTCAGTAGTAGAGGATAAACATTTACCTATAGATTATGCATCTAGAGGATCAACTAAACGATTGATAGTTTAACAACAAAATAGAGCATGCATACATACACTTTGCAAACAAGATATTTAGACTTTGAAAGTAATGGGATCAGTATGATCAAACTTCTTGCCTTGATGGTAGCTCTCTTGCTGCAGAGGATCGCTTTCGAACTCAACGAACTCGTCAGCACCTAACGAAAGAACGAAAAGAACCGATAAGAATGAAGAACACCAAAAAGACTCAAAAACCAACTTCAGCCAACAGCTACAAAATTTTTACAGCAGGTAGAGCATGGTTTTTAAGGAATTTAGCAACAAGAACCAATTGATTTGGATTCTCAATGCTAAAGTTATGGCCAAAACAAGTTTGATCTACTTTGAAAAAATTTGAAAAATTCATCTTGTCTTGTTCATCCGAAATTAAATCTTTAGCACAAATTTCTAGAGAGGTGTTGCACCTGAAAATTTTATGGTAAAAAAAGCACCACATGAGATGAACAACACAATTTGATTCACCTCATTTGGAGCTAGGATGCATTTTCTATGATTTTTCAAAGACAAGAAAAAGAGCACAAAACAAATACAACCACAAAAAACTTAAGAGCCGCAACATGCCTAAAACCTATTCTACAATTAAGCACACTAACAGAGGAAACCAACAAAGTTGATTTCACTCAAACAGAACTCTGAGAGAAATACTTATGCATTTTTCAAGTTAAAAGCATTTTTAATGCAACAAATAAAGCTAATCCTAATTTAAATCTACTAACACATTTTTCTGGAGCAGAACCAAGCTTACAACCATTTTTAGATTAAATCTTAGTTAAAACCAAAACTAACAGAATTTGAAACAACCGAAACGGAGTTCAAACGAATTAGTTACGAATTTTTGAAGTTTAACACAATTTTCAGTTTACAAATAAAAGCTTTCGAGTTTTCTTTTAAACTGAAACAACGTGGAAAAGCCTGGGCCGCTGAGATTGAATCCAACGGCCCCGCGCACCGGAAGCGCCAAGACGCAGCATTTGAGAGCCAGAGTTAACTGTTGGATCCGTTGGATTGAGATCAACGGTCCACGTTGAGTGACAGACGATTGAGCGCCCCCGCGATCTAGGCCGTTGATCAAGAAACGAGCGGCTCAGAGCGAGGCATCGTTCGGACGGTCCGAACGTTCCACTCGATCTGGGCCGCTGATCTCAAAATGGACGGCCCAAAGCTACGGGGAGGTCTAGGGGTATGAAAGTCCCTTAGATCTCGACCGCAGATCTCAAAATGGACGGCTGTGGTTCAGTGGTCTGAACGTTCACAGCGATCTAGATCGTTGGATCTAGATCAGATGGTGAAGGTTCGGTGGTCCGAACGTTCCACGAGATCTAAGCCACAGATCAAGAAATGAACGGCCCACGATGATTTGAGAGATCCGGAGGTCTGAAAGTCTCAACAAATCTGGGCTGTTGATCTCAGATCGAACGGTCTAGAGCGGGGCTAGCGCTGCACACTTAACACACGTGGGTTTAAGCGTAGGGGCCTGCATGTCAGTGGCTAATTAAGCCACGCACGAGGCTTAAAGGAGTGCTGGGCCCAGCTGACAGCGACACAGGAGTTCATTTAGCCAGCCATTAATTACTAACCAGTTATTAACAATGATTATCCTAATTAATGACGAGATCTTTGTCTTAACGACAACGGCGCTGGGCTGTTCCGGTCCGACAAAAGACCGAGGGCAAAGATGGCCTCACCGCCGGCGATGAGGACCTCGCCGGCGCAAACCAAGGGCCAAAATGAGTCCGCAATAGCCACGCGCACACACTGGTGGAGGTGGCGACCACGGAGGAGGACCACACCGGCGGCTAGCCGGAGAGGGGCGGCGATGCCACGCACGGCCAAAAGATGAAAAGCAAGAGGAGCTTCGCAGCGGTTCAGAGAAGCGGTGCCACAGCTTCTAAGGACTACCAAGAAGGTTACCTTAGCACAAAGAGGTCCAGAGGTGGCCGGAGTTGCTCCAGCGACGAAGCACAGCACCAGCAACGAAGAAGATGCAGAGGAGATGACGGCCTAAGCAAAATGAGCAAGACTGGGTGGTAGGGTTAGCATCACAATAGCTCAGAGAAGGTCCATGAGCAAGCAATTGAGAAATGAAGCCCTTACCGGAGTTGGGGAAGAAAGAGGGTGAACACGGCCGAGGAGATCCAAAACCCGAAATTAGGCCGCTCCTGTGAAAGCAATCCAAAATCAAGTTAGGGGAAAAGCATAAGATGATGAGGGGCGCAAAGTGACGCGATTGGATTTGAAAAGGAACCACTGAAACACCATCAGCGACGAAGAGCTTCACGGGCCGACAATGGCGGAAAGGAGGCTTCTGGTGTTTTGAGCTCAACAAGCAAAGAGGGTGCTAGGTTAAGCAAGATGGAGTTGAAAGGAACACCAGGAGGAGCTTGAGGGGTTTAAATAGCTAGAGGAGCAAGGGTTAGCAAAAGCAAACCTCAAGGGTGAGCTCGGTCCAAGCCTCTGCCATGGACACGCTGAGCAGGTGGCGCAGCAGAGGAGGAGGACTTTGGGGCCGAAAGCACTGGTGGCATTTAATGCTTGCAACAAAGAGCCGTTTGAAGGACTCCATAGAGGTGACCCTGCACTGCCACCCTCTCCCATGCACTGGCAATGGCGCGGGCGCGAGGAAGGGGAAGAACAGGTGAGGCGCAGGCCCCACCAGTCAGCAAAAGAAAGCAGGGGCAAGCGGGTTGAGCCAAACCAACAGGCACGGGCCCAACTCCAACGGTTGGATCAAGATCCAACGGCCCAAACGCACGCGCTGTTTTGAACGGGCCCGAGTGCAGCTAGGCGGTTGGGTTCAACCGGAAAAGAGGTTGGGCTCGAGTCTAACTCGGACCCAAGGAACAGGAACAGACTAGGGTTTGAATTTCAAGCTGAAACTTGGAGGAATTATTAGAGGTAGCAAACTAACTCCAAAAATTCTGAAATTTGGACTGGAGGTTCCTAGCTCCAGGATAAACCTTTGTCACGACCCGGCCCAGGGCACACCTGTGACACCCTGAATTAATTTTAGACTCTTTTTGGAGTTTTCAAAAATAAAGAGAACCATTTTGTTTTGATGAGAATTCAGAGCTTAACCTACAATTTCATAATGGGTTTAAACTACCTAACTCAAACTACAACTAAAGGTTTCTTGCTGGTTTATTGAGTTATTGGAGCTTTGCTGGTCTTTCCTTCTTTGTCCACTTTTACCCACTTTCGACCCAGACCTCACCTTTGTTAGGATCTAGAGGTTCGGACCTCCTCTGTCTTGATCCTCCTATGGTCCGAGACCTCCTTAGGTCTAGATCCTCCAAGCACTTGGACCTCCACGGGTCCAATACCCTCTCGGATCCTCTCGACGACTTAATCTTCCCAAGTCTGTGCCACCCTTGTGTGTATTTGAACTCCTTTGGAACCACGAGGACCTCTCCATGTCCTCTAGGACCTCCCTTACATTTATTTGACCTCCCGTGTCCTTGGGACCTCTCCATGTCCTCTAGGACCTCCCTTACATTTCTTAGACCTCCCTATGTCCTCTGGGACCTCCCCAGTCCTCAGGGACCTCCTCCTTGCCCATTTACATCTCAATTGATTGTGAGTCGTCGATTTGCATTGGGCGGCTTGATCTCGTGAGGTGTTGGGTGGTCCGAACATCCACCTCCTCTAAACCCTTAGATCTTCGTTGTATGGCCCGATTTCTTTGTGGCGTTCGGGTGGTCGAACGTCCCAATCATTTTGGACCACCGATTTAGTTCTAAGGTCTGTGATCGATGCTAGCTCTGTTGGTCGAACCTCCCACCTTCTCTCGAGCCTTTGGATCTCCGGTGGGCGCCCGATTTGTTGTGATGTTCGGGCGGTCCGAAACGTCCCAACCATTTTGGGACGGTCCGATCAACATCCAACGGTTCCGGACCTCCTCCTGGCACATCTGGACCGTTAAGACCTCCCTCTTGGAGATCTTAACCATCCAGACCTCCTCATTGTAAATCTGGACCACCAAGACCTCCCCTTTTGATATCTTGGCCGTCCAGACCTCCCCTTCTTGGCAGATCTGAATCGTTAGGACCCCCCCCTTGGGAATCCTAACCATCCAGACCTCCCCTGGATTGGATCCTACGGTTCTAGACCTCCTTTGCGGGTGAGGTTCTCCTTTTACTTTTGCGGACCTCCTGCAGTGCGCTTGATCTTGACCGTTGGACCTCCCTTTGGAGATCAACAGTCGGGACTCCCTTGCTTGGTAAGGACCTCCCCTTGCCCTTGCGGACCTCCTGCAGTGCGCTTGATCTTGACCATTGGACGTCCCCTTTGGAGATCCAACCGTCGGGACCTCCCCTATGGTAAGGACCTCCCCTTGCCCTTGCGGACCTCCTCAGTGCGCTTGATCTTGACCGTTTGGACCTCCCTTGGAGATCCAACCGTTAGGACCTCCCTTGTTCCTTTGCAAGACCTCCTCGAGGTCCTTGCAGGGACCTCCTGGCGGGTCTTGGTGCCCCACTTGGCGATCAAGCACCCGGTTTCTACCTTGACTATGTCCTTTGGGGCAAGGAAGTCTCTGTAGCATTTAATGCATGTTGTATCACATTAAATGCCCCCACCTTTGTAGTACGCATGTCACACTGATTGTCACATTCCTTGCCTACTCTCTTGTCCTATTTACCAACTCTTGTTGACTCATCCTGGGTCATGTGCATAGCTTTCCCTATATATATTTTGGGAGAGTCCTCTTTTATCACTTTCTTCCTCATTTCTGCTCTCTGTCTCAACCGAGCCACCATAGCCCTCCTCTCTCAAGTCTTTGGACCTCCTCCAACTCGAGCTTGGACATTCTCTCTGGAGCTCCAGGACCTCTCCACCAAGCTCCTTGGACCTCCTCTTGACCTCCCAGCTTCTCTGTTGGTTTTGTCTTTAAGTTCATTTGGAGTTCTTTGGATTCTTGTTTGAGCTTTGTTTGAATATTGGGTTCTTCACGTGTAGATTGTCAAGACCGTGGGGAGCCTGAGTTCAGTGAGGGAGAGGAAGCAACTCGAGATCTTGAGCAAGGCAAGTTACATTCTTGAACATGTTGCACCCAATACTTCAAATTATTTATGCTGTTTTCAAAAGATGTCTGCATGCTTACTTTACTAAGTATTTCAATGCCTATCTTTCAATCCATAGTTAAAACCTACTGCTTGGTATGACCTCTATCCGTGATTGAACCAACCTCATTGCCACCTTAGATAAAAATTGGTTCTTGCAATAGTAAGGACCCGAAGCTCTTTAAAAATGACATGCTTAGTAATGCTTAGACCAAAATCTTGATTTGGGGAGCTTTGACCAAAAACATCAAATGATCAAATGTTTTGAGCCATGGCATTGGTGTGCCATGGAGCTTTCGGCCATGACATTGGTGTGTCATGGATGTTTTACTTGTGACCTTGGCATTGGTGTGCCATGGAGAATTGTAAAGCAAAGTAAATGAAAATGGTTTTGACTTGGGCGAAGTTGGTTGTATGGTTGGTGCATGTCTATGCACGGGGGTCGTGTGATCCGATGCCCCAGGGTTGAGGTTTGTCGCCTAAGTCGGTTAAGGACCGGTCTTTGAGACACCACTTGCTAAGCCTATAATGGGCTATGCTAAAATTGTGCAACCACATGTCTCGGTATGGGCGTGGGATCAGCTAACTAATTTGCAAAGCTCTATCGTGGTTCATCCAAGTGGGCCTTGTGGGTTTGTCATGTTATGACTAGTTGTAGTCCCACGGCATAAGAGGGCACCCCATTGACCCGTGGTGTTTCTACCCAAAGGGGATTGCGAAACCTTAATAGGGGTGGGCTACGGTGGAGCAATGCATTATAACTTGGCCTTGTCATGTGCTCTAGACCTCTCACCAAAGGAAGTGTGAGGTGGCATCGGCGGATGTCAAGCAAACTAGAGAATTCATGTCATGTGGGTAAAGTGTGCAACCTCTGCAGAGTGTAAATCTATTCGAATAGCCGTGTCCACGGTCATGGACATGATGGCAATGTCACTCAAAGTTAGCTTTGGTTTTGGTTTTCAAAAGGTTATGAAAATGGTTTTGGTGGTTTAACCAAAATGGGTGTGAAATTTGGAAGCCTTGTGCAGAGGGTATCCTTCACCATTGCTATGTTGAATGCTATCCAACTAAAAATGGTTTTCGCAAGAATGAATTTTAATTATGGTAGCCTGCCTTGAAACTTAATACTTGTATTTGAAATAAAATTAGCTTTATGCAAATCAACCCTAGTATCTTTGTCCTTTGATATATCCCTATGCATGTCATTCTGTTAATTGATGGGTGTAACTTGCGAGCACGGTTGTTGTGCTCACTCTTGCTTGATTCATATATTGAGCAGATGAAGATTCCTATGATGATGAAGATGACCACTCAATTAGGCCACGCCCTCACCCATCACTGTGGTGTAATGGGTGGACCTTGTCTTTGGGTTTTGTTCTCCATTGCGTTTGTGTGCTCCTGTTCTTTGGAGTTGTAAGCAACCCTTGTAAACGAACCTCCTTTTCTTTGTTAATAAAGTCTTGTGGATGTTTATGTTATCACTTGTTCTTTGTGAGAACCATCGATGATCTCTAGGGGCTGGTTTGGATCATAGAGGACTTGGGCTTGCCCTAAGCCCCACGACCTCCTCGGGGTGGTTCCTCGGACCTCCCTCGGGTGGAGGCGTGGAGTTTTGGGAGGTCGAGGTCCGGCGACCTCTGCGGGTTAGGACCTCCCGGACCTCGAGTGGTCCTCTCGGACCTCTCGGGAGGTCTCTGTGGTCCAGGATGTCTCTCGGGGCGTCTGGGAAGTCCTCAGCGGACCTCCCGGGAGGTCTGAGGACTCCCGGGTGCCTGTAACACTCGATTTTGAGCCTTTTGAAAATTTTCAAAATAAAAAGAACCATTTGGTTTTGATGCGAATTCCAAGCTTAACCTGAAGTTTTCAGAATTTGAAGAGTTTAAAATGACTTAATTAAATTTCAACTAATCCCAAAACTTAGTTCTTTTGGTGTTGCTCTAGCTCTCTGGAGCTATCTTTCCTTTTCTTGATAAGGGTTTCCTTTCCTCTATCCTATATTTGGACATTCTTATATGTCCAGACTGTCCCTCTTGTTTGACTTCTGTTGATGTTATCTCCTCCTTGTCTTTTCGGGTCTTACCTCTCCCCTGGAAATCTCTCTCTACTGAGACCTTTTGTCTAGTCTAGTCTATCTCGTTGGTCCAGACCCCCTTTGGGTCGGGACCTCTCTCCTAATCTCTCTTTTATAGTTCCGACCTCCCTTGAGGTTTAGGCTTCCTTCTTGACTAGACCTCCTCTCGAGGTCTAGATCATCCTTGTGGCTTTAAACCACTTTCCTTTTATTTGGGAACTCTCTTGAGATAAGATCCTCTCTGTGTCCAGACCTTCCCTTTGGTTTGGGCCGCTTTGGATCTCTTTGTTGGTTTGAATCTCTTTGGTTCAGACCTCCTTCCTATGTTCAGACTTTTTCTAGGTCTAGACTTTCCTTGGGTTTAGACCCTTTTGTATGCCCAAACTTCCTTACCACTTGGACCCCTCCCGTGGTTGGGACCTTTCTTTGTCTTGACCTCTTTGATGTCGTATCTCTTTTGATCCAGACCTCATTCCTTGTTTGGGTATACTCTTATGCTAGACCTTCCTCAAGTCTTTTGCTTGAGTTTCCTCTTGCTCACTTTGGGCGCCCAAGTAATTCACTTGAACCCACTCGTGTTCAATTAGACCTTCTTTGCATCTGATCGAACCATCCTTGTGCTCAAGTTGGACCTCCTCCGTCCGGATTTCCTTCTCTGGCTTAGACCTCCTCAGGGTCTAGGTCTTCTCTCATACTACTTGAGTTCCTTCTATGCTCTTGTGAACCTCTTGGTGATCACTTGGACTCCTTTTCGCCTTGACCTTAGTAAACCTTCTCTTTGGAAAAGTCCTCCTAGTGCAGCCTGGTATTACCGCCCCAACTCGCAGTATTACTGTTTTCTAGGACCTCCTCCTTGCCGATCGTGACCGTTAGGATCTCCCTTGTGAGGTCCTAGCCATCGATCTCCACCTTCGATTTGAGCTTGACCTTGGACCTCCGTAAGTAGGTCGTTGGACTTCTGTCGAGAGGACCTCCTCCGGTTGTGTCTATTGGACCTCCTGTCGTTTGACCACATCCTAACCACCTGGACCTCCTCCGAAAGGTGTCTAGACCGTTAAGATGTTCCTTGATCGTATCTCGAGCCATCCAGACCTCTTTTTGAGATGATCTAAATCGCTCCGACCTCTTTTGATCATCTCCGAGCCGCTCAGATCTCCTTTGCTTATTTTCTTGATCGTCAGGACCTCTCCTGACTTTTGATCTTGACCGTCAGACCTCCCCCTTGTGAGATCTGACCGTCAGGACTAGCCTTTTGTGGGTCCTGTCCTCAGGACCATCTTGTGGGTGTGTCTTTCGGACCTCCTGTCCATGAGACCTCCCCCTTGTGTGTCCTTTGGACCTCCCTTTGCCTTGATCTTAATTGTTAAAGCTCTCTTGATTTCATCCCAGCCGTTGAGACCTTCCCTGAGTTGATCTCACTCGCTAAGGACCTCCTAGACCAAATCTTGACCGCAATTTCATTTCAATCCTTTTGAACCTCTTTTGTCCTTCGGGACCTCCTTCTTATTTAGCTGGATCTTCCCATGTCCTTCAGGACCTCTTCGTGTTCTCTAGGACCTCCCCCTTGTCTGGACCCCAACCGTCCAGACCTCCCTTGAAGAGATCCTAACCGTCAGGACCTCCTCTTGTTGATCCTGATCGTCGGGACCTCCCCATGTCCAGACCTCCTCTGTATGTCTGGACCTCCTCAACCTTTAGACCTCCTTGTCCTTTGGGCCTAGGACCTCCTAAGCCTCTCGGACCTCCTCAAAGACCTCCTCATGGGCAAGACCTCCCCTCTTGACCCGATTGTTTTAAGTTGATGGCCCCACTTGCCGACTTAGTCATTCTCATTTCCTCCGCCACGTTAGTGTCTTGGGCATTTAATGTATGTCTTGTCACATTAAATGCATCCATATCGTGGTGTTTACTTTGAATTTGGTCACTTAGCAGTACTCGACATCCTTCTTTGTTCCTTCCCATAGCAAAGATCGTTGTCCTTCCTCGTACCTTTTACTCGTGGTGGTGGTAACACTTGTCCCGCCACTCACCTACCTTTGACCCATTTCTATACTTATCCTTGATACGTATGCTTCTAGTTTTCTTCACCCACTTTGACTATAATCGGCCAGGGGAACTTTGCCGTATTACCTTCTTCACATTCACTATCTTGACTCTTGTTCAGTGGCCTTCCAGGGAAGACCTTGCTACTCACGACCTCCCTCCATCCATTGTTCCTTCTTGTCCTGGTAAGTCCTTGGTGACTGCTCCACTCTTATTCTTGCCATTGCATTGAGCCGGTCGTGTCTTTCACAAGACCTCCTTGTGGGCTCTCAGAGGATGCCTATGGCGTTTATTTGAGGAGCTCCTTCCTGGTCTCTGTACAAGAACCATCTGTCAGGACCTCCTGTTCTGTTGCTGAAAACACTCTCTTGGGGTCTTTTGCTAAAGACCACCTCCTCCTGGTAAGCTTAGACCTCCTCCAAAGAACCTATTCTAAATACAGTACTCTTTTGTTAATTGAGTTTTGAGGTTCCTCTAGAGTTCTTGTGATTCTTTATTCGGATCTTTGTTGGTTCTTTAATTGAGCGTTGTTTGAATGTGTTCTTTTGACCGTGTAGATCTTGACGTTCCAGAGAGCCAGAGCTGTGAGAGAGAGTAAATCCTTAAGCTATCAAGCAAGAGGCAAGTTACACTCTTGATCATTTTGCACCAAATAATTCAATTTAATTATGTTCAGTTTCAAAGTTTAATGCATGCTTATTTTTACCAAGTATTTCAATACATGGTTTAAATTCATAGTTATACCTACTTCCTTTGTATGGCCCCTGTTGACTTTGGACTAAACTCATTGTCACCTTTAGATCAAACTTGGGTCATGCAATAGTGTGAGCCAAGACCATTTGAAAAACATATGCTCAGTCATGCTTAGACCAAAAGTATTGATTTGGGGAAATCTTTACCATCATGACCAAACACTGTTTTAAATATTTTCACCATGACATTGGGATGTCATGGAAGGATAAAATTATTGCTGGGGAAGCAAAGAAAATGAAAATGGAGATGGATTTAGACTGGGGCGAATTGGTTGGCTTGGTTGGTGCAAGTGTATGCACGGGATCGTGCCTTTATGGTAGATCGATGCCCTTGGGTTTGTGGAAGTCGCCCTAGTCATTTGAGGACCGGTCTTTGAGCGACCGATGCCATGCCTATAATGGGCTATGCCACAATCGTGCAACCACATGTCTCCAGTGTGGGGCGTGGGATCTAGCTGAATAATTTGCAAAACTCCACCATAGGCTGCTCCATTGGAGGTGTGGGAGGTCTTATATGGCTAATGGTCTTTTATAACCTCTCGCTCCCTTTGGTGCAAGAGGGGCTTCCATTGGATTGCGATCCATAGGGGGTGAAACCTTAGCAAGGAAAGGTGGTGGAGCAATGCATTGTAAAGGCCTTGTCATGAACTCTAGACCTCTTACCTTGGCGGTGAGAGGTGGCTTTTCACAAGCATGCCAAACAAACTAGAGTACTCATGTCATGTGGGTAAAGTGCACAACCTCTGCGAGTTAAATCTATTGAATAGCCGTGTCGCGGTCATGGGCGTCTTGGCAAAGGCCACTCGGAGTTAGATGTTGGTTTTGGGTTTTTTAAATGTTTATCAAATCTGTTTTTGGGATTGCTATCCCATGGGTTGGCGAGGAGCCTTGTGACGAGGAGGGTATCCTTCACCACTTGTGATGAATGAATATCCAACTGAAAACAGATTTACTAAATGAATTTTATTTACTATAGGATGCTTTGGAACTTATATGGTAATTGGAAATAAACATGGCTTTATGCAAATTAACCATAATAAGCCTTCCATTGTGATATCCATTTATGCATGTCATTTTGTTATCGGCGAGTGTAACTTGCGAAACACGGTTGTTGTGCTCACTCTTGCTTAATCTTTGTCTTTAGCGAGTTATGGAAGCTTTGGGTGACGATTACGTGGACCAAGTGGTCTGATCGACTAGGATTACGCCCTCGGTAGGTTGCTGTGGTGTATCGGGTGGCCCATGTGTTTATTTTTCTATGTTTTGCTTCTTGGCTTGTAAGCTCTCTTGTAAACAACTCCTTTGGTTATTAATAAAGCTTGTGTTGTTGCTATGTTACCCTTGGTGTTCTTTGTGAAGAGCTAGCCATGATCCTTGGGACTAGCTCGGTTCACATAGAGGACCTTGGAGAGCTCCAGTCCTCCACGTTCACTCCATGGTTGGGTCGTGTGTGGTTGGTGGTGGCCTCGGTCCTCCACGACCTCCTCTGGTGGTCATGGTGGACTTGAGATGCCCACGAACCTCCACGAACACCCTTGGTCTGGCCGTGGCGAGGCTCTCGGGTGCTCCTTGGCTCCAAGACCCTCTCGGGTCATGTTCTCTGGACCTCCAGAGGTCTGCGCTGACCTCTGGGAGGTCTTGGTGGACTGTCCGAGAGGTCCTTTGTGGACCTCCTGGGAGGTCCTGATGGATTTTCCAGAAGGTCTTGGAGGACCTCTCGGGTGCCCTAGAGTTGGGTCGTCACAGTGCCCTAGGCCGGGTCGTTTCAACACCCGGGAGGTCCCTTAGGATCTCCTGGGAGGTCCAAAAAGGAACCCCGGGACGTCCGAGAGGTCCTCGGGACCTCTGGGAGGTCCGAAGGACTTTCGGGACATCCAGAGAGGACATCCGGTGGGACCTCGGACCTCCCAGGAGGTCCGATGGGAACCACTCGGAGGTCTGGGGTCCCGACCCTGAGGAGGTCGTTGGACCTCAGACCTCCTCAAGCTCCACGCGCTACTCGGGGGAGGTCCGAAAGGAGCTAACCCGAGGAGGTCGTGAGGCTTGAGGATGAGCCTAAAGTCCACTGCGATCTAAACTGGTCCCCAAGGATCATCGACCAGTTCTCACAGTAAGCAAGTGGCAGCAAAAACATCCACACAACTTTATTAACAACAAAAGGAGGTTTGATTACAAGGGTTGCTTACAAGCTCCAGCAACCGAGAGCACACAAACGCAGCAGAAAACCAAAAGACATTGTCCACCCATTACACCACAGGTGACTGGCTGGAGGGCGCGGCCTAATTGATTTGGTCATCTTCATCATCATAGGGATCTTCACCTGCTCAATTCATTAATCAAGCAAGAGTGAGCACAACAACCGTGCTCGCAAGTTATACCCGTCAATTAACAGAATGATATGCATAGGGATATATCAAGGGAAAACATATTAGGGTTGATTTGCATAAAGCCAATTTTATTTCAAATACAAGTATTAAGTTTCAAGGCAGGTTACAATAGTTAAAATTCATTTTTGTCAAATCCATTTTCAGTTGGATAGCATTCATCATCAAGATGGTGAAGGATACCCTCCTGTTACATGGCTTCCCGCCCAAACCCAATTTGGTTAAACCACCAAAACCAATTTCAATATTTCTTTTGAAAACCAAAACCAAGAGCTAACTTTGAGTGACATTGCCAGCATGTCCATGACCGCGGACACGGCTACTCGAATAGATTTACACTCTGCAGATGTTGTACACTTTACCCACATGACATGAATTCTCTAGTTTGCTTGGTATCCGTCGATACCACCTCACACTTCCTTTGGTGAGAGGTCTAGAGCACATGACAAGGCCTATACAATGCATTGCTCCACCGTAGTCCACCCACATTAAGGTTTCGCAGATCCCCCTTTGATAGAAACCCACCGGGTTAATGGGGTGCCCCCTCTTATGCCAGGTGGGACTACAACAGTCGTAACATGACAACCCACCGCATCAACAGGGTAAACCACGATAGAGCTTTGCAAATTAATTAGCCAGATCCCACGCCCCACACTGGAGACATGTGGTTGCACAATTTTGGCATAGCCCATTATAGGCTTAGCAAGTGGTGTCTCAAAGACCGGTCCTTAACTGACCTGGGCGACAAACCTCAACCCTGGGGCATTGGATCACACGACCCCCGTGCATAGACATGCACCAACCAAACAACCAGCTTCGCCCAAGTCCAAATCCATTTTTTCATTTACTTTGCTTTTTAAACTTCCATAGCACACCAATGCCATGGCCATTTGTAAAAACCCTCCATGACACACCAATGCCATGGCCGAAATCTACATGACACACCAATGCCATGGCCGAAATCATTTGAATAAGTGATATTTTTTATCAAAACTCCCAAATCAAGATTTTGGTCTAAGCAAGACTAAGCATTCCATTTTTCAAAAGGCACGGGTCCTCACTATTGCAAGAACCAGGTTTTATCTAGGGTGACAATGAGGTTGATTCAACATGGACAGTGGTCATACCAAGCAGTAGGCATAACTATGAATTGAAAGATAGGCATCGAAATAACTTAGTAAAGTAAGCATGCATACATTCTTGAAATCAACATAAGTAATTTGAAGTATTGGGTGCAACATGATCAAGAGTGTAACTTGCCTTGCTCAAAGTCTTGAGCTACTTCCTCTCCCTCACAGAACTCTGGTTCCACACGGTCTTGGCAATCTACATGGTGAAAACCAAATATCCAAATAAAGCTCAAACAAGATCCCAAGGAACTCCAAATAAACTTAGATACAAAACCAACAGAGAGGTTGGGAGGTCAAGAGGAGGTCCAAGGAGCTCGCTGGAGAGGTCCGGGGACTCGAGAGAGGAGTCCAAGAACTTGGAGGGAGGTCTAAGGTAGGCTCGGTTGGGACAGAGAGGAGAAATGGAGAATAAAGTGAGAAAGGAGGGCTACCCCAACTATATATAGCTGGAGCCAATGCACCTGACCCAGGATATGGGTCCTCAGGAGTTGGTAACGAGGACAATGAGAGTAGGCAAGGAATGTGACAATGGTATGACATGAGTACTGCAAAGGTGAGAGCATTTAATGTGATACAACATGCATTAAATGCGGTGAAGACTTCCTTGCCCAAGGACACAGTCAAAGGTAAAGAAACTGGGTGTGACTGCCCAACGAGGGCAGCCAAGACCCGCAGAGGAGGTCCTGCGAAGACATTGAGGAGGTCCTCACCCATAGGGGAGGTCCTGACGGTTGGATCTCCAAAGAGGAGGTCCAAACGGCCAAGATTAAGTGTACCAGAGGAGGTCCGCAAGAGCTAGGAGGAGGTCCTCACCCGCAGGGGAGGTCTAGACGGTTGGATCTCCAGAAGGGAGGTCCAACGGTCAAGATCAATTACAAACGGGGAGGTCTGCAAAGGTAAGGGGAGATCCTCACCCGCAAGGGAGGTCTAAAGTCGTAGGATCAAATCCGAGGAGGTCGAGCGGTTAGGATTTCCAAGGAGGTCCTAACGATCGGATCTCGCCAAAAAGTGCGGGCGGTTAAGATCTCCAAGGGAGGTCTTGACGGTCCAGATGTTCAGGAGGAGAATGCGGGCAGTTAAGATCTCCAAGGGGAGGTCTTAACGGTCGAGATCTTCAAGGAGGAGGTCGGGACCGCTGGATTTCGATCGGACCGCCTGAGAATGATCTAAGGCTCGAGGAGGTGGGGCGTTCGGACCATCGAACGTATCACCGAGATCAAACCGCCCAATGCAAATCGGACGACGACGATCAACTAGAGATGCAAGTAGACAAGGAGGAGGTCCTGGAGGACCTGGGGAGGTCCGGTAGGACACAGGGAGGTCCAATAAAGGTAAGGGGAGGTCCTAGAGGACATGGGAGGTCCTGAAGGACACGGGGAGGTCCAATAAAGGTGAGGGGAGGTCCTAGAGGACATGGGGAGGTCCTAAAGGACACGGGGAGGTCCAATAAAGGTGAGAGGAGGTCCTAGAGGACATGGGGAGGTCCTGAAGGACACGGGGAGGTCCAATAAAGGTAAGGGGAGGTCCTAGAGGATATGGGGAGGTCCTAGTGAACAAAGAGGAGGTCCTAAGAAGCGGTAGCACCGCAAAATGCGGGCGGTACTACCAGGTTGGTGCCGGAGGGAACCTCGAGAGAAGGTCTCAAGGATACCAGCAACGAAGGAAAGTCCAAGTAACACAAAAGGCTTCAACAAGATTCCAAAGGAGCTCAAATGCACATGAGGGTGGCAAAGGCTCGGGGAGGTTGTAAGCTAGAGAAGACCCGAGAGGGAGAATTGGACCCAGGGAGGTCCAAGCATTTGGGAGGTCTAGACCCAAGGAGGTCTGGACCAGGGGAGGACAACACAAAGGAGGTCCGGACCTTTGGATCCAAACGAAGGAGAGGTGCAGGCCATTAGATCCCAGACGAAGGGAGGTGCAGACGAGAGGTTTCTAAGGGAGAGGGGTCCAACGGAGGAGATCCACGGAAAGTGGTCCAAAGGAGGTCTGAGCGGTCAGGATGAACCCGGGGAGGTCCTGACTGCCAGAGTGAAGGACCAAGGAGGTCCTTAGGAACACACGAAAAGTTTAGGTGAACACAGGAGGTCTATGTGAACAAGAGAGAAGCTCAAGTGGACACAGGGAGGTCCAAATGAACGCGAGAGAGAGGTCTGGTCCAAAAGGATCTTTCCAGCAAGGGAGGGAGTCTGGTCATAAAAGAAATGCCCAGGCAGCAAGAAGGTCTAAACCTTGAAGAGATTCAAACCAACAAAAGGTGGTCCAGATACACGGTTAGTCTAGACACACACAAGAGGTCGGGACTCTCAAGAGGGTTCCAGGCACAAGAGGATCTGGGCATAATGGAATGCCCAATCCAGAGAGAGGTCCAGAAGGGGAGCTCAATCTAAACTTTAGATTTCAGAGATCAAAGGTATTTGAAACACAAACCTGAGCTTAGGACTTCTCCGGGGTACTTGTGACCCGAAGGAGAGGTCAAACACCGAAGAGGAATTAGAGAGGAGGTCTAGACCTAAGGGGGTCTAAACCAAGGAGATTCGAGCTAACAAAGACATGGTCTGAAATGAAGGAATCCGAACACAATGCGAGAGAAGATCTGACAAGGTTAAACAAGAGGGAGGTCGGGAAAGAAAAGGGTTGAGCTTAAGAGGAGAGCAGAACTAACAGAGAAAGGAAGGGATAGCTCCAGAGAGCTCAAGTAACACCAAAAGAACCAAACTAAAGGGTTAGTTGAAGTTTGGTTTAATCATTTTAAACACCCAAATTCAGAAAATCTCAAGTTAAGCTTTGAATTCTCACCAAAACAAAATGGTTCTTTTTATTTTGAAATTTTTTCAAAAAGCTCAAAATCAGGGTGTCACAACCTTGTATAAATTTTCCAGAGGTTTTTATGCACAGCATTTTTCTCCATAATTTCCCCAAGGTTTGTTCTAGGGTTTGACCAAGAGTCAAACTGGTTTGACTGGCCTCCAAAAATTATCAAATAGTTTCTAAAAATTATGAAATTTTTCAGAGGAGTCACCCAGCATCCCTAGAACCAAGGAAAAATATTTCCAGGAGTTGAACACAAGATTCTCAACAAGGAGGTCATGACTTTAGTCAATTGGAGATTTAGGTTTTTGATTTCCCACAATTCCTTTACAAGAATTACAGAAACGTTCAAAAACTTTAAGATGCAAGAAAAGTTTTAATTTCTTCTCATTTTCTTACATTTGAAACACAAACCCATATTTGGTATGTTACAGGGGTGTAGATGATAGAGTTTCTACTAGGGATAATGATAGTTTGGTGCAAGCTTTCTCTGAACAAGAAGTCTGGGAAATCATTAAAGAGCTTCCTGATTATTCTGCTCCTAGTCCAGATGGCTTCCCTACCTTCTTTTATAAGACCTTTTGGGGGTTATCAAAAAGAGTTTTATGGGTTTAGTGAATGATTTCTTTGATGGCAAACTTGACCTTAAGAGATTAAACTATGGGGTGATCACCTTAATTCCTAAGGTCAATGAGGCTAATTCTATCAAACAGTTTAGACCGATTTGCTTAATGAATGTCAGCTTTAAAATCATCACTAAGCTTATTGCTGTAAGATTAGGCAGGATTGCAAATAGAGTGATTAGTGTGAATCAAACTGCATTTATCAAAGGTAGATACATTCTGGATGGGGTGGTGACCCTGCATGAGATTTTGCATTATCTGAGAGTTTCCAAAAAAAGGTATTGTTCTTAAACTGGATTTTGATCAGGCTTATGATAAGATTCAGTGGGATTTCTTAGAGGAAGTCATGAAAGGGAATAGATTTTCTGGGAAGTGGATTGACTGGGTGATGAGTTCAATTAGGGGGGAAAGGTGAGTATCAATATTAATGGCTCAGTGGGTAACTACTTCTCCACTTACAGGGGTTTAAGGCAGGGAGACCCTTTGTCTCCTCTATTGTTTAATTTGGCAGCTGATGCCCTGGCAGTGATGATAGCTAAAGCTCAAGAGCAAGGTCTAGTTAATGGGGTGGTGTCTCATTTAATTCCAGGGGGTATGTCTTTATTGCAGTATGCAGATGACACGGTCTTGATGATAGAATGTGAGGACAAGTCTATCCTTAATCTCAAATTTCTGTTGTATTATTTTGAATGGATGTCTAGTCTAAAAATCAATTACCATAAGAGTGAAGTTTTTGTTTTAGGGGTGGATCACTTGGAAGCTTTGAAAGTTTCTAATAACTTCAACTGTAAGTTGGGTGCACTCCCTCTTACTTATTTGGGTATTGATATTGGAGACAGACATCTTTATCAGAAAGCTGCAAGTAGAATCATGAGTAAGCTTGGGAAAAGGTTGGATAATTGGAAGAACAATCTTCTGTCTTCTGGGGGCAGGTTGATTCTGACTAACAGCTATCTTAGCAGTTTACCAATTTATATAATAGGGTTTTATAGGTTAAATAAGGAGACTCGGAGGAAAATGGATAGTATTAGATCCAGATTCTTTTGGATAGGAGCTAGTGATAAGTTTAAATGTCACATGGTCAATTGGAGAGCAGTTTGTAATCCCAAAGATTTTGGGGGTTTGGGGGTGATGAATACTAAATTGATGAATGATTGCTTGTTAAGTAAATGGATTTGGAGGATTAGTAGAGCTGAGAAGGAGATCTAGTACATGATTTTAAAAGCTAAATACTTTCCCAGGGGTGATTTCAAAAATTCTATTCCCAGCAGAGCTTCTCAGTTCTGGAAATCCATCCACAAAGTGAAACACTTTTTTAATCTGGGGTCTTCTTACCAGGTAGGTAATGGGAGGAATGTTTACTTCTAGCATGATGTTTGGTTAGGCAAGTGTCCTTTAAAAATTAAGTATGCCCTGATGTTTAGCATCTGCTCTGACCCTGTTATCAAAGTTTCAGATTGTCTTCGGAAAGGAGTTTGGCATATTAAGTTCGTCAGAGATCTTGGTAGGGAGGAAGTAGGTTTGTGGAATGATCTTAAAAAGGATCTAGCTGGGGTTTGGCTCAATGAGGAAAGGGACCAGGTGGGGTGGTGCCTAGAAAAGAAAGGTCTTTTCACTGTTAAATCTTTGTATCGACATTTGGCTTTTGGTGGTGTTGTTAACATGAGATTGAAGAAGTTGTGGTCCAGTAGGATCCTTCTAAAAGTTAAAATTTTCTTATGGCTAACCTACTAAAACAGATTACAAACGGTAGATCAACTTAGAGTTAGAGGTTGGAAAGGTGATGATAACTGTATTTTGTGTGGGGTGTTAGAAGATGTAAATCATGTCTTCTTTAATTGTGTCTTAGCCAAATTTGCTTGGACCTGTTTAAGAGAGATTCTAGGGTGGAAGAGGTGTCCGGTCTCTTTAGACGATTTTCACTTTTTGCTGGCTGGACTCATGGGGTGCTATTAATTATCATATTGCCCTTCTCAGTTTTGCAGCTCTTTTATGGACAATATGGAAAATCAGGAAAAAGCTGGCAATTGAGGGGGATTTCCCTAAGCATCCTCATGAAGTGATTTTCAAATATTTGCCGTGTTTGCAGCGGTGGCGGGTGCTAATCAAAAGAAGGAGAAGACGAGGACGAAGCTGGATAGTCTAGTTATCTCAATAGAAAGCTAGCTTAAGTTCTTTTGTTCGCTGGATAATGTGTAACACTTAGTTGTTTGTCCTAGTGTTTTGATTTTGTTGCCTTGGTCAGGTTGCTGCGGTTTGGTTTAGTCTTCCTTGGTTTAGGCCTCAGTGTTAGCTGGTTTTTCCAGCTGTTTGGCTTCTTTTGCGTTTTGTATCTATATCTTTTGGACATTAGCTTTCTATAAAAGCTGGAAAATATCCTTTCTCAAAAAAAAAAACTTTGGAGCTTCAGATATGCTTCCTATTCCGATGATTTTGTTGCATACTTCATGCCTAGAGTGCGAAGTTCTTTTGAGAGAAGAAAAGGAGGCCAAAATAAAACATTGCCATTGTATTGTACGCTTCCTAATGGGTTGTCACTACAACCTTCGTGTCAGTCACTTGTTACCTTTGACGAAGCTTTTATACTGGGGTAATTAATCATTCGCCACTCCATACATAAGATAAGATGCCATTGGAGAAAGCTCATCGGAAAAAAAAATTGGGATAATTAATCATCTACCACTCAAGAGTCGAGACATAAAATATGCCATCGGTGAAAGCTCATCGGGAAAATATCGGGATAATTAATCTTCTGCCAAATCGGTGAAAGCTCATCGGGAAAATACAAGGGGTAAAATTGTCCAAAATGGTAGTGTTCACAGAGTATCTAATGCAACGAGCTAAACCCGAGTGGAGTTCAAACCCTTTTTCTTCCGTTCCGTTCCCCGTTCCTCCTCACCTTCGTCTAGAAGCGTCATCGCCATCCTCCCTCGCTTCCAAATCCAATTGGAAGAATTCGGAAGTATCCATCCCTCCCAGCCAGGCGCTCTCTCTCTCTCTCTCTCTCTCTCTCTCTCTGCGTAGAAAGGAAAAGAGAGGAAGAAATCAATCGTCGCGAGGATGGAGGCGGCGTGGGCGTGCGCGGTGGATCGAGCCACTGACATGGCCAACTCCGCCAAGCACTTCTTCCTCTCCTTCCGCCGCCCTCCTCCGCCGAATCCAGGCCCCAACCCCGTAAGCAAACCCAAACCTTCTCGCACCATTCGCACCAGATGTAGCAGCATATCAAATCTCCCACCAGGGCCCGCGGCGTGATGGGTTATTGGGATGATGTAGGGTACTACTGTTTCGTTTGCTCGGGGGACCTGGTCGACCTCAATCCGGTGTGTTTTGCTTATGAATGAATCTGTAATGGAGGCAAAAAAAGGTTCTCTTTTTTTTGTTTTTTGGCCTGTAGGATTTGTACAAGCTTCGGATGCTACGACTACCCTTACGAATTGTGAGGATTTGGGGAGAAAATATGAGGGAGAGCAGTGCCAGTCATGAACTCGGCTCATTTGGGTGTTGTATCACTTGTGTTTTCGTGAGTGAATTTGTTGTGAGAAGTAAAAAGGAATCATAGCCTGTTCTTAGAACTACTTCACATAGTGTTATGACATTGGAGTATTTGCTTCTGAGGAATTTCACTTAACACTATGGTCACAAGCTACAGTAGGTAACCTGCAATCGAGGTGTTTTGCTTGGCAACGATTGGTCCCACAGATCTCTAATGATATGGCTCAATTAGACAAGGTCGTTTGCTGCTAGTTTCCTATAATGTATTCGGAAAATGAAATGGCTCAATTACATCAGCAAATACCCTTCCGAGCTTCAAATACTCTTGTCGTTTCTTTCTAACATACATTTGTCAGCGTTCTGGTCAGGTGTGACCTTGGTATTCAATTGTTAGCATGATCTTTTCTTTATATGTAATATACATGCCTTGTAGCCTCTGATTTCCTGTACCTTAGGAAGATGCCAAGAAAAGCAAATTATGTTGATCTCTCTGCCTTACTTTCTTTTGTGTTTATACTACAGATAGATATCTTGAAGCGCTTGCAGCGACAAGCATTTTATGACATAATGCAGCTAAGGGAGAGGCAAGAGAAAGTTGAAAGAGTGCTTACATTGTACAAATCTAGCAAAAGTGGTCCATTTGCAGAAGAAGGCACTCGGGTCAAGGGCATCATCAATGTAGCTGGAGCTCTCGCACTTAGAAACAAAAAAGACACAGCATCAGATAGCTCAGAAGCAAATTCTGGTATTAGTTCACAGTTTGTGTTCCAGACCAATGTTCGAAAGAAGGATTCTCTCTTGGCAGAGCTTGTCACTGATCATAGATGCTTGTCTCAAGAAAATGATCCTATTGGGAGCCCTCTTGTGTTGTCAAAGGTGATGTACCTTGCAAATATCAATGACTCCTTGTCTGTCGCTGCTGTACCACTAGGAGCGAGGTGTGATGATTTTTCAACGGATCCATATTTCCTAGAGGTAATTTCTTCATACATGCACTGGTACTTACACGCCACCTTTTTGCCTGCTAATGTATCAGGTAATAGTTTTCTTGACAGGGGCATTGGCTTGCGAGCTTCCATTCTTCGCTGAGGCCACCTTTGCTGATTAAACGCCACAAGTACGCTGCAGGCCTAATACTGAGGTCAAAGAACTTTGCTGCTTCTCTTGCTGAGCTGATTTCGGTGTCTGGGAAAAACTCAGGTGAAGCCAGCAGTATTTTCACCGGATTTGGGCAAATTTCATGTCAGATGCGTGATGAAATAAAGTTGATCATGTCTGCGGCCTGGCATGGACAGAGTCTAATTTCTCGGAAGAGCAAACCAACTGCTGGAGGATGCATTGATTTCGAACTGAAGATTGATGAGGACTCAAGAATTGGGGCCTGGGTTGAGGTCAAGAAATCGAACCCAAGGTCAGTGAGGTGGGCCCTCACACTATCAGATACACCGAAAGATGACCTAGGCTGGGGCGTGAGCCTGCGGAGTGGCACTGAATTCAATCCAGAACAGATTCAGCTGGAAGGTTTTCTGAATTTAAATCTAGGCAAGGCCACCTTGCAACCTGGTGTCGTGTTCAACTTGGACGGGAGGAGATGCGCACCTGCTGTTGTGTTCCGGTCAAATTGGTTCTTGTGAGAACTGAATGATGATTTTGGTGTGCTGCTTCTGAGCCCGTGTAGAAACTTTCGGTAGATCAGAGAATGTAGAAACGATCATTTATATCATCTCAAAGAAAAACAATCATTTATAAGCTGATGCACACAATTCATCGTTGTTGATGTACTATGATTGTTCTTTATTACTGTTGTACTGTACCTTCGCTGGTCTAAAACCTTATGGACTAGCTCCCGTTGCAGGGAGCTAGGTTTTGGTCCAGCCATATAAGTCTTGCTTTGCTGCAAATAACACACGTTCAGAAAAACAATATTTCAACCATTTTCACATTGGAGACAATCTGAATCCGGAATGGTGATGGTTAGTCACTTACAAATACCAAAAACATGATTTGATCTGTTACATCCTCGATTCTCTCACATATAGTTAGAAGTTTGGTCGTAGAACATGGCAAAGTGCTGCAAGTAACAGAAGCTCCAGACGTAACACCTATAGTACCTCCCTATCTCATCCGCAGCAGAATCTACAGGAAATTACAGAATTTCTTCTGATCAAACCAAAAAAAAGGGGAGTTTTCTACTTTGCACAATCACGAAAGAATCATGGTCACACATTTTCCAGTCTAGCCTGCCGGTGAAGTTCTTTTTATAGCGGGGAGTTCAACGGAGCTGAGGTCTGCGGGATACGGAGTCCACAACCCTAATCCTCCCCTACTCTCTTTCAATCCCTTTTCCACAATCTCATCGATTGTTTTCGCCCACTCGACTTTCGATGAGTGCTCCCTTGTGTGTCTGTGCAAGATGAACAGCGAATTGTACTCGCAGTTGGGGAACATGAAGAACTTAAGAGCATCTCCGAGCCTATATGCCACATAGCCAAAGCTGAGCTGGTCACGAGGTGTGAAAAGATTGACCTCGTTGAACCAGAGACAGCTGAACAAATCAGTCATCGTTGTGTGCTCCCTGATCAGCACCGCGCCCTCTGGTATATCTGCAAGTTGCAATTTGTTTAATCAGCACTCGGATTGAGGAGCTTTGGTAGCATGACAGAATCGGTGAAGAGGTGGAGTAATGCATCAGTTATTTCAGAAACAGTAGGCTATGTATCCTAAGAAACGTGCAACACCCTCAAATAAATTTCTACAACTTGGTGGGAAAATGTAATTCCGCTCACCACTAGGCATCCTTTTGTTCAGGTTCCAAGGCTCCATCCCCTCGTAATAGTACATCTTCATCTGAAGATCAACCAAAGGCCGGGCATATCGCTTCCTCCGCTTGATAGCATCACCCTCCTCATAGATGCTCCTATGATGCTTATGGACAGCTACTGCAAATGTGTATTTTCCCCGCCAGAGATATCTGCAAAGAATTTGGCCTGTTGAATTTGTTTTCAGATGATCAACAAAACAATATGAATTTGTCTGAGGTTGCAGATAAAAAACCAACCTTTCGAGAATAAACAGTGGATCAACTATAAGCTCCATTTTTCCATCGATCCAAATGCTATACCAAGCTTGAGGAAACAGTCTATGTGTCAATATCTTTGGTACTTTTCCATTCCTTCTAGGTTCATCAAATGGAAGGCGGTGTAACATTATAAGTCTCCATATACCAACCCATTTCCCACCTGCACTGTCAACTTTGACACTGGTATTCTTTTCAATGAAATCAAGGGATACCTCATCTACCACCATCAAAAAGCAGAACAACTTTTGAGACCGAAGGCTAATATTTGATGGCTGATGGGGAATGTCATAACCATCAAAAATACCAGAGGCAACCACGAATTTGCATTTCTGTATGTACTTGACATCGACATCATCCATGTCCGCACCGCTGTTTTTCATAAATCCACAGTGCACCTGAGCATATACCAAAATGAAACACGTGGAAGAAAGTTCAGTGAATTAAAAATGAATCACCATAACCTTCGATACAGCGCATGAAGAAGAAGAGGTGCCAATAAACTATTTCTTTCGATAATCAATGCTCATTTTGCCTTAGACACAATGAACAAAGTGCCAGTGATATTTTATACTGTGCCCAAACAGTTAAAAGTTACAATAACTGGCTGCTACCAGTCCAACTCTAATATATATTCTAGTGACCGCTGTTCTACTATTTACTTGTAAGTAAGAATGGAATAATAAAGCCATGGAGTACATAATAGGCAAGCAATAAACTTAATCTTTCCATGGATTGTCCAGAATTAGTTTTATGAAAAAATAGTACTACTCAATGGGGGTAAATCCTGCATTAAAGTCCTGTATGTGGTGTGATACCAGACCCACTAATTTAGAAGTTAACAAAATCTGTACATTGTTCAGCGCGAAACATATTGAATCATAGAAAATGTAAGTGATCTTTCCACCTTTATCACTCTGTTTGCTACTTAATCGAACCACTATATAATATGTGTTCATAAGATAAGGGTGCTTATACACACATAATAAAGGCAAGCAGGTACCTTCATAGCAGCATTCAGTTTAAAGCTTTCCTCCCTCTGTTTCCAGCTTTGGCGTCCTCCAAACAGTGGTAAAGGATCTTTGTCCTTCTTGTCAAATGTTATATACGATAACTTTTTTACAATTGTGTTGGGAGTTCTCTTTGGAATGACAACATCATTGGGATTATCTGCGACAGGTATCTGGCAGCCTGTAGAATGAAGAGACCAATGTTAGACTATGAAACACTCATAATTTATCATCAGAGCAAGGCAAGGCATAAGTCTTACGGTGGAGTGGTTTCGATGAGAGTCCCATTGAGTCCAACACATAGAGAACTTTACTGTCTTTTTTACAGAGAGCTGCACGGGTGCAAAACATGGCAAACTATATAAGGATAAGACAAATGATTGTAATACGCGGTCATGATAGAAAGAATAAGATATATTTAACTTGAGAATGTGGTCCAAAATAAACACACCGAAGCTCTAGCACATTAACATAAATAACCGAGATTCAGGTATTAGGGGCTCAATATACCCGCATATGATTATGCTGTCCATGGGCAAGTAACAGGGTAGTGAATGCTGGCGGTAACTTGCAAGCAAGAATTATGCTAAGCCAATGCACTTCTTTTGTGATTAATTCCTAAAATAATAATTGAATCAACAACAGCATATTTGGGACTATGAACAATAACATAATCATCAACTCAAATATATCAATCTCATATATATGCATTAACAAGGCAAAACCCAAAACAAGAATGCTACTAACAGAAGTAGGCATCAACATCATAACATGACAGATATCTAGGAAACAAAACCTAGCCATATCAAATGATATCACCGCGACTTACAGAGAATCGCTCCAACGAAGGTCGCGGTAGAGTCTGATCCGAAGAAGACGACGCGCAGAGGATAGTGGAGAAGGAGGAAGCCGTGAGCAGTCACGCGAATGCTTCCCAAAAACCTGATTCGACCAACCCGTCCAAGATCACAAAGGACGTTGGCTTCGGAGACACTGCTCTCCCCACGTCGGTGCACGCCAAAGAAGGGATGGAGAAGTCGAGGTTGCGCAGCACAGAGAAAATGGACAAACAGACTATGCTAATACTATTCTGGGAGGTTTCACTGTATCTCAAAATCTAAAATTCTGAGAGGAGAGATCTCCTTTATATAGAGTCAGCCTCAGCAGAAGAAATTGCCGCCATTATGTCATTAGAAACAGCCGTCATAACACTGTTTTAAACGTGGTTAATGCGTGCCATAAAAGCCAATTGAAACAGTGTAATCAGTTTTCATATTCTAATTAGTATGCATGGTTTTGAGGTGCAAAAAGAAGCTGCAACTCCACAGCCAACCGGACACGAAATCACCGGAACATTCACGTGCACGTCACGCGTGGGCGGGCGGCGGGCGATGGCGAGGCGAACGAGCGCGCGCGTGTTCTTCTTTTGCTTGCTTCAACTAGGTAAGACCAACTCCACCTTATATATTAGTCTCCTCCTACCTAGACTAACAATACAGTACTAAACTTCCCACCTTCCACTATGCATAAGTGAGCCTTTGGGATTTTCCTAGGATTAATCAATATTCCGTATAGTTGAACTCACTATGCTGGTTATCCTGGTGTACTTGAGGGATATAGTGATTCTAATTGGATTTCTGATGCTGATGAGATAAAGGCTACAAGTGAATATGTATTCACTCTCGGTGATGCCGCTGTCTCATGGAGGTCTTGCAAACGGACCATACTGATAAGGTCAACCATAGAGGCAGAACTCACAGCATTAGACAAAGCCACTATTGAGGCAGAATGGCTACAAGAACTCTTGATGAATTTACCGGTGGTTGAAAAACCAATTCCAACTATCCTTATGTACTGTGATAACCAAACAGTTATCATAAAGGTGACAAACGCAGAGGATAATATGAAATCCTCAAGACATGTGAAAAGGCGGTTGAAGTCTATCAGAAAATTGAGAAACTCCAGAGTGATAGTTGTGGATTATATCCAAACGGCTAAAAATTTGGCAGATCCCTTTACAAAGGGACTATCACGAAATGTGATTGAAATTGCATTGAAGGAGATGGGAATGAGACCCACGTGAGTTACACACAGTGGTAACCCAAACCTATGTGATCGGAGATCCCGTGAAATAGGCCTTGGGAAAAACAAACTGTTTGGGTAATAGTATAATACATTCTTACTTTATATCTTACTCCGTTGGAGATGTAGTACTCTAATTACTGTAAGGCAGGATGACTTTCTCTTAATGTGTTCCGAGGCTTAATAGCAAAATAACGTTCTACAGGGTATTCATGTAAGAACACACCTATATAAGTCCGACTATTGGTCGTAGTCCATAAGATGTGGGTGATCTCTAAGAAGCTCATGAAGAGACACAGGAATATGACCTATATGCTCCACCCGAGGAGTAGCCAATCGGCGGCTAAAGGCCTTAGGTGAAACTTGTCCACGCAACTGTCAATTAAAGGCTTAGTCCATTGTGTAGTTGTGGGCGAGTGTAACTTAGGGTTCTAGATGGATGTTCAACCTTAATCGGTCTCCACTGAAAAACTAGTATATCAACAGCATTTTGGAATTATGGGCAAATTTGTGGTGCTTTTGGGATCTGGTGGGGGATTGTGAGTTTTTGGGCTTGGCCCATTCAATATTCTAATTAAATCCTAGGAAAATCCCAAATGCTCACTCATGCATGGTGGAAGATGGGAAGTTTAGTACCATTTTGCTAGTCTAGGTGGGAGAAGACTAATATATAAGGGGGAGTTGGTCTTACCTAGTTGAAGCAAGCAAAAACAGAACACACGCGCACGCTCGCTCACTCGCCTCGCCTCCCCTCCCCACGTCATGCCACGCCATCGCCCATGCGCGCGACGTGCGCGTGAATGGTCCGGCGATTTCGTGTCCGGTTGGCTTTAGAGCTGCAAGTTCTTTTTGCACCTCAAATCCATGCATACTGATTAGAATCTAAAAACTGATTACACTGTTTCAATTGGTTTTTATGGCACGCATTAATCACGTTTAAAACAATGTTATGACGACAGTTTCTAATGACATAATGCCGACAGTTTCTTCTGCTGAGGCTGGCTCTATATAAATGATATCTCTCCTATCAGAATTTTAGATTTTGAGAGACAGTGAAACCTCCCAGAATAGTATCAGCGTCGTATGTTCGTCCATTTCATCTGTGCTGCGCAACCTCGGCTTCTCCATCCCTTCTTCGGCGTGCACCGACGTGGGAAGAGCAGTGTCTCCGAAGCTGACGTCCCTTGTGATCCTGCACGGGTTGAGGCGAATCAAGTTTTTAGGAAACGTTCGCGCGACTACTCACGGCTTCTCCTTCTCCATCATCCTCTATGCGTCATCTTCTTCGGATCAGACTCTACCGCAACCTTCGTTGGAGCGATTCTCTGTAAGTCGCGGTGATATCATTTGATATTTGATATGGCTAGGCCCTGTTTCCTAGATATCTGTCATGTTATGATGTTGATGCCTACTTCTATTACTAGCATTCTTGTTCTAGGCTTTGCCTTGTTAGTGTATATATATAAGATATATATATATTTGAGTTGATGATCATGTTATTATCCATAGTCTCAAATATGCATGGCATATATGTTGTTGTTGATTCAATTATTGTTTTAGGAATTATAATAATCATAGAAGTGCGCATATTCCTAACACATGTGAAGGAGTCAACGAGGCACACAAGTTGAGAAAATGGTAGCAGTTGATAGCACCACCATTTACTTGTTCTTCTTTTGCGCAAGGTGGGATCACGAGAAACAACCACATTGGACACTTGAAAACAATTGTAAGCAGGCAACAAGAAGTTGACAACGGTACACGGATGCATCATGGAGTGATTAACAATGCACTGGGAGCAGGAAGCCCGACAGGTATGATGATATACTGCTATGCACACACAGACACACGGAGAGTGGCATTGCGAAGGATGGATGGATGCATTACATTAAGACGGAGAAGCGAGGGACCTGAGAGGAATGCGACGGAGGAGCTGCAGGACCAGAGGTGGAATGCGAGGGCGAGGAGGACGAGCAGCGCCCAGGCGATGGCGGAGACGAGGACGAGCCGCACCGCCCCCTTGCGCCACACCACCCGCATCGCGTCCCCCTTCATCGCCGCGTCCCCGCCGCCTGCGAGCAAATCCTCCGAGCCTCATTCAGATCCAAACAGGAAAAGTAGGGTTTCGGGAACATGTGGATGGCTGCTTGGTTGGGTTCCCTACCTTTGCTTCGCCTCGCCATTGCTCCTCCAGTCCTCTGCCGTGCGAGTGAGATGGGGGCGGGGGATTTAGGGTATGGGCGGCGCCATGATTGGATCCGATTGGAGGTGGAGATGCGGAATTGGCAAGGGTGGGGAGGGACGAGAAAGCGCGCGTGCGTGCGTGCGGTGCCGGCTAACCGACTGGGATGATGCCTTGCCTGCACACTGAAGCACTCGTGTGCCGATGGAAATGGAACGCAGAAATCCACGCTGTTGTGTATTAGCGTGTGATCTCAACCGTCCGAATAGAAAACACCGAAGGTTCATATCAGTAGCTACAGTATTTTTGTGCTGCTGTGTTTGCTACATACCGAGTAATGTTCACACGCTTACGAAATACTGTTCGCACAGGATCGGATCAGATGTGATCAGCAGTTCAGCACACTGACTACTGGCTGAAGAACATTGTATTTTCTTCCACACGGACTGATGAATTTTCTCAACATTGTAGTACAAGTCCGTGAGGAACTCAAAATTTTTCGAAGTTGTGGTCTTATATTTTTCTGGCTATGTAACACTGAAACCTTTTTACTCCATCTTGTATACTGTGCTCTAGAGTGTAGTCTGTAGTTTGCTGCAGATTTGGAGGATTTTTTGCACGATCAGGTTGCTATTTAGACTGTTGTTTGGAACGAACATGAGAATTTCGCAGAATTCCCCTAGGAACTGCTGTACTCTTCTCATCACATTCACACTTCAAAGACAGCAGCTGCTGATTGACACAGGAAACCTCATTTATCAGGCACCGCACCACTTAACACAACATGCGCAGTGCGTGAAATTTCGTATCTGTTTATTATCCAGTATCCACTACCTGTATAAACTATAAAGTTTGCACCATACGTGTGCACTAGTAGTACAGTTATATACATCTGTATAGTATAGTATTACAAGTTCAGGATATCGAAACTCCAAAGCACCCTTCCAAGCATACATCTGTTTATTACATACAGCTAACCACACGAGCAGATTAGAACACCATCATGCACTGGAAAATAACAGATTTCCTCATTAGAGATCTGGAAAGATATTGTCGTCGTCCTCGGTACCGTCAAGATAGTCCTCGGTACCGTCAAGATAGTTGAACGGAGCATCCCCCTCGTACCGGAAGTCTGGACCAACGTAGCACTTCATCTCATGAAACAGGTTCAGGTTGTCCACCAGCTTATGGAATATATTGCAACCGCAGCACTGGAACAACAAAGCCACAAAAATCGACAAATGTGTAGGTCAAGACAAGATGCACTTGGATAAGCACAAAGGCACGCAGGTAGACAGGTAGAAAACAATGCACCAGGGAATGAAATAAGATATCCTAGATATGGATATCCAAATATGAAAAATTTGTCGAAACATACATACTTTGGAGCTAGAAGATAATAAATTTAGCATCAGTGTAAAGCGCACAAACAAAAAATATAAGACCACAAATTAACACTAACCCAATCAAGGACAATCGCTAGTTCACTACATAAGCAAAGATTAAGCTCCTAGAACAAAAGAACCAACATGGTAAATCATAAAAATATCAAGGCAGCATAACTCAAATAAATGAGTACCTTGGGATAGTGGACCAATAAAGATTTGTGCGGTTAAACTTGGCTATTGGCTAACGGAACTCAAACTGCACGCTTATGTAGCATGTTTGATTTTTATACACCTAATTTTGCACAAATCGGAGGAACAGAATCCTGGACTGAAACAATAACCTGAATTTTTTTTTTTTTTACGTAAGTAATAACCTGAATTTGCATCACACTGAAACAGCATAGCCCGCCTTTTTATTAGTAGTAGTAGTAGTAGTAGTATATGTGAAGCATCAGCCTATAAGGTCATTCTGATATAAGATGATGTAGTGTAACATCCTAAACAATGATTTGTGTTTTAAATGTATAAAAATGAGGAGAAATTAAAACTTTTGATACTTCATGATGTCATTTGAAATTTTCTGAATTTTTTTCCCAAGGGCTTCCTATTTTCAAAGATCAATGCCTTATTTGAATGAAGGTATAGTCCTTGAAAAATCCTTAAGCAAATCTTGTGACCATCCTTTGGAAATATTTTTCTTAGCTCCTAGATCACTCTGGTGATCCCTCTGAATAATTTCATAATTTTTAGAAATTATTTGCTATTTCTAAGAGGCTAGTCAAACCAGTTTGACTCCTAGTCAAAACCCAAGGGCAGCAACTATTGATTTTTTTAGAAAGAAATGCAGTGCATGAAAAGTTCTAGAAAAATTACACAAGGTTGTTCTCAGATCCAGTAACCTTTCATAAAAATTTCATAATTTTTTTTGGAGCTTTTAAACTCCCTCTAAAAATTCGCTAACCATTTCAGCCTCATCTTTCCAAAAATCAGAATTCACTGTTCCTTGGGCTTAGACCCAACTCTGGCTCGAGCCACATGACTTGGTTGAACCGCCTAATTGCACCGGCGCGCTCAACTCAACCCTACCGCCCTTACTCGTTGTGAACCGTCCGATTTGGAAATCAATGGACTGGATTGTTTGGGCCGTTTGGACCGTCCGAACGCGCGCACAATCTGGGCCATTCATTTTCCAATCGGACCGTCTGCATTGAGTAGGCCATTCGGACCATCCGAACGACGCACTCAATCGGGGCCGCCCATTTTCAATCCAACGATTGAAACTCACCCCGCTCGTTTAAACCAACCCAGCCTTTTCCTCTCACGCTGACTGGTGGGGCCCAATTGCCTGTTCTTCATCTCCATGTCGCAGCCTCTCCCGCGCCACCTCGCCTGCGCACACCATGGCTCCGCTCAGGCCGTGCGTCATCGTCAACGACTCCGCCACTGGTTTTTTACGCGCGTCAATGGCTTGGCCCATGGTTTCGCACTCGCCCATGCTCCTTTCACCTCGCCATCGCGTCACTGCCGCTCGCGGTAGAGCCATGGACTAAGTTCACCGTGAGAGCTCCATTCTTGTGTTCCTCCGCCCCAGGGCCTATAAAAGCTCTCCAATGGCCTCTCTGTATCTTTTTCGTCACTCTCGAACCATCCACACCACCAATTTCCTCTTCCTCCAAAAGAAATTGCTAGGAGCTCAAGCTCTCAGTTCCGGCCGCCACGCTCCTCGTCACCACCAGCGCCACAGGGGAATTCCAATTTCTGTTCGTGTCGTTTTGCGCCCCTCATCACTATCATCACTTCCCGTAATTCAATTTTGGTTTGCATTCACAGGAATCACCAAATTTTGGATTAAAATTTCTTCGGCCGAAATTTGTCCCCTTCATCCCCAACTCCGGTAAGACGCTCCATTCTTCAATTACTTGCTCGTGTACCATCTCTGAGCCTTACTGAAACTTTCCATACCTCTTGGGCCCTTTCTTTTTGCTCAGGCTACCATCTCCTCGTTGTCTTCCTCAACGCGTCAGTCTTTCGACTTCGTCGCAAGGCACAACTCAACAAGCTTTTCCTATCCGGGTCATTCTGGTAAGGTCTTTGAGGCCTATTGATGCTAGTGCGCGCATTAGATGGCTTAAAGCATTGCCGTATCGTCGTTGTCGTTTTCCGTAAGCCACCTCCGCCGCTTTCGTCGCGTCGCCGCGTGAGCTCGTCTCCCATGATGCTCCGCCAATCGATGAGTCTTGCAATAGTATTAAGAACCCATTTTAGCCCTTAGCTCACGCCGTCGTAGCCTCCTTCACTGGCGATTAGCCGGAGAAGATCACGGTCGGGAGCGCCCCTACGTTGTCGTTTTTGGACACGCACTGTAGCACCATCATTAGCCTTTAATCTCTGTCCTAAGCACGCTTATCTATGTAAATCCAGTAGTTTGAGTTAGTGTTTCGCTGACGTGTAGGACCCCTTTGTCAGTTCGCTTCAGCCAAAGTCTGAACCTGTATTTCGTTTGGACCCTTAGATTTGATTTCAACAGACCGAATCTTTTGGGCCGTTTGGACCATCCGAATGTCCCATTCATTTTGGACCGTCGAACGTCTCATTCATTTTAGATCGTCCGATTTCAAATCAATCGCTCAGATCAATTGGGCCGTTCGGACCATCCGAACGTCCCACTCTTTTGAACCATCCGATCTTGATCTAATGGTCAAGATTGTTTCGCTCGTTAACACTGATCCAGCGCCTCCTCCTCACTCGCTGACGCGTGGGCCCGAGGCATGTTTGACCAAGTCTGTGTGGACTAGGACCGCTTTGACCGTGGTCCCACTGATCAGCGTCCATGGCTAGATTAGGATGGGTATAAAAAGTATTTACTGTTTATATATTTTCCGTAATGCTTTATTTGTGTACTGTTAATTTGTTTCAACTTGGAAAATGCATAAGTATTTCTCCGTAACTCCTTTTTAAGCAAACTCAATTTTGTTGGAATCCTCTGGTAGTACACTTTATTGTAGAACAGATTTTGAAGTTGTTGTTCCTAAAAATCTTGTTTTGCATATGTTTGGTGCACTACTTTTATAACTTTGAAAAATCATAAGAAATTCATTTTAGCTCCAAATGAGGTGAATCAAATTCCATTGTTCATCTCATAAGGTGCTCTGTCTACCATAAAATTTTCATGTTCACCACCTCTCTGGAAATTTTCATCAGAAATTTAATTTTGGATGAACAGTGCCCGTGAGGGATTTTTCCAGCAATTATTCAAAAGGCTGATTTCGTTTTGGCTATAACTTTTGCATGCAAATTCCAAATCAATTGGTTTTTGTTGCTAAATTCATTTAAAATCATGCTCTACCTTCTGTGAAAATTTCATGATTTTTGGATAATTTTGAATTTTTGAGTATTCTCGGTATTATTCGTTCTTATTAGTCTTCTCGAATTTTTCGATAGGTTCCGACGAATTCGCTAAGTACGAGAGTGATCCTCTACAGCACGATTATCTCCAGCAAGGCAAGCAGCCTCCCCCTTTGATCATATTGATCCTATTACTTTCAGTACAATATCTTGTTTTACAACTGTATGTATACATGCTCTACTTTGATTAATTTCTCGTTTAGAGGTAGTTAATCCAAGTAGTTGCATAAGTTGTAGGTAAATGTTATCCATTGCCACTAAGCTTAGGTTAATATCCCCACCGATGAATTAGAGCTCGGTGGATGAGTTATGGTCATAATATATTGTATACAAGTTGTGTCGCTTAGCACTGCTTAGAACGGTAGAATGGGGATCATCGCCTCGACGATGGTCATTATATCATCACTTGAAATTACTTGGGTCAGGGTACCCATGTATTTATTGTATTTGAAAAACTAAAACTGAAAATAAAATATTTTAGACTTAGGCACATTGGTTGGATGGTGTGATTGTCGGGTGTGAATGGATGGTGCCCGAGTCAACAAGGACCGAACATCTTGGACACTGACCCAAGCACTTTTGCATGCTAACCACATGAGAGGGATATAGAACCCCTCTTGACTTAGTAGTTTGGCGTGTGTTAGCTCCGAGTCGCAGGAGGTTGTGTGTGTTGTGTTGAAAAAGGAATTAATTCGTGTGTGTGTTGGGCATAACGGGATGGGTTCTGGGTTTAAGTTCCCTACCCGTAGGAGCATCGGTACTTTTCTAAGGCCGATGACTTCAACACAACGTATGGTTTCCATCATACAGGCGACTCGTAGTTAATACACAATATTGAAAAAACGTCTCGTAGGACTTAGCCTTGCCGACATACCTAAGGAAGTGTGCTCTATCATGTGGCGAAAAGGCAGTCTGGTGTGTGGATACATTGGTACACCCCTACAGGGTATAATCTATTCGAACAGCCTCGTCCAAGGTCATAGACACGCTTGATTAGGTCTCTACAAGAGTTGGACTCAACTTTTTCGATAAAACTTGACTTTGGGTGGTACGAATGGGTAATTCGTGCTATGTTGTGGTGGCTGTTGGGAAGTCGCCTCTAGGATGTTATTATGTTTATAATTGTTGTTTCGCTATTATTTTAAAAAAATAAAAACAGATTGCTTAAAATTGCTTTACAATCTATTACTCTATTTCAAAGGAAAAATTGCTTTATACTGAAAACTTAGTGTAGTAACCTTCCTTTGATACATGAATGCATCTATATTTATCTTTGCTTGTAAGTCTTACGAGTACAACTTTGTACTCAACTGCATGGTTTAATTGTTGCAGAGGAGGTTGATCCCCAAGGGATTAACTATTGTGAGACCGACTTCGTACAGGACAACTAGTTTGGCGGCCCGGTCGATTGCCTTGTGGGAAATGGCAAACCGGTTGGCTTTTATTTATCACCATCTTATGGCTTTTGTTTCCACTGCTACTTTGTTTAATTACCTTGTTAATTTGGCTGGTCGGTCCTACTGTTGTTTCTGGACTTGTCTGTCTTTGTGTTGTAAGTTTGAAGACTCGATAATGTAATGACTTGTGTATGGAGTTGATGCATAATTTTTGTATGGGGTATGTGTACTGCAATTCTGGGAGGTACATGTACGCCGAGGCACGGGATATTGGGTTTGTGATGCTAGGGTCAAGTAGTTGGCTAAGTATTACAAGTTATATACCCGGGTTCTCACGTGTAGTAACCTCCTTCAAGTTCGATGTTATTGATGTCCAAACCAAAGTAATAACCCATTTGATGACTACACTAATCCTACGTTTCAATGTTCATCGACTCTCGTCATCATATGAAATAAGGACCACCACCAAAAGGGCATCTCAATCCAATTATTTAAGACAGAATTAGCATCAGCTGAACTTGGATCCCAATCTAACACATCAACATTACATTAACCGCAGCAGAGTCCATACCTGAACGAACACGGTGCCGTCGGTGTAGGCGTGCGGGTTGATGGCCCGCGTGGTGCGCTGCCCGCACACATTGCAGGTGAAGGCCACCCGCATCCGCCGCCGCGGGGACTTTGTGAAGAGCGACCACGGGAGCGTCGACACCTCCGGCCGGTCTGCCCCGCCGGCTTTGCTCGCCTTTGGCGGCCCCTCCATCCCCGATCCTGTCGTCCAGCCACTCCCCGTCGCGGCGCTCAGCACCAGCCCCATGGCCGCGTCCTGCAGATGCCACAGCAACCAGGTCAGCAGCCAACACCAGTGTGAATCAAATTGATCCGACATAAACTAGACCATGCCCTATCAATGGATGGAAACGAAGCGAGAAACTGTAAGGGCAGCATAGATCTGCCGTAAAGCAACCACGAAAGCATCGGATTTGATACATCGGAGACAAGAAGACAAAATTGCATGAGGAGACGTCCAGAGCCGGGACGAAACCAAACAAATTAGGGCAACGCGCATCGGATCGTGGCGTGACTGGCGTCCAAGAATTTGGGCTAACCACCACCACAACAGCGCGGCATCCGTACCTTGGAGAGCGGCGAGATGGAGAGCCCGTATGGCGCGAGGCTGGTGGGCTCACGCCCGGCGCCCCCCGACCTGGGGCCGTTCGCGACCTCGTCTTCGTCGTCTTGGCCTGCGAGCGCATAGATAAACGGGACCATTAGCACCGGTGCAAGCAGTAGAAATGAGATGAGACGGACGGGGGGAGGAGAGATAAGTCACAAGTATGTACGCTTGGAGGCGGCGACGGGGAGGAAGGCGGCGAGGCGGCCGCGGCGGTGGAGGGGGTTGGAGGAGAAGCGGAGCGGGAGAGACCGGGAGGTGGTGGCGATCGCGACGGACTCCATGGGCGGCGACGGCGAGCGAGAGACGGGAGCAGATTTTTTTTTCGCCCGGCTCGGCTGGGAAGGCAGACAAATGTAGTATTTCGGAAGGAGCGGGTGAGGATTAATTCACGTTAGTGGTACCCAGATGGGTCCGAGGAACAATATTGTTAGTCTAATCTAAGTACGGTATGGTCTATATTGCTTATGAGTCACGTTAATTCGGTACGAAGGCTGTCCCAGTACGGTGGGCTGGTTCGACACGGTACGAGCCTCGGCATGAGTCTATCTGGCCCGCGTGCGGAGAGGCTAAGCCCGAGCTGGCAAGCCGCCCAGGGAGGGAGCCAGGACGAGAGGAGGGTGACGCCGGTACGGAGGAAGGAGGAGGAGAGAGAGGAGGAGGGCGGGGCAGCACCAGCGAGGAGGAAGAAGGGGTCGATGCGGAGGGAGAAGGAGGAGGAGAGGAAGAGGGGAGGCCTTGGCGTGGCCCAAGACAGACGAAGAAGGGCCAAAATGAAGGAGAAGGAAGAGGGGGAGGAGGTGCCGCACGGGCTGGCACGAAGGGAGGAGGTCGGGAGGGGCAGCGCCGACGTGGGGTGGCATGGAGAGGCGGTGACTGCGTCTGCAAGAAGCTTAGAAAGGAGCAAGGGCAAGAAGAAGACAATGCTTGACATGCAGAAGTGGGGGGAGAAAGGGGGAGGCTAAGCGGCCACACCAAGACGCAGTGGTCAGGCTCGAATGGCATGGGCAGGAAATCTGCCTGTTGGGCGATTTTCTGACCTTTTTTACCATTTTTGGCAGTTTGAGGCTTTAAAACATAATAAAAAAAAACAACCCCCTCATTCAGCACTCATCCATTCCTCAATCTCTCTTTGAAATTCTGTCGTTATGAGATCATTTCGCAAAATTCAAAAAAAAATTGTGCCAAATTTTGGAAAATTTAATTTCCGATAACAAGTCAGTAAAAGAGATACAATACTATTTTTGCATAATTTTATTGTTATTATTTGTTATACTAAGATGAAAGTAATTATAGTGTTAGTTTCAATTTTGTAGTTTTCGTTCTGAAAAATTATGATAGCTTTGTTCTTGGGGATTACAGACTTTCACCGGAGGAAGTTGCATCTATGGAGGTTGCGGCTGCCTCAAACCAATCGCAATTGTTAGCGGAAGAGTAAGGCGAAGTTCTGTCATCAGGCTCCACGGCGGCATCTTCATCGGTGACCATTAGAGCAAAGAAATCGAGGTCGTCCACATCGGAAGTGTGAGAGAATTTCGACAGAATAACCAAGCCAGGAGGGACGGAGCATTTGCAAAGACATGCTACAAGATGTAAGGCCAAGCAAGAATTTGTGATGAGACAGATGCAGCTGCAGTACAACCCCGACGGTACGGTACATAGCTGAGACTACGATCCTAAGGTAGCCCATCAACCTCTATATCGCTTAATTGCTTCCGAGGATTTACCGTTAGGCTTTGGAGAGTCTAATGCATTCGAAACTTACATTAGAACAATGCATAAACCTAGATTTTCTTTCATTTCTATACAGACAACAACTAGAGATCTAGTAATGTCAGACCCCGTGGAATACCCGAGGAACTTCTGTGTATACAGTGCTAGTCCCAGGATTAAAGGCTAGCACACACATTCACATCGTTTGGCATCATATCCATACAATCACATTATGAAGTAAAGCAAAAGGGGTATTCTACTTAAGCTATTACAACAGTTATTACAACAACGGCCGGCCGGCCAAATAAAAGTAGTCATTAAAGAAAGTAAATAGCAGCGGAAGACATATTAGTAGCAAAAGTCCAGCAGCATGCCCATCTGATTCCGTAGGAAACCGACAAGTAAACAAGGCCTAAGTAGACCTGTCACCGAACCCCTCGGTGCCAGGTGCAAGGAACTCGTCGTCAGGCATCGGCTCATCTGCAAATTCTAAACCAACAACAACAGCAAGATTGAGTACTTGTGTACTCAGCAAGACTTGTAGTTTATCACAAAATCATATTAGATGCAATCTGTCAAATATATGGCTCTACTCTACAAGTTCTTTTGCTCAAAGCCAGGTTTATTTGCAATAATCATAAGTAATAATTTGCAACAGAATTTGAAAGAGCAGTTTAAGAAAAAGTAAGTACAGGATAGTAAGTAAAGTAACTGAACAAGAAACAACAACTCCCACAACCCTAATCGGTTGTAAGCAAAAATATAATCAGGTTCTGCCATAGAAATGGCACTGACAAGTTCAAATTCAATCATAGAAATGGTAGTCTTGCTATAGACATAGCAACACAGCCATAGAAATGACAGTTAACTCAACAAATGAAAAACCCCATGTCATTACCCCGATCATTTGTAACAAAACAATTATGAAAAAGCAAAGCTACCGTCATACCAGCCGCACTAAGCATGCTCATGACCGCGAGCACGGCTATTCAAATAGTTTATCACTCTGCAGAGGTGTACAACTTAACCCATAGTACGCGGTATTCCAGTTACCTAGAATATCTCTATATCACCGCTCACTGCCGAAGGTAAGCAGCCTAGAGTTCGCGACACAGCCTTTATATTATCTAGTCCTAACCTTACACTAGCCTCGTGAATCATTATCCCCATCCGTCTAGAAAATAATAATAATAATAATAATGAAGATAATAATAAAAGTACACATCGAATGAGGAGCCTCGCTCACACGGATAGAAACCAGTTGAGTGAGTCCCTCACTTCGTCCGGATAGAAACCCGTCGAAGTGAGGCATCTGCGATTGTGTCGGCATGCCAGTCTTTCGGCAATGCGCGCACTACTTCTGCCTACTGTCATGAAAGGCTAAGATTTTGATAACTTAGTTAGCTACGGCTACCCCCATCCTAGCACATATGGTTGTACAATTAGGTCTTAGTCCCGAATTTGCTGGCTTCAGTCCTTAATTGACTACGGGCGAGAACTCCATCCTATCTACTAGTGAGTTACAATCCTCACCTTTTTCAGAATACAATATAACTCGTCCGTGTCTAAAGACTAAAGTTTTCATGTCCTTTACATATAAAATAACAGAGGTAACCCCTCTGGACATTTTTTAAAATAATCCCAAACTCACAAATTAACATATTGTCCTTTAATCATTTTTTTCAGAAATTCTATTGCTCTAGTTGCATTTGTACGACAATCGTACTACAAAAATTCCCAGTTGATATTATCTATTGTCTAACCCATCTTCTAAAGGTTACAACAGTAAGGGATCAATATTTCAAGGAGACATATGCAGTAAGTAGGATTTACAACTACCAATTTCCCGATAATAGCAGTTTCATACAACATACACGCATGCATAATAGGATTTGCAAAAACAAAGTACAATAATTAAAATACTGGGATCAACATCATCAAAGGGAGTTCTTGCCTTGCTCTTGATGTTCTGGAGATATGGTAGATTGATTGTCGGAAAATAACTCAAATAATCGATGTCTAAAAAGAGCCGGAAATGAATTAAATAACATTCAACAAATTAAAAAGTAACCAAAAATAAATATTTTTACATATTCAGGTAGATTATGATTTTAGACGAATTTAGAGACAAATTTCACTCAATTTGGAGTTTTGTGGCAAAAGTTATTAAGGTTTTAACTTCAATCAGTTTGATAAATCCAATTTAAAAGAAAAATATGTTTTCTAATGGAGAAAACATATTCTCGTGTCTGTTCTAACGGAGTTTATGCCTTCCCAAAAGGAAAGTGTATTCTTGTTACAACTGAAAGCGTATTTTCCATTTTCCATTTGATTTTCCGGTTAGACTGACAAGTGGAGCCCACTTGCTAGTGACTTGGTCTACACGAACAGTGCGTAGACTGAAGGTCTACACGCATAGTGTGCGGTCCCAGGGGGGTTCACTGTGCAATTAAGTCATGGGGCCCGCATGTCATAGACTCATTAGGAAATAACGTTTTGGTTTAAATTAATGAAACCATCCCACACGTCAGCGACTTGTTACAACTAAACTGATAACTAAACCTTGGTTAAGTCCTAATGGCCGTAGTTAGACACAGTGATGATGAGCTACAGTGCTCATCATCGTTGTGCCGCGCAGTGGCGCGAGCGCCCGCGTGTATCACCGGCGAGGTGAGGCGAGGCGAGGCTGGTGAGTGCCCAAAATGGGATCTACGCACTAATGCGCACCCACCGTCACCAACGGCGTGGCCTGAGATGGCCTAACGCGGCTTCGCACCGGCGGCGAGCGGAGGAGTAAGTACGGCAATGGGCGACAACGCAATTGGGCAACGCCCTCGGCTCATGGGTGCACGCATGAGCATCTGCGTGCTACCAGGAGCATACCATACCGGAAGGACGCGGAGGGGCTGAGGAGGTCAAAGGCGAGCTGCGGTGGTGAGGTCGGTCGCGCGTGGAGAAGAAGATCGGATGAGAGAGGAAGCCCAGCGATGGTTGGAGAAGCTTCCTAGTGCTCAAGCGATGCTCCGAGTGCAGCCGATTGGTCCGAAGCACAGGGAATCACCAGCGAGGCTTGAGCGGTGGTTTCAGTCGGAGACGAAGAAGAAGGGCCAATTCGGACGATCCTGTGAATCAAAGGCTAAATTGAGAAAGGCTCATGGTGATCTGGAACATGATATGACGTGAAGAGCATGACACCAAACCCTTCACGGTGTCGAGAACGAAGGCGGCGACGCACGGTTGTTTTAAGGTTTTCGCTCTCTGAGCTCTAGGGCTCGATTGAGTGGATGGGAGGAGGAGTGAGTGAGCGCACGGAGTTGGAAAGGAGGAGACGCAGCTCGGGGCGGGATTTTATAGCCGAAGAGATAGAGTAGAGTAAGGTAGAGACCAAGGTGCCTGTGGGCAAAAATGTCAGAGCTCTCAGTCGATTCGGCGGCGTACGGGCAGGAGCAAGGCATCATAGGGCAAGGGAATGGGCGCGGCGTAACGGCGAAGTGATGTGGGTGGTTGGGTAGCGGCAAAACCACGGGCGACGAGGAGAAACCATGGGCGCGGTAGAGCTCTCACGTGTGAGTGTGCGCTAGCACAACCGTGCGCAAGGTGGATGACGACCCCTGCGCGCGGGACCCACCGGACAGCGAGGTGAGAGAGAGAGAGATTAGATTTAGGATTTTTCTTTTTCTGTTGATTTAATCTCCCGATTTTGTTTACTATCCAAATGAAGTCAAAATTTAATGAAAATTTTTTTGTAGACTTTTGGTCTGATGTTGTTTCTTTAGTAAATTTTTTAGATGCTACAACTTTATTTGAATTCCTACAAAATTCAAACAAGGTGTTGTTCTTATTTCTTTTTAAATATTTTTCTAAATAAGTTTTCATGTAAAACTTTTATTGAATAGTTCCTGGGATAATTAGCCAGAAACAATCCTCTCATTTAGATATTTTTACTTTGTTTTATATATTTCCTTTTTAGCACCTAATTGTTTGTAGTTCAGGTTTTTCTCTATTTTTAAAACAAATACAAGATTTTTAATATAGCATGTTTCATATGCAAGTGTTCAAAGAAATTTTTCCTAATGCATTTATATCACATAATCCCAAGATTAGGATTTTGGGATGTTACAGACCTACCCCCTTACAAAGAATCTCGTCTCCGAGATTCGGTAGGCTCGAAAAAGAAAGAGGGAAATTCGGCTCTAAAGCGGTCTTGTTGTTCCCAGGTAGTTTCATCTTCAGTGTGGTTACTCCACTGGATTTTCAGCATCTTGATGGCACGGCTTCACGTATGTCATGTGGCTTCTTCTAAAACTCGAATTGGGTGCTCCTGGTAAGATTGATCTGGTTGGATATCAAGGCTCTCCAAAGGAACATATTCAGTGGGAGTTCGAAGACATTTCTTGAGCTGAGATATGTGGAAGACATCATATACGTCTGAAAGTTGAGGTGGCAGCTCCAGCTAATAGGCTACTTCACCCTTCCTTGCGAGAATTCAGTAAGGACCGATATATCTTGGTGCAAGTTTCCCGCGAACTTGAAAACGGCGGATACCTCGCATTGGTGAGACCTTGAGATAGACAAAATCGTCTACTTCAAAGCTCAACTAACAGCGACGGCGATCGACATAGCTCTTTTGTCGCTACTGTGCTTCCTTTAAGCATCTCCTTATCACATCCACCTACTCTTGAGCTTCCTAGATGACGGTTGGTCCAAAGAATTGCCGTTCTCCGACTTCAGACCAGAACAATGGTGTTCTACACTTCCTTCCATACAGTGCTTCAAACGGAGACATTTGGAGACTGGACTGAAAGCTGTTGTTATAAGAAAACTCAGCAAACGCTAGGCACTTTGTGAGGACCCCGGTTTATTAGGCATGTAATACTTAGTCATCCATTGACCCTAGCATCACAAACATAATAATCCGTGTCTTCGAGATATGTATACTTCCCAGAATACAGTATACACACCCCTTTACAAAATCATGCATCAATTCCATTCAAGACATAGAGCCAAAGCACGACTAGAATAAAAGACATACAATATATAGAGTTATTACAAAAGGGGCCGACCGACCAAATACAACTAAAAAGGATAACACAGCGGAAGCCAAAAGCCATAAGATGGCGATAAACCAAAAGAGAGCCACAAGGTTTGCCTTTAGCCCACAAGGCAACCAACCAAGTCGCCTAGCTCGATTCCCAACCGCCGCATATCTCACAAAAGTAAAGCCATTTGGGCTCTACCTCCTCTGCAACAAATTTATTAAGCAAAGCAAATGAGTACAAAAATGTACTCGCAAGACTGATGTGTAGTATAACAGAACTATAAATAGCTACATGCAAGCTTTATTTAAGTGGATGAGGCTTTGGACTCATTTTAGCATAAAGCAAGTTTTCATTTGCAATAATGTAATAGATTGAAAGCAATTTGACAAAGCATTTTTAATTTTTGAAAAACAACGATACAATAATAATAACAACAAGAACAACCTAGAAGTGACTCACCCAAGTCACCACAACAATAGCATGAATTACCCAATTCATACCACCCATCAAGTTTTAATTAAGTGTTTAGTCTAGTTCTTGCACGACCTTACCAAGCATGTCCATAACCTAGGGCGAGGCTATTGAATAGTTTTAACCTGCAGGGTGTACCAATGTACCCACACGTCGAGACCGCCTTTTAGCCACATGATTTAGCACACTTCCTTTGGTATCTTGAAGCGGCTAAGTCCTCTGAGACATTTCCAATGGATGATGCTAATTAAGAGCCGCAACCCACGGGGATAAGGACACATTAGATAGCCTAACCGGTCTGCTAATGCTCCCCTCCCAACACCACACACACACACATTTTATCTTTAACACACCCACCGACCAGCTCATAATTAACACCTCCCAAAGTACTTAGTCAAGAGAGGTCCCATATCCCCCTCGTGTGGTTAGCATGCAAAAGCGCTTGGCTTAGTGACACAAGTAACTCGGTCCTTGGGGACTTAGGCACCATTCCGTTCACACCCAACAAATCACACCAACATCTATTGTGCCCAAGTCAATAACAATTTTGTTTTCATTTTTGTTTATTTACAAAGTAACAAGTACAAGATGGACATAATGGAATAATAGTTTTTGTGTGATCAAGGTCATCGACATAATGTCGACAACCGCCCATTTCTACTGTTATCTAAGCATTGCTAAGCATTACCAACGTAAACTACTAAGTGATAAGAGTCCATCCATCGAACTCTAAATCACAGCAAGATAATCCTAGGCTTAGTAGTAGAGAATGAACATTTACCTACAGAATATGCATCTATAGGATTACTAACGATATTTTAACACAAAGTAGCATGCATACATATAAGTGAAACAAAGTATTAAGCTTTAAAGTAATGGGACAATAATGGGATATGATCAAATTGCTTGCCTTGCTGGTTTTGCTCAAAATATTGCTGAGGATCACTCACGGGATCAACACACTCGTCGGCACCTAACGAAAAGGCGAAAAGAATCGATAAGAATGACGAAAACCACAAAGACAGCACAGCAAACAAACTCCAAATGCTTTGAAATTTCTACAGCAGAAAGAGGATGATTTTTAGGGAATTTAGCAATAAGAACCAATTGATTTGGATTCTCAATGCAAAAGATATGAGCAAAACCAATCTGCTCAGCCCTAAAAATTGCAATCTGCTACTATTCACTAATTTAATTATTTGGCAACATTTTCTAGAGAGGTGGTGTTACTGAGATTTTTACTGTAAAACCAGCACCTCATGAGATGAATAACACAATTGAGTTCATCTCATTTGGAGCTATTATGCATGTTTTATGATTTTTTCAAAGATAAGATAAGGAGCACAACTAAAATGCACCCACAAAGCTTTTGAAAATAGTGACATGCCTACATCCAATCCTAACATTTAGTGCACTAGCAGAGGAAGCTAACAAAGTTGGATTCACTCAAAAATAATCTACAGAGATTTACTTATGCATTTTACAAGTTAAATGAATTTTTAATGAAATATTTAAAGTTAGTTTTGAAATTTATTTACAAAACCATTTTCTGGAGCTGAACTGGGCCCATAACCATTTTTAGATTAGAGCCTGGTCCAAACCAGAGCTACAGAAATTTGAATCACCTTATTTGGATTTAGAATGAATTAGTTATGCATTTTCAAAGTTCATACCTTTTTCAGTTCATAAATAACAGCTCTCTGGAATTTCCTAAAAACCAATAAGACAGGGGAGGGCATGAGCCATAGATCTTGAATCTAACGGCTCAAGACCTCCCAGAGAACATCACACACTGCCAGCCGCTGAAGGTCCAGAGGTCATGGGCCGTTGATCTTGGATCAACGGTCCTGTCCTCCAAAGAACGCAAGCCGCTGAAGCGAGAGGAGGTCGTGGCCGTTGATCGCATCCAACGGACCACAGCGATAGAGAGGAGGACGGAGCGGTCCAGATCTAGCGAGGAGGTCCTAACGGCAGAGATGACCTCGAGGAGGTCCTACGCGGAGGTCTTCACGGCCTAGACCTCCAGGGGAGGTCTGAACGGCTAAGATCTCACCGGAGGAGGTCCTGGGCGTTCAAGATCTCCCGTGGGAGGTCTTGAAAGGCCCAGATCGAGCCACGGTGCTTTCGCGCGCGCGCCTTGCTAGCGGGCAAGGAGTTAAAGCGGCGGGACAACGAGGAGGTCGAACGCGTTAGAGACGGCGATAAATGCTCCCAATGATGGAGCATTCTCGCAAATCTTGGTCTTAACGACCTGCTATTTGGGCGTCCGTTCGACAAGAACCTCAACGCAAAGATGTGGTCAATGCGGCGTCTGAGACCCGCCGGTGACCACCAAGGTACTGCGTGTGCGCAATAGTGTTGCGCACAAAATGAGCACACTCTCGGCGGCGACGGCCTTGAACGCAGCCGTGGCCGAGATGACAGAGGTGACAAGCACGGTAGAAATGCAACATTTGAAGAAAAGCTCAGCCGATTCGCCAATGAGGTGCCCAGCTCTAAGGACTATCGGGAGGTTACTGGAGGTCTGAGGAGCCGAGGAGGTCGTGGGCAGGAGGGCCGGTCTTTGGAGAAGATGAGGAGCTCTCTGCTCCAGCTCGGCTCCGGCTCAGTGAGGCCTCCTCTGAAAATGTCCCAACTAAACAAGTTAGGACCTTGGTCACGAGAGGGTAATGGCACAAACAAAAGTGAGGAATGGAGAGGAGAAGCCGGGGACCCTCTTCCACCGAGGAGCTCAAGCTCCAACAATGGCGGCCAAGGAGAGCTTGGTGGTTTGAGCTCCAGAGCCGAGAGCAAAAGTGAGAGGTGTAAAAGAGGCCAAGGAAGACCATGGGGAGGTTTTATACCTAGGGCAACAGAGGTCCTGCACCACGGGTTAAGCTCATGGTGAGCTTAGCCCATGGGAGGTCCATGGCTCGGACAAGATGGAGGGGACAGGTGTAGGTAGGTCAGGGCATGGCCTAGGGCGGAAAGGTCTGCCACGTATTTAATGCGTGCAGCACAGAGCCGTTGGGATGTGACATGGCGCTGACCTTCTCCACTGCCATGGCTCTCGCACGCGTGCCCAAGCTAGGAGAAGAACAGGGCAAGGCCTCCACCGCTAGATGAAAAGATAGGGAGGTCCTGGCCCTCTGATTTGAGTTTGAAACGGTACGATTTAAGTGACTGAGAGGAGGTCACAGCCCTCAGATTTGGACCGGGGAGGTCGTGACCTTTAGATCACCACCCCACTAATGCGCAAAGGAAAAGGGGACAGGAGGTCCAAGGCGTTGGATCTAAATCCAACGGTGCGGACCTGATGGGAGGACTTAACGTTGCGCTCGATACAGCCAAAAATGTGGAGGTCATGGCCTATGGATTGAAATCCAAGGTGCACTGTGAGATGGGAGGTCCTAGGCGCTGCGCAAAGCCTTGAGGAGGTCGAGACCTTTGGATTTTAATCAATGGTCTTGATCAAGTGAGGAGGTCTGAGCCTTGGCGTAGCGCAAAGGAGGTCATGGCCTTTAGATTTAGATCTAAGGGCTCACAGAGTGGTCGAGCGGCCCACTCAACAGAGACCGCACGATCTAAATCTAACGGTTTAAAAAGGATGGTCGAACGACCCCACAGATCTCGTAGCGTTGAAACGAGATCCAATGGCAAGGAGAGGACAAGGAGGTCATGGTAGTGAGATTTACATCTAGCGCTCACGACCTCACGCGGGTGGGAGGTCGTCGCACAAAATAAGGGAGGTCGTGGCCGTAGATTTTAATTCAGCGGCGCACAACACAAGAAGGGGAGGTCTTTGCGCTTTGATAGCGAGGGAGGTCGTGGGTGTTGGATCGATCTAACTGACACGACCTCAACAAATGGGAAATCCGAGTGGTTTGAAAGCGAGGGGAGGTCATGGCCATGGATCTTTGATCCAACGGCACAAGACCTCGATGGAGTGGAGGACTTGGGCGTTTGATAGCGAAGGGAGGTCATGGCTGTTGGATTTGATCCAACGGCTATGACCTTGATGAGGTGGGGAGGTCCTTGCGGTGTTGACCGCGGAGGAGGTCGTGGCGGTTGGATGTTGACCCAACGGTTACGACCTCATCAAGGTGGAAAGGAGGTCTGGTGAGTTGCAGTTGTGGTTGGGTTTAGCCCACTTTGGAAAGTGGCTCAAGCCCAAGGAACAGTGCATTGTTTTGAATTCAATTTTAACAACTGAGACTTTGCAGAATTATTTGAGATAGCAAAACAACTCCAAAATTTATGAAATTTTAACTGGAGCTTGCTGACATAAGGATTAACCTTACATAAAATTTCCATAGGTTTTTATGCACTGCATTTTTCTCAGGAAATTCATTAAGGCTGTTCAAGGGTTTGTTTTGACAAGTTGAAAATGAGTTGGACTTTTGTCAACAAGAGCTTTGTGTTTTTGGAAAACAAAACTCTTGGACAAGACTTTTAGGTGAGTTCAAGAGTTTCAAGAGGTGAGAAAAAGTTTTAATTTCTACACATTTAATTACATTTGAAACAAACACCTGTTTATACATTTGGGATGTTACAAAATCTCCCCCCTTATAGAAATCTCGTCCCTAGATTTTGGCTCACTCGAAAAAGAAGGAAGGGTAGTCCGCACGCAGACGATCTTCCCTTTCCCAAGTAGCCTCATCATCGGAATGGTTCGACCACTGAACTTTAAGGAACTTGATGGAACGATTCCTAGTTCTTCGTTCAGCCTCTTCGAGTATGCGAACAGGGTGCTCGCGATAGGTCAAATCGGGTTGGACATCAAAAGTTTCCAACGGAGCTTCCTCAGTTGGAACACGGAGGCACTTCTTCAACTGGGACACATGGAACACATCATGTACCCCCTCAAGTACAGCACGCAACTCCAACTTGTAAGCAACAGCTCCTTTCTTTTCGATGATGCGGTAGGGGCCCACATATCGAGGAGCTAACTTGCCCTTGAAGCCGAAACGTTGATGGCCCTTCAACGGAGAGACTTTGAGATAAACAAAGTCATTATGCTCAAAACTCAACTCGCGACGATGGCGATCCGCATAGCTCTTTTGCTGGATTGAAATTTGCGAAAGCAGCTCCACGAATAAGTTGAACGACTCTCGGCCTCATTGATCGAGTCGGACCAAAGAAAGGTCTCTCGCCGGTCTCGAGACCAATACAGCGGGGTTCTGCACTTTCTCCGTATAAGGCCTCGAAAGGTGCCATCCGAGGCGGCTGAAAAGTTGTTGTTGTAAGAAAACTTCGGCGAATGGTAAGCATTTCTCCCAATGCTTCCCATAGGAAAGAACACAAGCACGGAGCATGTCTTCCAAAACTTGGTTGACCCTCTCGGTCTGACCATCAGTTTGGGGATGATATCTTGAAATAAAGCAAGACGAGTTCCCATAGCCTCTTGCAAACTATGCCAAAAGCGAGAGGTGAATAAAGATCCACGATCCGACACAATCGTCTTCGGGACACCGTACAAACTCACGATGCGGGCTATGTAGAGCTCTGCCAAAAGACCTACTCGAAGGTCGGTCTTGGCGGGAAGGAAATGTGCCACCTTAGTCAATCGATCGATGGCGACCCAAATGGCATCATTCTTCTTGAGGGGCGTGGGTAGACCGGTGATGAAATCCATCTGCGTCGAATCCCACTTCCACTCGGCAGCAAAGGCTAAATGATCCGGTGACGCCGATGTTAAACCTTCACCACGACAACACACGTCGCGCTCGACAGCGAACCGCAATCTCCCTCTTCATTCGGGTCCACCAAAATCCCTGACGGAGATCTTGATACATCTTTGTGGCCCCGGGATGAATGGACAAAGGCGAATCATGGGCTTCGCGGAGGATCAAATTCTACAACTCCATGTCCTTTAGAACCACAAGGCGTTGTCCGAACCTCACAACACCAAGCTCATCCTCCGAGAAGCACTTGGATGTTCTGTTCTTGACATTTTCCTTGATTTTGATCACTCCAGGATCCGATTGCTGAGCGGCCTTGACACGATCCACCAAGGTTGGTTGCACAACCAAGGTAGCGAGACACCATGCTCAACCAAACCCAAGTTGAGGACGCTGAAACTCCTCAAGAAGGGTGAAATTTGAAGCTCCTTGGCGACAAGGCATTACAATGCGCTTTGCGACTAAAGCGCATCAACAACGACATTAGCCTTGCACGGATGGTAGTGAATACCCACGTCATAGTCCTTGATCAACTCCAACCATCTCCTTTGCCTAAGGTTGAGATCATTTGGGTGAACAAATACTTCAAGCTTTGTGATCGAATACACTTCTACGATTACTGATTAGGTAATGTCGCCAAATCTTAAGTGCATGAATCACAGCAGCTAACTCCAAGTCATGGGTAGGGTAGTTGAGTTCATGAGGTCTCAATTTCCTTGATGCATAGGCCACTACCTTGCCTTCTTGCATAAGGATACAACCGAGGCCTCAACGAGAAGCATCGCAATAGATATCGAAGCTTCGATGGATATCGGGAAGAACGAGAACGGGAGCTATGGTCAAACGCTTCTTGAGCACTTGGAAACTTTTCTCACACTCAGCGGACCACACGAACTTCTTGTCCTTCTTGAGCAACTCCGTCATCGGCTTTGCGATCTTGGAGAAGTTCTCGATAAAGCGACGATAGTATCCGCTAAGCAGGAAACTCCGCACATCGGACTCGAGCAGGGTGACTCCACGATAGCACATCGCTGACCTTGCTAGGATCAACGGCCATGCCTTCTGCTGAAAGCACATGGCCCAAGAAGGCCACTTCCTTCAACCGAATCGCGACTTCTTGAACCGCATACGGTGGTGCTCACGCGGCTTGCCCAACACAAGCCGGATGCTCGGCGTGTTCCTCATCATTCTTGGAGTAGATAAGAATATCATCGATGAAGACCATGACAAACTTATCCAAATACTCCATAAACACGAATTCATGAGGTTCATGAACAAAGCGGGAGGCGTTGGTCAAGCCCGAGCGACATGACGGTATACTCGTACAAGCCATAACGAGTAGAAAGCCGTCTTAGGAATATCCTCGTGTCGGATCTGAACTTGATGATATCAACTCTCAAATCAATCTTGGAAAACACGAGCTCGGATAATTGATCAAAGAGATCATCGATCTGCGGGTAAAGGATACTTGTTCTTCTCGTCACTTCATTAAGCTTAACGGTAATCTACACACATGCATAAAATCTAGTCCTTCTTCTTCACGAAGATAGGTAGGACAACCCCACGGAGATGAGCTAGGGCGAATGAAACCCTTCTCTTGAAGCTCATTAAGTTGCTTCTTCAACTCCACCAACTCATTTGGTGGCATCCGTAAGGCCTCTTGAAATCGGGCGATGCAGGGAGCCAACTCGATGGCGAACTCGAGATCCCGGCTGGGGGCATCCTGGAAGATCCTCGGGAAAGACATCCATGAAGTCTATCTTGTTGGGACTTCATGAATATCGGTGGCCGCTTCAAGAAGCGAAGAGATGAGGGCTGCGACTTTGGCGAAAAGCGAACATGCTCATTTGGGCGGACTTGTAAGATAGATGAGCTTAAGGCGCAATCTATTTGCCCCATGTCTTTGGGACAACCAATCCATGCCAAGAATCACATCTAAACTTGCTGCGTTGAGGAGAATAAGATTTGCCAAAAATCCTACTCCGAAATCTCGATAGGAACATCCTCAAGACTCCAATTGACTCTCAACTCCGAGGCAGGAGGCGAATGAGCAACAGGACCAACAGAGGAGCAAAAGAAGGTCACTAGCTTGAAGAAAAGCGAATGAGCAGCGGGACCAACGGAGGAGCAAAAAGAAGGTCACTAGCGGCTGACAAAAGGCTCGAGATACAAAAGAATGAGATGCTCTGAATCGAACAAAAGCGAGAGCGAGGATAAGAGTTTACAAGCGTACCCAACACAGCGTCAGGCGCCTCCTGTGCCTCCTCGGTGAGATGGCGTTAGCCGCCGCCGCCACGCCTTTGGGCTACGGGACAATCTTGATCTGAGAAGATCCACCACCTTACCGCGTCCTCCATTAGGGCGAGGGGTCGCTCGATCTTCTTAGGGCATTGGTTTGCATAATGCCTTCGGTTGCAGCGAAGCAAGTGACCCCGGCGGCCGGGTTGCGAGGCCACCTGGCCGCTTGCAGGTGCACATGATTGGGGCACGACCTGCGAAGGACGAGGGGCAGTCTTGGCAACGTCGAAGTCTTGCTTCTTGTGGTACCCTGAGGCCGATCAAGCGAGAAGAAGCGCCTGGACGACTTGTGGGCCTCCACTTGCGCTTATGGAATCCACAAGCTCCCTACCGGAATGCTCATAGCGATGGCCTTGTCGACCAAGGTCTGGAAATCAGGGAAGTCGATAATGGATAGCTTGTCCTTAAGCTCCTTAGACAAGCCACCCCTGAACTTTACTTGCTTGGCCATATCAGTGGCCACATCCTCAAGAGCATAACGAGCTAGATGGTTGAACTCGTACACATACTCCACGACTAAGCTACGCCCTTGCTTGAGGCGAAACTCTGCTTCTTGATGTTTATCAAGCGGCGAGGATATGAGATCGATGGAAGGCGATCTGAAACTCCTCCCAAGAGCAGTGTGGTCTGCAATGTGCATGGCGGCTCTCCCACCATGACAAAATTGCACCCTCAAGGTGGTGCGATGCAAACAATGCCTTCTCGTGCTCCACAGCATGCTGCGATCTTGAGCTTCCGCTCTACCAAGCAAGCCGATCGTGCGCATCGGCGGGTCCTCGGACTGGAAAAGGTGGGAAATTTGAGTCTGAAGAAACTCAGCGAGGCCCCCACGAGGTGATGTCCACTCCTTGCCCGGATCTGAAGCACCGGTAAGAAATTTGAGGTGTTCTTGTGATGACATCAATGACACTCTCATCATCCATGCACGTTCGCTCTATCTGAAGAAAAAACTTGGCCATGGTGGGAGGAGGAGAAGCTCCTCGTCAGGGACCATTTACTGAACTTAGCCACTCTGATCTGACCAAGCCATCTGTTGAAAGGGAAGAGGTTAGCAACCAAAAAATCCGAAATTAGAAGCTAAAGAAAAACGGAGGCTAACGACTAGGGGAATGGAATATCGCCCTAAACGAAAGCCAAAACAGCGGGTAAAAGAACTTAAAAGCTTCCAAAAAGACTCTAAAAACAGCAAGGAAACTTAAGAATAAAGATCAACTCCTCTACACAATTAACCCGTATTGAATGAACGAGTAATTGGTTGAGAAGATAAAATTTCAGCACACTCCTACAAGTCCAACACTACTCAAAAGCAAGGTTAAACCAGCGAGATAAGTGTTAGATACTTAGCTAACTAGTATCACATCTTACCCTTTCATTCCCACAAGTTTTAGTTGATTTAACCTCTCATTTTCTATCCTATGTAGAACCTTGAGCTTGCTGTCCGGAAATCGACGCTTGCTATCCAGATTTTGCATCCAAGCTTCCAGTCGAAACCGGCCATTCCAGAAGCTTCAAAACCTTGTAAATGGGCAGCTAACACTTCAATTTGCCAAACTCATTGGTTCCCAAAACCCGCGTTATCGTTTAATTGGGTTTATCTTTTGAGAGGAGGAGAAGAAAACAACTTTTAAAACTCAAATTAGAACAGGATGAGAGAAGAAAGCTAAGATAGGTAAGGAGTAAAATTAGAGACTTTACTTAAGCTTTCATAAACCATTTGATATTTTAAAAATAGGTTTTCCAAAACATCCTAAAGACGACCAAGCTAGGATTTCTATGGTCAGTATGGCTCTGATACCAACTTTGTGAGGACCCCAGTTTATTAGGCTTGTAATACTTAGTCATCCATTGACCCTAGCATCACAAACATAATAATCCGTGTCTTCGAGATATGTATACTTCCCAGAATGCAGTATACACACCCCTTTACAAAATCATGCATCAATTCCATTCAAGACATAGAACCAAAGCACGACTAGAATAAAAGACATACAATATATAGAGTTATTACAAAAGGGGCCGACCGACCAAATACAACTAAAAAGGATAACACAGCGGAAGCCAAAAGCCATAAGATGGCGATAAACCAAAAGAGAGCCACAAGGTTTGCCTTTAGCCCACAAGGCAACCAACCAAGTCGCCTAGCTCGATTCCCAACCGCCGCATATCTCACAAAAGTAAAGCCATTTGGGCTCTACCTCCTCTGCAACAAATTTATTAAGCAAAGCAAATGAGTACAAAAATGTACTCGCAAGACTGATGTGTAGTATAACAGAACTATAAATAGCTACATGCAAGCTTTATTTAAGTGGATGAGGCTTTGGACTCATTTTAGCATAAAGCAAGTTTTCATTTGCAATAATGTAATAGATTGAAAGCAATTTGACAAAGCATTTTTAATTTTTGAAGAACAACGATACAACAATAATAACAACAAGAACAACCTGGAAGTGACTCACCCAAGTCACCACAACAATAGCATGAATTACCCAATTCATACCACCCATCAAGTTTTAATTAAGTGTTTAGTCTAGTTCTTGCACGACCTTACCAAGCATGTCCATAACCTAGGACAAGGCTATTCGAATAGTTTTAACCCTGCAGGGGTGTACCAATGTACCCACACGTCGAGACCGCCTTTTAGCCACATGATTTAGCACACTTCCTTTGGTATCTTGAAGCACGGCTAAGTCCTCTGAGACATTTCCAATGGATGATGCTAATTAAGAGTCCGCAACCCAGGGATAAGGACACATTAGACTGACCCTAACCGGTTCGCTAATGCTCCCTCCCAACACCACACACACACACATTTTATCTTTAACACACCCACCGACCACTCATAATTAACACCTCCCAAAGTACTTAGTCAAGAGAGGTCCCATATCCCCTCGTGTGGTTAGCATAAAAGCGCTTGGCTTAGTGACACAAGTAACTTCGGTCCTTGGGGACTTAGGCACCATTCCGTTCACACCCAACAAATCACACCAACATCCATTGTGCCCAAGTCAATAACAATTTTGTTTTCATTTTTGTTTATTTACAAAGTAACAAGTACAAGATGGACATAATGGAATAATAGTTTTTGTGTGATCAAGGTCATCGACATAATGTCGACAACCGCCCATTTCTACCGTTATCTAAGCATTGCTAAGCATTACCAACGTAAACTACTAAGTGATAAGAGTCCATCCATCGAACTCTAAATCACAGCAAGATAATCATAGGCTTAGTAGTAGAGAATGAACATTTACCTACAGAATATGCATCTATAGGATTACTAACGACATTTTAACACAAAGTAGCATGCATACATATAAGTGAAACAAAGTATTAAGCTTTAAAGTAATGGGACAATAATGGGATATGATCAAACTGCTTGCCTTGCTGGTTTTGCTCAAAATATTGCTGAGGATCACTCACGGGATCAACACACTCGTCGGCACCTAACGAAAAGGCAAAAAGAATCGATAAGAATGACGAAAACCACAAAGACAGCACAGCAAACAAACTCCAAATGCTTTGAAATTTCTACAGCAGCAAGAGGATGATTTTTAGGGAATTTATCAATAAGAACCAATTGATTTGGATTCTCAATGCAAAAGATATGAGCAAAACCAATCTGCTCAGCCCTAAAAATTGCAATCTGCTACTATTCACTAATTTAATTATTTGGCAACATTTTCTAGAGAGGTGGTGTTACTGAGATTTTTACTGTAAAACCAACACCTCATGAGATGAATAACACAATTGAGTTCATCTCATTTGGAGCTATTATGCATGTTTTATGATTTTTCAAAGATAAGATAAGGAGCACAACTAAAATGCACCCACAAAGCTTTTGAAAACAGTGACATGCCTACATCCAATCCTAACATTTAGTGCACTAACAGAGAAAGCCAACAAAGTTGGATTCACTCAAAAATAATCTACAGAGATTTACTTATGCATTTTACAAGTTAAATGAATTTTTAATGAAATATTTAAAGTTAGTTTTGAAATTTATTTACAAAACCATTTTCTGGAGCTGAACTGGGCCCATAACCATTTTTAGATTAGAGCCTGGTCCAAACCAGAGCTACAGAAATTTGAATCACCTTATTTGGATTTAGAATGAATTAGTTATGCATTTTCAAAGTTCATACCTTTTTGGTTCATAAATAATGACTCTCTGGAATTTCCTAAAACCAATAAGATAGGGAGGACATGAGCCATAGATCTTGAATCTAACGGCTCAAGACCTCCCAGAAGAACATCGCCTGCACGCGCTCGCGAAGTCTAGAGGTCATGGGCGTTGATCTTGGATCAACGGTCCTGTCCTCCAAACAACCACAACGCTGAAGCGAGAGAGGAGGTCGTGGCCGTTGATCTTGCATCAACGGACCTAGCGATAGAGGAGGACGGAATGGTCCAGATCTAGCGAGGAGGTCCTAACGGCAGAGATGACCTCGAGGAGGTCCTATGCGGAGGTCTTCACGGCCCAGACCTCCAGGGGAGGTCTGGACGGCTAAGATCTCACCGGAGGAGGTCCTGGGCGTTCAAGATCTCCGGGGAGGTCTTGAGCGGCCTAGATCGAGCCATAGCGCTCGCGCCTTGCTGTCTGCGAGCAAGGAGTTAAAGCGCGGACAACGAGGAGGTCGAGCGCGTTAAAGCTCGCGATAAATGCTCCCAATGATGGAGCATTTCTTGCCTAAATCTTGGTCTTAATGGCCTTATTTGGGCGTCCGTTCGACAAGAACCTCAACGCAAAGATGTGGTCAATGCCGGCGTCTGAGACCCATGGCGACCACCAAGGTATCCGCGTGTGCGCAATAGTGTTGCGCACAAAATGGGCACACTCTCGGCGGCGGCGGCCTTGAGCAGCCGTGGCCGGAGATGACAAAGGTGACAAGCACGGTAGAAATGCAACATTTGAAGAAAAGCTCGTAGCAATTCACCTGGTGAGGTGCCCAGCTCTAGGACTATCGAGGAGGTTACCTGGAGGTCTGAGGAGCTGAGGAGGTCGTGGTGAGGAGGGCCGGCTAGAGAAGATGAGGAGCTCCGGCAAAAGCTCGGCTCCGGCTCGGTGAGGCCTCCTCTGAAAATGTCCCAACTAAACAAGTTAGGACCTTGGTCACAGAGGGTAATGGCACAAACAAAAGTGAGGAATGGAGAGGAGAAGCCGGGGACCCTCTTCCACCGAGGAGCTCCAAGCTCCAACAATGGCTGACCAAGGAGAGCTTGGTGGTTTGAGCTCCCTGAGCCGAGAGCAAAAGTGAGAGGTGTAAAAGAGGCCAAGGAAGACCATGGGGAGGTTTTATACCTAGGGCAACAGAGGTCCTGCACCACGGGTTAAGCTCATGGGAGGTCCATGGCTCGGACAAGATGGAGGGGACAAGTGTAGGTAGGTCAGGGCATGGCCTAGGGCGGAAAGGTCTGCCACGCATTTATCTGTGGCAGCCTGAGTTGTTGGGATGTGACATGGCGCTGACCTTCTCCTTGCCATGGCTCTCAGATTTGGGCCGGGAGGTCGTGACCTTTAGATCACCACCCGTGATCGCATGAAAGGAAAGGGGAGGGAGGTCAAGGCGTTGGATCTAAATCAGCAGTGCGGACTGATGGGAAGGACTTAACGTTGCGCTCGTCTGACCAAAAATGTGGAGGTCATGGCCTATGGTTGAAATCAAGGGCGCTAGAGATGGGGAGGTCCTAGGCATTGCTGCAAAGCGCAGAGGAGGTCGAGACCTTTGGATTTTAATCAATGGTCTTGATCAAGTGAGGAGGTCTGAGCCTTGGCGTGGCGCAAAGGAGAGTCATGGCCTTTAGATTTAGATCTAAGGGCTCACGAGAGTGGTCCAAACAGCCCACTCAGCGAGAGACCGCGATATAAATCTAGCGGCTTAAAAGGATGGTCGAGCGGCCCACGAGATCTCGTAGCGTTGAAAGCGAGATCAATGGCAAGGAGAGGACAAGGAGGTCATGGCCGTGAGATTTACATCTAACGGCCACGACCTCACGTGGTGGGAGGTCGATGCGCACAAAACAAGGGAGGTCGTGGTAGTAGATTTTAATTCAACGGCGCACAACACAAGAAGGGAGGTCTTTGCGCTTTGATAGCGAGGGAGGTGGGTGGGTCATTGGATCGATTCAGCGGCCACGACCTCAACAAATGGGAGGTCTGAGTGGTTTGAAAGCGAGGGGAGGTCATGGCCATGGATCTTTGATCCAACGGCACAAGACCTCGATGGGGTGGAGGACTTGGGCGTTTGATAGCGAAGGGAGGTCATGGCTGTTGGATTTGATCCAACGGCTATGACCTTGATGAGGTGGGGAGGTCCTTGCGGTGTTGACCGCGGAGGAGGTCATGGCGGTTGGATGTTGATTCAACGGTTACGACCTCATCAAGGTGGAAAGGAGGTCTGGTGAGTTGTAGTTGCGGTTGGGTTTAGCCCACTTTGGAAAGTGGCTCAAGCCCAAGGAACAGTGCATTGTTTTGAATTCAATTTTAACAGCTGAGACTTTGCAGAATTATTTGAGATAGTAAAACAACTCCAAAATTTATGAAATTTTAACTGGAGCTTGCTGACATAAGGATTAACCTTAAATAAAATTTCCAGAGGTTTTTATGCACTTTATTTTTCTCGGGAAATTCATTAAGGCTGTTCAAGGGTTTGTTTTGACAAGTTGAAAATGAGTTGGACTTTTGTCAACAAGAGCTTTGTGTTTTTGGAAAACAAAACTCTTGGACAAGAATTTTAGGTGAGTTCGAGAGTTTCAAGAGGTGAGAAAAAGTTTTAATTTCTACACATTTAATTACATTTGAAACAAACACCTGTTTATACATTTGGGATGTTACACACTTCTCCCAATCCATGCTATAGGACAGCATGCATGCTCACAACATGTCTTCCGGTATTTGATTTGTCCTTTCTGTCTGACCTCTTGTTTGCGGATGGAACACCGTGCTGAAAAATAGCTTGGCTCCCAACAGTTCATGTACACTGTCCCAAAATCGAGAAGTGAACTGAGGTCCTCGATCAGAGGTTATGATCTTTGGCATGCCATGCAGACGGATGATATTATGCATATAAAGTTCTGCTAGTTTGGCTCCATTATAGGTGGTTTTAACTGGAATAAGTGGGTCACCTTGGTTTGGCGATCAACAATAACCCATATAGAGTTGTGCCCCTTTCGGGTCTTTGGTAACCCTGTGATGAAATCCATGCCGATTCCGTCCCATTTCCACTCGGGAATATTCAGGGGTCGAAGCAAACCCGCGGGTTGTTGATGTTCTGCTTTGACACGCTAGCACATGTCACACCGGGCAACATGTGCGGTGATGCCCGGCGATGTCTTTCTTCATACCGGGCCACCAGAACTGTTTTCATAGATCCTGGTACATTTTGGTACTTCTGGGATGGATGGAGAGGGGAGAATCATGAGCTTCTCTTAGGATTAACTCCTTGATATCTTGATCATTGGGAACGTAGAGCTGATGTCCGCGCATAATTAATCCACTCAAGCTTTCGAAAAAAAAATCTGATTTTCCGCCCTCTTGTAGATTTAGCTTCATTTCGGCTATCGCCGAATCCTTGAGTTGAGCGGCTTGGATTTGTGCTCCAAGAGTAGGTTGCAGGTCCAGGGCAGCAACATATCCTTCGTCAACTATTTCCATGTTGAGTTTTCAAAATTCTTCATGTAGCATCGGTTGATTCTCTTCGATCGATGCATTCATGTAGTGAAGTTTCCGGCTTAGAGCGTCGGTTACTACATTGGCCTTATCGGGGTGGTAATGAATGCCTAAGTCGTAGTCTTTGATTAATTCAAGCCACCTTCACTTCCTTAGGTTGAGATCTGGCTGTGTGAAGAAATACTTCAGGCTTTTATGATCTGAGTATATCTCACACCGGTTGTCAATAAGGTAATGCCGCCAGATTTTGAGAGCATGAACCACTGCTATTAAATCCAAATCGTGGGTTGGATAATTAGCTTCATGTGGCCGCAGTTGATGCGAGGCATAAGCCACTACCTTGCCTTCCTGCATTAATATGCATCCAAGGCCGTGGCGGGATGCATCATAATACATAGTGAATTCCTTGTGTATATCGGGCAAGGTGAGCACTGGGGCTGGTGTGAGCCTTTTCTTTAACTTGTGGAAACTCTCATTGCACGAGGCTGACCATTCAAACTTCTTTTCCTTCTTTAGAAGTTGAGTCATTGGTCTTGGAATCCATATGATAAGGCCGTTTGGATATAGGTGTTGTCCCGGGTATCAAGTCGATCACAAATTCCATGTCCCGATTAGGTGGCATTCCCGGCAGTTCATCCGGAAACACATCGGGATATTCGCATACCATGGGCACTTGACTAAGTTCTGGGATTGTTATGGAATTGAGTTTGGGCTGTTGCGATATAGTGCCATATGTGGGGACAAAGTCGAGGCGCTCTCCGTCAGAGTTGACTAGAGAAACTGCCCGTCTGGCGCAGTCGATAACTCCTTTATATTTGGATAACCAATCCATCCCAAGGATTATATCTATCCCGGGTGTATCTATCATGATAATGTTGGCTTTGAACCCTACCCCATTGATTTCAATTGGAACACCTAGACATTCGAGTTTTGTCCTCATGACGGATCCAGGTGAGTGAACTACCATAGTGCTTTTTAAAACTGCAGTTTCTAGTTCTTGTTGTAGGGCAAACTTTTTAGACACAAAGGAATGAGTTGCTCTGGAATCAAATAACGCTAACGTAGGTACCGAGTGTACGAGAATCATACCCGTCACCACGTCAGGTGATGCGTCGGCCTCCTCAGTAGTAGTGTGATTCAGACGACCACGTCCGTTGCCTTGCGCTGGCTTGGGCGCTTGCTGTCCACCTGGGCCTTGAGTGGGGCCCTGGGGTCGCTACTGAACTCCATATGGCTGAGGTGGAGGTGCTGGAATATTCTTCCTTGGACACTTGTTGGTATAATGTTCGTGCTCATGGCACGTGACATTTGCTGCCAGATTCTGAGTACCGGGCGGCTGACTTTGATGGTTATATTGTTGAACCGCTACTTGCTGAGGACGGGGAACTGGCGCTTGAGACCTCGGAGATGGTGGTACTGGAGGGCGAGCATTTGACGGCCGCCAAATTCGAGGTCTCGGTTGACTGCTGCTTGCTGATTTCTGTGCAAGCCATTTGCGCTTGTGGCTCTCCACTATTGCTTGAGTGCTATCTTCAACCCGAATAGCTTTGTTGATCAAATCCTAAAAGTTGGAGACGTCATGGGTAGCAAGCGACCACTTCATCTCGTCGTTGAGTCGTTCCCAGAAAAGTGCAATCTTCATCTCTTCAGTGGGTATCTCGGACGCTGCATAGCGAGCAAGATAATTGAAATGATGTAGGAACTCCATCACAGTCTGGTTCCATTGCCAGAGTTCATAGAACTCTCATCTATTGATGTCCATGATGCTTGAAGGGATATGGGCATTACGGAAAACTTCTTTGAAAGAGGCCCAGGTAAGAGTCTGGCCTTCGGAAAGCATAGCTTGGTGATTTTCCCACTAGGCAGCTGTTGCACCCTGAAACTGGTACGATGCATGCAACACTTTCTCCTCATCAGTGCATTGGGCAATGAACAGATTGCTCTCTATTGTACGAAGCCAATCATCTCGTCGAGGGGATCGGCAGCTGATGCAAAGGTGGGTGGCCGAGTTCGCATGAACTCACCCATTCTGGATTATGTCTGGTTGACCATAGCTCCATTTCCCCTGGCAGCAGTGCCGAGAGCTACAATGTTCTGAACTAACTGCTGGAGCAGTAGAGTGTTGGTCTGTCGTCCTTGCTCCATCATGGCGAGAACTTGGGCCATGGTGGGATGATAGAACTTCTGTTTCTGCGATGGCAGCGGTGAGTGATCTGCTTGTTCTTTGTCATGACGGATCTTGAGGATTGGGTAGTGCAGGCATAGGAGTCTCACCCCCTAGTTGTTGTGATTCAGAGGGGGCTCCATTTGTCATGAGCTGGTGAACTGAGCGAGTTACTGGCATCCTGATCAAACGAAAAGGCAGAGTAAACAAATGTTCACAGGTTACGAGGGAATAAGCTGAAGTTAAGTGAGTCAGCAAGCATCATCATCCCAAACTATTGTAGCTCAATGTAAACTAATAGCAAGCATATTTTTAAGATTTAGGGGCAGCACACATGAATTTTCAACATACCAGTTAAACATTACATGGCGCACATGCCCATTGTTCCATATTAGAAGAGAGAGCAGACAGAGCATAACAAGTAGCATATTACAATAATTTTACAGCGAGGTCCCACCTCGGTCTACCTCTACAAAATATCCAAAAGTGCTCACTTCAAGACCTATAGGTGAGCTCTAGGCCGACTGCAGTAGTCTAGTCATCCTAGTCGCGCTGGGCAGCTCTTGAGGATTCAGGGGCAGCGGAGGACGGGGTACTCTGGTGCTCGGTGTCCTCACGTCCAGCGAGGCGGTGGTGGTAGCGCTGTAATGGCTACAAAGGATCCACTGCACCTGCGTAAATGGCCATCACCCAACGACGATGCCCGGTCACTGACATACGATGGGCTAAGGTAACTCCTCGGCGGGTGCCAGAATTGCATCCTCTCCATACAACAATGTAAGGACCCAGGATTAACTCTCCCAAATCCTCTGTGCATTCCACTCTAGTCCTATGATCAGTAGCTAGAGTACACGGTTAAACAAAATGATAACAATTCCATATCATGCATTTATTAAATAATAAACAGAGTTTTATTACCAGAAAGGCTTATGAACCAATAATGATGAACACAACGGAAGGTGAAGAAAAAGTAGTAGAGCCCAGCTAATCTGCCACAGGCAATCGACTGGGGTAGCGGCCTAGTCGTCGAGATCTTCAGCAGTTGCGATGTCCTTCTCCTCTAATCAACATTTTATTAAGCAAGGTGAGTACAAATGAATGTACTCCGCATGTTACACCCAATAACATATTATAATGCATGAGGGTATAACAAAGGATGGCTTATAGGGTTTATTTTGCATAAAGCGATGTTTTCTTTAAATACTTGTACTAAGTTCCAAGACAGATATTCTATAACTAAAATTCATTTTCTAAATTCTCAGTTTTATAGTCAGACAACATTCACACAAGAATGGTGAAGGATACCCTCCTATCACATGGCTACCATCCCAATTTCCCCTTTGGATAGAAATCCAAAACATTTGATAAGATCTTTTGAAATCAAAACCAAAAATCTATACTTTGCATTGGCTTTGTGTAACACCCTGGTTTTTCTGAGCCTTTTTGGGAATTTTTCAAAATAAAAAGAACCATTTGGTTTTATTGGAATACCAAAGCTTAACCGGAGTTTTTAGAATTTGGAGTATTTAAAATGACTAAGCTAAACTTCAACTAATCCAAAATTTAGTTCTGTTGGGTTTTACTCGAGCTCTCTGGAGCTATCTCTCCTTTTTCTTGGTAGGATCTATTTTCCTCCATCCTGTTTGGACCTTCTTTTATGTCCAGACCTCCCCTTCTGTTGGCCTCTGGTGTTGTTCTTCTTCTTGTCCATGCGAATCTCCCCTTTTCTTTGGAAATCCCTCTTTGTTAAGATCTCCCCTCGACTCTGACCACTCTAATGGTCATCTTCGTGATTTGTTGTAATGATTACCCTTCAGGTCCAGATCACCCTTTTGATCAGGACTTCCCTGTTGTAGTTTAGACCTTCCATGAGGTTTAGACCCATCTTTGTAAATTTAGACCTCCTTTAAAGTTTAGATTTCCCTTGTAGCTAGTCCTCCTCTGGGGACTAGACCATCTCTGTGGTTTTGACCCTTCCCTCTTTGTTTGGGTCACAACCACCCTAAGGTGTTCCAACTCGGGTTTCTGTTTCAACCATCCTTGATATTTGAAATTCTACCTCGAAGTGAATCCTCACCCTCTGAATCTCTTTCTCGTTTAACCTCCTTCCATTCCTTACTCATTTGAACCTCTTTAGGTTCATTGGAATCTTTCCTTATTCATTGGAACCCCCTTTTGGGTTCACTTCAATCCTTCTCAGTTCTTTGGACCTCTCCGTGGCCATCTAAACCTCATTTGGACCTCCCCGGGTCCGAAAGGACCTCCTTTGGCTTCATCTTGACCGTTGAGACCTTCCCCGTGTTGGTCTTGACCGTCGAGATCTCCGTGATCTCCTCTTGACCATCGGGATCACCTTTGCGTTTATCCTGACCGTCAAGACCTCCTCTGGACCACTTTCTGTGGATCTCCTCCGTTGGATCCCTCTTCCCTTGAAGCCCCTCCGTCCAGGCCACCCTTTGTCCGGATCTGATGGTCCAGACCTCTCCTTTGTTTGGATCCAAGGATCTAGACCTCCTTAGGTCTAGACCTCCCAAGTGGTTGGATTTTCTCGGGTCCAGACCTCCCTTCCCAGATCTAAATCTCACTCATGCTCATTTGAACTCACTATCTGTTCTATTTGGACCTCCCCGTGTCCTTCAGGACCTCCCTGTGTCCTTTAGGACCTCCTCCTTGTCTATTTAAACCTCCATGTGTCCTTCAGGACCTCTCTGTGTCCTTTACGACCTCCTCTTTGTCTATTTAGACCTCCCCATGTCCTTCAGGACCTCCCTGTGTCCTTCAGGACCTCCTCTGTGTTCATTTGGACCTCCCTCGTACCCGTCCGAGCCTTCCGCTTGATCCAGACCTCTATCGCTTGTGTACCATTCGATTTGCGTTGGACGGTTTGATCTTGGTGAGACGTTCGGATGATCTGAACGTCCCACTCCTTTAGAACCGTCCGATCCGTATGGGACGGCCCCGATCTGTTGGGGCGTTCGCTCGGTCCGAACGGCCCAATTGCCTTGACCCGTTTGATGGAAATCCAATGGCTCCCGCTTCTCCCGCTTCTTATCTCGCTATCGCCCACCTTCCTTGTGAGATCTGGCCGTTAAGACCTCCCCTTTTAGAGATCTTAACCGTCCAGACCTCCCCCTTGTGAGATCTGGCCGTTAAGACCTCCCCTTTTGGAGATCTTAACCGTCCAGACCTCCCTCTTATGAGATCTGGCCGTTAAGACCTCTCCTTTGGAGATCTTAACCATCCAGACCTCCCCCTTGTTAGATCTGGTCGTTAAGACCCCCCTTTGGAGATCTTAGTCCGTCGGACCCCCCTTGTTAGATCTGGCCGTTAAGACCTCCCTCTCGGAGATCTTAACCGTCCAGACCTCCCATTTGTAGATCTTAACCGTTCAGACCTTCCCCTTGAGGATCTAACCGTCAGGACTTCCCCTTGTGGATCAGACCATCAGGACCTCCCCTTACTCTCAATCTTAACCGTTGGGATCTCGTTTTGGAGATCTAACTGTCAGGACCTCCCCGTTGCTCTTGATCTTGACCTTCGGACCTTCTGTGAGAAGGTCTTTTGGACCTCTTGTCCATAGGACCTCCTCATTGTTGTGTCTTTGGACCTCCGGTCCTGTGCTTGGACCTCCCCCGTGGGTGAGGACCTCCCTTGACCTCTGTGGGATCTCCTCTAGGTCTCCGCAGGACCTGCCCTTGAGCTTTGACTAGCCTCATTTGTCTGTTGCGACCTCCTTCTTTATCCTTGGACCATGTCCTTTGCACTTGGAAGTCCTCAAATCATTTAATGCCTGTTGTGTCGCATTAAATACTACTGTCCTTTTTGCAGCAACCGTGCTATCTTTGTGTCACTTCTTATACTAGCTCCCATCTTTTCCTCACCTGCTCTTGAACCCGTGTGCCTTGGAACTCCCAGCAACTCTAGCTTTATAAGCTTGGGCAAGCTCTCTTCCTTTGCCTTTTCCTCATTTTAGCTCTCTGGCTCCCACAGCTTGTTCTCTAGACCTCCCTCAAACCTCCAGACCTCCATCGACCACCTCTCTGGACCTCCTCCAAGTCGTTGGACCTCTTCCAAATTGCCAAGCTCTTCTGTGGTTTTTGTTTTATGTCTATTTGGAGTTCATTTGAATACCTTTCTGGTCTTTATTTGATCTTGAGCTGTTTTAAACATGTAGACCTCGACGTCTCTGGTGAGCCCAAGCTTTGTGAAGCAATGGATCTGTAAAGCTTTCAAGCAGGAGGCAAGTTACACTCTTGATCATGTTGCACCCATTATTTCAAATTCCTATGTTCTGTCTTAAAGGTTTATGCATGCTTACTTTACTAAGTTATTTCAATACATGTCTTTAAATCCATAGCTATACCTAAATCCTTTGTATGGCCACTGTTGACCTTGAACCGAACATCTTGTCACCATAGGATCATTTGAAAAACGTATGCTTAGTCTCACTTATATCAAAAGTATTTAATTTGGGGAAATTTTCCCAACATGACCAACTGCTGTTTAAAGATTTTAAGCCATGGCATTGGGTTGTTATGGAAGCTTCTAAATGCTTTTGAAAAGCAAATGAAAGGAAAATGGATTTAGACTTGACCGAAGTGGTTTGCTTGGCTGGTGCAATGTTTATGCACGGGCTCAATCCTTGGTAAGGTTGAGATCCAGGGGTTTGTGGTGGTCGCCCAAGTCAATTGAAGACCGGCCTTTGAGCGATCCTTTGCTAGGCCTATAATGGGCTATGCCTCACCGTACAACCACATGTCTCCAGAATGGGGCGTGGGACCTGGCCAACTAATTTGCAAAGTTCTACCACAATTGTTCCACTTGGATGTGTGGGAGGTCTTATATGGCCTATGGTCTTTCATAACCTATGTTTCTCACCGGCGCAAGAGGGGGCCCCGATCCTGCGGATTTGTATCCAATGGAGGCGAAACCTTAGCGAGGAGGGACTGTGGTGGAATAATGCATTGTAAAGGCCTTGTCATGAGCTCTAGACCTATTACCTTCGGCAGTGAGAGGTGGCATTGAAGAATGCCGGACAAACTAGAGACATCATGCCATGTGGGTAAAGTGTACAACCTCTGCAGAGTGAAAACTATTCGAATAGCCGTGTCCACGGTCATGGACGTGCTGGCAAAATACTACTCAAAGTTAGATTGGTTTTGTTTTCAAAAGGCTTTGACAAATTGATTTTGGGATGTCTATCCCATGGTTGGGCAGGGAGCCTTGTGACAGGAGGGTATCCTTCACCATTTGATGATGAATGTTATCCAATTGAAAAATGGAATTTGGTAAATGAATTTTAGTTAGTGTATAACTGCCTTGGAACTTAGTATATGTATTTGAAAGAAACTTGGCTTTACGCAAATCAACCATATTATGCCTTTCCTTTGATATCCATTATGCATGTCATTACATTATTTGTGGGTGTAACTTGCGTAACACGGTTGTTGTGCTCTCTTGCTTGAAATAATCTTTTGAGCGGGAAGGAAGCCTTATGATGGTACATGCAGTGGACCAATGGGTCCTGGACGACTAGGATGCGCCCTCCAGCCGATTGCTTGTGGCGTATCGAATGACCTTTATGTTTATCTTCTGTTGTGTTTTGGTTTGTTGGCTTGTATGCCTCCCCTTTGTAAACAACTTTGTTGATATTAATAAAGTTCTTGTTGAAGTGTATGCTACCGCTCTTGTACGCTGTGATGAGCTAGCTATTGATCCTTGGGACTAGCTCAGTTGCACAGGGAACCTTGGAGTGCTCGCTGTCCTCCACGACTACCCTCAGGTCTAGTCGTGAGTGGTCCTGGGGTAGTCACGGCCCTCCACGACCTCCTCTAGTTGGTCGTGGGAGGTCTTGAGGAGACCTCAGTTCCCCATGACCTCCCCTGGGTTGGCTGTGGGAGGTCTTTGGGGCGCCCCTTGGCTCCACGACCTCCTCAAGGACTCTCCTAGGACCTCCAGGCGGTCCTACCGGACCTCCTGGGCGGTCCTGGAGGACTTCCGAGAGGTCCTGCTGGACCTCCTGGGAGGTCCTGGTGGACTTTCCGGGAGAACTTGGAGGACCTCTTGGGTGAGCCTCTGGTCAGGTCGTTGCCTAGACTTGGAGGTCTCCTGGTCTAGCCACGCCAGGACCTCCTGGGTCCTGTTGCAGCTAGGCCTAGAGACCCTCCCAGGTCGGGGCATTACACTTTGCTTCAGTATGTCCATGACCGTGGACATGGCTATTCGAATAGTTTTACACTCTGCAGAGGTTGTACAGCTTTACCCACAAGACACAACTTCTCTAGTTTGTTTGGCACCCGTCGGTACCATCGCTCACTATCTTAGGTAAGCAATCTAGAGTACGTGACAAGGCCTTTACAATGCACCATTCCACCGTAGTCCCGCCTCGCTAAGGTTTCGCCTCCTTTGGATTCAACCATCCGCCGGATCATGCCCCCTCTTGCGCCATACGGGAATATATAAAAGTAGGTCATAAAAGACACCCACGCAACTGGATGGTACGACCACGGTGAAATGTTATAAATTAGTTAGCCAAGTCCTCCCCACTCTGGACATGTGGCGGTACGGTAAAGCTTGGCAAGATGCGGCTTGAAGTTCGGTCCTTAACTGACTTGGGTAACTTTCCAACAAAACCTATGGACCTCAACCATACCCGATTGAGCCTATGCATAAAGCTGCACCCACCAAACATCCATTTCGCCTAAGTCCAAACCAATTTTAATTTTGTTTTGCTTTTCAAAAATCATTTGCAAAAGTCCTATGGTAAAACAATACCATAGGCTCAATCAAATCATATTTGAACATTTGGCTAATTTCCCCCAAATTCAATATTTTTGGTATAAGCATGACTAAGCATAAAGTTTTTCAATATGTTCTAGCTCATACTATTGTATCAACTAGATTTTCATCTAAGGTGTCAAGATAGGTTTATTTCAATGTTGAGATTGGCAGTACAAAGGATTTAGGCATAACTATAATTTAGAAACAGGTATTTAAATTACATTGAGTAGAAATACGCATGCAATAATAATTTTAAAATAGAATTTAAATAATTTGAGATACTGGGATCAAATATGATCAAAGGATGTAACTTGCCTTACTTATTTAGTTGTTGTTCTTAAACGGTGTCGAAATCTGATTCTTCAAATACTTCCGGTTTCCCTGGAGTCGTCGAAATTTATACGTGAAACAAACCAAATCCAAATATATTCAAATAAAAGAAACACTTCGGACGATAAATAAACATATTTAACAACATCTTGAAGGACGGAAGTATTTCAGATGAAACTAACCTTACCTAGTGGAGTTGATGAAGGAAATTCTTCAGACGAAGTATGTCCAAAGGGAGTTGATGAAAGAAGTACTGCAGATGAAAGTATAATCAAAAGAAGTTGATGAAGATAATACTACAGACAAAAGTAGATAAATCTAACAGGGAGAGAGAATGTCCACATGAACATTTCTCAATGGTTACCGATATGGGAGAGACTACCTGGTTAGGTAATACTCTCAGATCTGTTCTCGGATTACGAATGGTTTTGCCAATGAGAACGGATGATGATAGATAATACCTAGAAACCTAGGTGATGTTTTCCTTAACAGGCCACCTAGTACTCACAAGCACTCTCTCCAGGCATTCTATGTATACAACCACGATGGTTATATAATCAAAATCAATCCTCTTATATGCTCTCATGATTATTTTAATTATTATTTTCTATTTACCACGGAAGTTCCATGTGTTAAGTGTGTTCTTTTCATAGTCGTTATCATGGCTAAGCTTATATTTAAGGCACACTTGTTACCCTAGGTTAACCTTTAACTCAAATCTGTACTAAGGTTATTTTTAGTTGACCGCCATTTTAATCTAGACATTAGTGATATTGGCTAAGTACCTACTAATGATTTTTAATCTCTAATTGCCTTACCAACTTTAATTAACTATTTCACTGACCTAGTGCTACTATTGATATCACCTTAATCATGGCATGAGGCCTACTATTGCTTAGCTGACCACCTGCCATGACTTAATTCCTAAATAGCTTTACCCTTTTAGGTTAATTGTCATCTTTATATTTTCTAAACGATTATTTTGGCAATTTGTAATGACAATGTATCACTTACCAAATCAAGTCTTTCCTACTGTTTATCCATCTCATTACTTGTTTTCAAGTCTTAAACGTAAGCGATTCTATATGTCATACGTTAGGGTTATGGTTTGAGGTCAACCATATTTACAAAATCATTACTACTCTTGCGGGTTTGGCTTTCCATCAAGTTATTTACTAGCTAAACTAATCAACATGTAAATACTCATCTTTATAATTACCTAATGGTACTTATATTACTCTTTAGCCTATAGGTCTATGAGTATAAGTTCTAGATGTCGGTGACGTAACCTGATACTAGTTAACTTCCGTTAAAGGTACTAACTATTAGATTTAGCTACCTGAGTCCCTTTTACTGTGCTAACTACACAACTACAAGGATTACTAATTGGAAACATTCAGTAGCTACAATTCCTATTCCAGTGGATCTATTGACAATCAAACACTAATGAAGCACTAGCTTTTAGCTTAATGCTCGCTGACAATTTCATATTACCTTCCCTAATCATTTAACAGACAACACAGACCTTTTTCTGACATGAACTGATACTGTCTAAACTCTTCTCAATTTTTATCTTCAAACTTTGCTAATCCATTTGAGTGGTCCACAAACATTCACAAAACTGGTTAGCCGTGAGTAATTTGCCTTACAAGTGCATGCTTCTGACAAGTTAAATTTTCCTCTAACACACTATTTTGATCATTTGGCTAAAAAGGTTACTAAGTACTGACAAAAATACCTGCAACTTCTGAACTTTATCTAACATTACTTAGCTCTAGCTTACCTATTAAGGAAGAACTTCCTAACAGTTATCCTCATAATAATCTCATACACAAAGAATACAACGAAAGCTCACAAAGAAAGGAGGGAGGAGCAACAAATGGGCGGCTCGGCCATGGCTCGTCGTCGGCGAAGTGGACATCGGCGGCGGCCGTGCGTGGGTAAAATGGAACCGGAGCGAGGAGGCGGTTCCAGTGGAGGCGACGTCGCGGCGATTGGTGGACAGCGACGGCCGAGAGGTGGTTGGCCGTGGGGGGAGGAAATGGTGCGGCGGCGCCGGAGAGGGAGGGGATGGAAACGGGGGTGAGCACGAGCACGAGGGTGCTAAGTGGAGCACATCCATGCGGTTGGCCAGGGAAACAGAGGTCCGAGATGGCTCGGCGACGTGGGTCGACGGCGGCGTGACGAGGACGCCGTGGGGGTGGCGCTCCGGTGGAGGAGAGCTCCAGCGGGAGGTGGTGGAAGCTCGGGGGAGGTGAGGAGTTGCTTCACCTGAAAGAATTTGACCGGAGATGCACCGGCAAGGAGGAGCGGCTGAGGTGGCCATTTCGGCCGACGTTGAAGAAGAAGCCAAAACGCAGCATGCTCTGGTGGATGGATCTTCAAATTGAGTGGGGGCTTATGCTCGCGGAGACGAGGAACACCACGTGACGCGGTTGGCAAGCAGCGGAGATCACCAGACGGCCGGGGCAGCGGAGTGGTGTGCAGCGGCGCTGGCAGTTAGGAGTGGCGCGACGCTTTGGGGCTCGGTAGAGAAGAGGGCAGGGGGCGAAGGAGGAATGACAGCAGGGACTAGGCACTCGACGCTTCCTTTTTGTAGGTGGGCGGCGGAGGGAACGAGATGGCTGGCATGGGCAAAGGAGCGGCGGTGGTGAGCATGCAAGGGCAGAGCAGGGGCGCGTGGAAGCAACGTGGAGGTGAAGCTCTGCCTATGGGCCTTGTTGGTCGGTGAGGGGAGGGAGAAGAGGGCGCCGGGATGAAGTGGGCTGGATGAGTTGGGAGTTGGGCCGAAGGCACGGAAGAAAACGGGCCAAGCGGAAGAATTGGCCCAAAATGGGTTTTGGATTTTTAAATGGTTTTTGAATTACCGAAAATAGAAAAACTAAAAAGACTTTTTAGAAAATAGAGAATTAAGTCCAAAAAATATATAAAAATGCACAGAAATTCCCTAAGAATTTTTTGGATTTAGATAAAATATTTCCAACCTAAGTTGGTATTAATTTTGCAAATAAATTATTTTGGCTTTAAAATAATAGGCAAAAGCTTTTAAAAATTCCAGAAAATTCAGGAAACTCAAGGAAAATAATTAAATTTTATTTTTAGCTTTAGATCCAATAAAAATCCAGAAAACTCAATCAATTATATTGAAAGGCATTAAAACTCATAAAATCCAATAAAATAATATTTTATTAATTTAAAATTGGTAACAGAACTTTGAGATGTTACAAACAACTCCCTAGAGAAGAAACCCTGGATCACAATAGGAGCAATGTTGCCCTCAGTGAGCAGATCCTTCGACGAGCCTCCAGAAGCTCGTGAGACACCCGACGGAGATACCCGTCAAGTGACCTTACTAGGCCTGCGAGGTGCAGGTGAGGGGTAAGGAACTACCTACCCTCTACCTGGTAGGTGGGCTCCTCCTGGTCCGCAGCTCGGACCAGAAAGTGAAAGAATGACTCCCATAGTGCTAGCAGCTCGTGCCGCAGTCGAACGATAGTGACATAAGCCACATCAAGCAGGGACAACCGAACACTAGAGCCTCTCCCGTAGCAACGGAAAGCTGGTCGTCGAAGTTCCTCCCCTGGATGAGCACCTGGGTGAGGTACTCAGTGGAGGCTACACTCGCCGGTGCACTATAGACTGTGTAATGCGGGGTGTGTGGCCACTCGATGTGCTGCAATATCACCCAAAGAGTGTGCTGCAATGTGCCCTCCTCGAAGGCACTCGTGCGGTACTGCGGCTCCCATTGGCTAGCCATCTACATGATTATAAAGAAAAGGAGAGTTAGGGATCAAATGATAAGAGATATGGATAAGAAATGACAGTAGATAGGAAAGAATTTTCAGCACACACTTTTAACTATTCTTATGTCTTCTTAACTAATTCCTTAAGGCTGTTAATCAAGTATTTATACCCCTTGATCTTTATATAAGTAGACCTTTATAATTTCACTCAAAATAACTCCAAATGAAGGTAGGGAGGTTTAATAAGATAGTACATTACAAAAATTTCAGCAAGCAACATATTCTGAAATTTTAAGAAAAGAGAGATCTAAATTGGTATCCTTAGTAGTTCGAAGATGATTTCTTCAAAAGGACTTTATGGGGATGTTTTTAATGAGATTTTGAAAACATTTTGGCTCTGTTTTAAAGTCCTAAAAGTAGTTTAATACATTCATTTTCAGAGAGCATCCCATCTCTCAAAACTAGAACTATTTTGAACAAGATGAGAGGCGTTGACCAAAAAAAGCCTTTAGATGAGAAAAGAATGCTAAGAGGGAAAAGATTAGCAATCCTTTCTAAAATTTAAGAACCATTCCTATGGTAAATTAGATTGTAAATTTTATTTCTAAGTCATATTCTATTAACCATTCTACCTAGGTCTTGTCCTGCAGTCAATATGGCTCTGATATCAAGCGCTGTCAGACCCCCGGGCGTGGAATACCCGAGGATCTTATGTGTATATAGTGCTAGTCTTAGGATTAAAGGCTAGCACACACATTCACATCGTTTGGCATCATATCCATACAATCACATTCTGAAGTAAAGCAAAAGGAATATTCTACTTAAGCTATTACAACACTTATTACAACAACGGCCGACCAGCCAAATAAAAGCAGTCATCAGAGAAAGTAAAAAGCAACGGAAGACATATTAGTAGCAAAAGTCCAGCGGCACACCCATCCGATCCCGCAGGCAACCGACAAGGAAACAAGGCCTAAGTAGACCTGTCACCGAACCCCTCGGTGTCAGGTGCAAGGAACTTGTCGTCAGGCATCGGCTCATCTGCAAATTCTAAACCAACAACAATAGCAAGATTGAGTACTTGTGTACTCAACAAGACTTGTAGTGTATCACAAAATCATATTAGATGCAAGCTGTCAAATGTATGGCTCTACTCTACAAGTTCTTTTGCTCAAAGCCAGGTTTATTTGCAATAATCATAAGTAATAATTTGCAACGGAATTTGAAAGAGTTGTTTAAGAAAAAGTAAGTACATGACAGTAAGTAAAGTAACTGAACAAGTAACAACAACTCCCACAACCCTAATCGGTTGTAAGCAAAAATATAATCAGGTTCTGCCATAGAAATGGCATTGACAAGTTCAAGTTCAACCATAGAAATGGCAGTCCTACTATAGACATAGCAACACAGCCATAGAAATGGCAGTTAACTCAACAAATGAAAAACCCCATGTCATTACCCCGATCATTTGTAACAAAACAGTTTTGAAAAAGCAAAGCTACCGCCATACCAGCCGCACTAAGCATGCTCATGAACGCGAGCATGGCTATTCGAATAGTTTATCACTCTGCAGAGGTGTACAACTTAATCCATAGTATGCGGTATTTCAGTTACCTGAAATATCTCTATATCACTGCTCACTACCGAAGGTAAGCAGCCTAGAGTTCACGACACAACCTTTACATTATATAGTCCTAACCTTGCACTAGCCCCGCGAATCATTATCCCCATCCGTCGAGAAAATAATAATAATAATGAAGATAATAATAAAAGTACACATCGAATGAGGAGCCTCACTCACACGAATAGAAACCTGTTGAGTGAGTCCCTCACTTCGCCCGGATAGAAACCCGTCGAAGTGAGGCATCCGTAGTTGTGTCGGCATGCTAGTCTTTCGGCAATGTGTGCACTACGTCTGCCTACTGTCATGCAAGGCTAAGATTTTGATAACTTAGTTAGCTACGGCTACCCCATCCTAGCACATATGGTTGTACAATTAGGTCTTAGTCTTGGATTTGCTGGCTTAAGTCCTTAATTGACTACAGGCGAGAATTCCACCCTATCTACTAGTAAGTTACAATCCTCACTCTTTCAGAATACAACATAACTCGCATGTTTCTAAAGACTAAAGTTTTCATGTCCTTTACATATAAAATAACAGAGGTAACCCCTCTAGATATTTTTCAAAATAATCCCAAACTCACAAATTAACATATTGTCCTTTAATCATTTTTTCAGAAACTATATTGCTCTAGTTGCATTTGTACAACAATCGTACTAAAAAATTCCCAATTGACATTATCTATTGTCTAACCCATATTCTAAAGGTTACAACAGTAAGGGATCAATATTTCAAGGAGACAGATGCAGCAAGTAGGATTTACAACTACCAATTTCCCGATAATAGCAGTTTCATACAACATACACGCATACATAATAGGATTTGCAAAAACAAAGTAGAATAATTAAAATACTGGGATCAACATGATCAAAGGGGATGCTTGCCTTGCTCTTGATGTTCTGGAGATATGGTAGATTGATCGTTGCAAAAATAACCTGAATAATCGATGTCTAAAGAGAGCCGGAAACGAATTAAATAACATTCAACAAATTAAACAGTAACCAAAAATAAATATTTTTACATATTCAGGTAGATTATGATTTTAGACGAATTTAGAGACAAATTTCCCTCAATTTGGAGTTTTGCAGCAAAAGTTATTAAGGTTTTAATTTCAACCGGTTTGATAAATCCAGTTTAAAAGAAAAAATACGTTTTCTAACGAAGAAAATGTATTCTCACGTCTGTTCTAACGGAGTTTATGCTTTCCCGAAAGGAAAGCGTATTTTTGTTACAACTGAAAGCGTATTTTCATTTTCCATTTGATTTTCTGGTTAAACTGACAAGTGGGGCCCACTTGTTAGTGACTTGGTCTACGCGAACAGTGCGTAGACCGAAGGTCTACGCGCACAGTGCGCGGTCCATGGGGGGGTTTCACTATGCACTTAAGCTGTGGGGCCCGCATGTCATAGACTCATTAGGAAATAACGTTTTGGTTTAAATTAATGAAACGGTCCCACACGTCAGCGACTTGTTACAACTAAACTGATAACTAAACCTTGGTTAAGTCCTAATGACTGTAGTTAGACACAGTGATGACGAGCTACAGTGCTCGTCATCGTAGTGCCGCGTGGTGGCGCGAGCGCCCGTGCATGTCGCCGGCGAGGTGAGGTGAGGCGAGGCCGGTGAGTGCCCAAAATAGGATCTACGCACTAATGCGCACCCGTTGGCACTAACGGCGTGGCCTGAGATGGCCTAACGCGGCTTCGTGCTGGCGGCGAGCGGAGGAGTAAGTACGGCAATGGGTGACAACACAATTGGGCAACGCCGTCGGCTAATGGGTGCGCGCATGAGTATTTACGTGCTACCAGGAGCATACCTGAAGGACGCGGAGGGGCTGAGATGGTCGGAGGTGAGCTGTCGACGGCGAGCTGCGGCGGTGAGGTCGGTCGCGAGTGGAGAAGAAGCTCGGATGAGAGAGGAAGCCCAACGATGGTTGGAGAAGCTTCCTGGTGCTCAAGCGAAGCTCCGAGTGCAGCCGATTGGTCTGAAGTGCAGGGAATCACTGGTGAGGCTTGAGCGGCGGTTCCGGCCGGAGACGAAGAAGAAGGGCCAATTCGGGCGATCCTGTGAATCAAAGGCTAAATTGAGTGAGGGGAAAGGTTCAAGGTAATCTGGAACTTGATATGACGCTAAGAGCTCGACACCAAAGCCTTCACGGCATCGAGGACAAAGGTGGCAGCGCAGTTGTTTTAGGGTTTTCGCTCTCCGAGCTCTAGTGCTCGATTGAGTGGATGGGAGGAGGTGTGAGTGGGCGCACGAAAGTTGGAAAGGAGGAGATGGAGCTCGGGGCGGGATTTTATAGCCGGAGAGGTGGAGTAGAGTAAGGTAGATACCGAGGTGCCCGTGGGCAAAAATGGCGGAGCTCTCGATCGATTTGGCGGCGTACAGGCAGGAGCGAGGCATCACGGGGCAAGGGAATGGACGCAGCGTAACGGCGAAGTGATGCGGGTGGTTGGGTAGCGGCAAAACCACGGGCGGTGAGGAGAAACCGTGGGCGCGGTGGAGCTCTTGCGTGTGGGCGTGTGCTGGCGCAGCCGCGCGCGAGGTGGACAACGATCCCTGCACACGAGGCCCACCGGTCAGCGAGGTGAGAGAGAGAGAGATTATATTTAGGATTTTTCTTTTTCTGTTTATTTAATCTCCTGATTTTTTTACTATTCAAATTAAGTCCAAATTTGATGAAATTTTTGTGTAGACTTCTGGCCTGATTTAGTTTCTTCAATAAATTTTTTAGATGCTAAAACTTTCTGTGAATTTCTACAAAATTCGAACAAGGTGCTGTTCTTATGCCTTTGTAAATATTTTTCTAAATAAGTTTTCATGTAAAACTTTTGTTGAATAGTTCTTGGGATAATTAGCCAGAAACAATCCTCTCATTTAGATATTTTTACTTTGTTTTATGTATTTCCTTTTTAGCACCTAATTGTTTGTAGTTCAGGTTTTTCTCTATTTTTAAAACAAGTACAAGATTTTTAATATAGCATATTTCATATGCAAGTGTTCAAAGGAATTTTTCCTAATGCATTTATATTACATAATCCCATGATTAGGATTTTGGGATGTTACAAGTAAAATGCTATAATGAACACCACGATAATTTAAAGGATAAATTTGGTACGTGTACATTTTCGATGGCCCTGACCTCGGACATATGGAGTGGTGCGCTAGGGATGATTAGCTTAGTGTAGTTGCTCATTATGTTAACGACTACTGGATAATGGAGAAAAGAATTATATGTTTCAAATTAATAGATGTAGCACACATGGCTGAGAATATCGCAGACTATATTATCAAAGTCGTGGAAGACTTCGGTCTTACAAACAAAATATTCGCAATTACTCTAGACAATGTTGCTGCGAATGTCGGACCCTCGGGCATGGAATACCTAAAGACCCTATGTGTGTACTATGCTAGTCCCAAGATTAAAGGCTAGCACATACATTCACAATATTTGGCAATCACATCCATACAATTTCATATAAAAGTAAAGCAAATGGGTAATCTACTTAAACTATTACAAGTTATTGCATTCACGGCCGACCGGCCAAATAAAAGCAGTCATCATCAGAAAATAAATAGCAGCAGAAGACATAAGAAAGTAACAAAAGTCCAGCGGCATGCCCATTCGATCCTGCAAGCAACCGACAAGGAACAAGGCCTAGGTAGACCCGTCACTGCACCCTCTAATGCCGGGAGCAAAGAACTCATCGTCTGGCATCTGCGTATCTTCGATCTCTGAACAACAATATTAGCAAGATTGAGTACTTGTGTACTCAGCAAGACTTGTAGTGTATCGCAAAAATTATATTAGATGCAAGGCTATCAAATAAAGAGGCTCTGCTCTACAAGTTATTTTGCTCAAAGCCAGGTTTATTTGTAATATTTATAAGTAATAATTTGGAACGGTATTTGAAAGAGCAGTATAAATAAGTATAGGACAGTAAATAAAGTACTGAATCAAATAACAACACCACCTGCAACCCTACTCGGTTGCAAGCAAAAATATAATCATATTCCGCCATAGACATGGCACTGACAAATTCATATTCAGCCGTAGACATGGCAGTCCTGCTAGAGAAATATCAAATCAACCATAGAAATGGCAGCTCCGCTATAGACATAGCAATCCAGCTATAGACATGGCAGTTAACTCAACAAATGAAAACCACATGTCATTACCCCAATCTTTTATGACAAAACAGTTTGAAAAACAAAGCTACCGCCATACCAGCCACACTAAGCATGCTCATGACCGCGAGCACGGCTATTTAAATAAAATTTTCACTCTACAGAGGTGTAGAACTTTACCCATAGTACGCGGTATTCCAGTTACCTGGAATATCTCTATATCACTGCTCACTACCGAAGGTAAACAGTCTAGAGTTCGCGACGCAGCCTTTACATTATCTAGCCCTAACTTTGCACTAGCCCTGCGAATCATTATCCTCATCTGCCCAGATAATAATAAAAGAACACATCGAATGAGGAGCCTCACTCACCCGGATAGAAACTTGTTGAGTGAGTCCCTCACTTGCCCGGATAGAAACCCGTTGAAGTGAGGCATTCGTAGTTATGTATGCATGCCTGTCATTCGGCATGCGGCACTACTTCTGCCTATTGTCATGCAAGGCTATGATTCGATAACTTAGTTAGTTACGATTACCCCATCCTAGTACATACGGTTGTACGATTAGGTCTTAGTCCCGGAGTTGCTGGCTTCAGTCCTTAATCAACTACGGGCGAGAACTCCACCCTAGCTATTAGTGAGTCACAATCCTCACTTTTTCAGAATACAGTATAACTCGCCCGCACCTAAAAACTAAAGTTTTCATTTTGTTTTCACAAAATAACGGAGGTATCTCCTCTGGAATATTTTCAAAATATCCCAAATTCTCAGATTAACATATTGTCCATCTATCAAAATTCTCAAATTAACATATTGTCCATTTATCAAAATTCTCAAATTAACATATTGTCCTTTTATCAAATTTTTAGAAAATCTATCGCTCTAGTTGCATTTGTGCGATAATCGCACTCAGAAATTCCCAAATGACATTACATATTTCATAACCCATATTCTAAAGGCTACAACACTAAGAAATCAATATTTCAAGGAGACATATGCAGCAAGTAGGATTTACGACTACCAATTTTCCAACAATAACATTTTCATACAAAACATACACGCATACATAATAGGATTTACAAAACAAAGTACAATAATTGAAATAATAGGATTAACATGATCAAAGGAGGTGCTTGCCTTGCTCTTGCTGTTCTGGAGGTAAAGTTGATTGATCGTCGCAATAATAACCCGAATAATCGACGTATAAAAAGAGTCGAAAATGAATTAAATAAAATCCAATAAATTCAACAGAGACCAAAAATAAATATTTTTACATATTCAGATAGATTATGATTTTATACGAATTTATAGATAAATTTTATTTAATTTGGAGTTTTGTAGCAAAAGTTATTAAGGTTTTAATTTGGTTCGGTTTAGAAATTCAAAGAAAATTGAGAAATACGCTTTCCAACAGAGAAAGCATAATCCTGCGCGTGTACTATTGAGGTTTACGCTTTCCTTGGAAAGTGTATTCTCCTCATAACTGAAGACGTATTTTCTATTTTCATTTGATTTTCGTTAAGAAATTGACAGGTAGGGTCCACTGTCAGTGAAACGGTCCACGAGCACAGTGTATAGACCAACGGTCTATACGCGTAGCGCACGGGTTCACGGGGTGGTTTCACTGTGCACTTAAGCTGTGGGGTCTGCATGTCATAGACTCAAAAGAGAATAACGTTTTGTTTTAAACTAATGACTTGGTCCCACACGTCAGTGATTCATTAGAGCTAAACCGACAACTAAGCATTGATTTGGTCCTAATGACCGTTGTTAACGTGCTGACGATGAGCTACAGTGCTCGTCTGACAAAAGCCACGCGATGGTGCTCACGCCCGCTAGTCTCGCCAGCGGCGTGGTGCTTGGAGAGGTCGGAGAATGGCCAAAACAGAATCCCTCAGCTAAAGTGCACCCGCCGGCACTGATAGCATGGCGGGAGACAGCTTCTAGCGGTAGTGCACCGGCGTTGAGCGGTGGAGCCGCTACGGCAATGGGTGACAACGCGAATGAGCAACGCTCTCGGCTAATGAGTGCACGCATGAGCATCTACGTGCTACTAGGGTCATACTAGAAACAAGGAGAGAGGAGCTGAGGTGGTCGGAGATAACTGGTTGACGGCGAGCCGAGGTGGTGAGGTCGGTCGTACGTGGAGAAGAGGCTCGAGTAAAGGAGATCTTCGATTGATAGTTGTGGAAGCTTCAGGAGGTCCAAGCGATGCTTCAGGTGCGAGCAATTGGTCTGAAGTGCAATGAATCACCGGTGATGGTTGGAGCGACGGTTCTGGTCCGCTGGAGAAGAAGAAGCGATTCGGGGGCTCCTGTGAATCAAAGGCCAAATTGAGTGAGGGGGAGGCATCAGTGAGCTCTAGAATGTGATATGACGCGATGAGGATGATACAAAACCCTTCACGACGTCGGGGACAAAGGCGGTGGTGCACGGCCAAAACTAGGGTTGCGCTCTTTGAGCTCTAGTGCTCGATTGAGTGGGGGAGAAGAGAAGTGAGTGAGCGCACTAATGTCGAAAAGAGGAGGCGAAGCTCAGGGGGTCGTATATGTAGACGATGGGGCGGAGATCAACGAGGAAGAGCTCGGGCATGTGCGGTCAACCGACGGAGCTTCTCGATGTTGTCTGGCGAGGATGGGCTTTATTTGGTGAGTGGGCGCGAGGCGGCACGGGAGGTGACACGAAGATAATGGCGGTGGTTGGAGTCCAAAACAAGGCGGTGGGAAAACCACGCAGGCGGCGGGCGACGCTCAAGACCATCTTGGCCTGGGCACTACCGTCGTGGTGGACGACGATGTTTGTGCACGGGGCCCATCGGTCAGAGAGAGGTAAGGTAGATTAGGTTTAGGATTTTTGTGATTTTTGACTTATTTTTTTGCCGATTTTAATTATTGGTCGTAAGAAGTCCAAAATTAATGAAATTTTTTGTGTAGGCTTCTGACCTAATGTAGTTTCTCCTGTAAATTTTTCAGGGTTAACACTTGTAACATCTCGAAATTAGGGTTTGTATTTCAAATGTATAAAAATATGATCTTTTAAAAACTTTTGCTGCATCTATTGGTCTTTCAATTTATTTGGTTTCCAAATCAGGGTTTTATTGATTGTAAAACCTAAAACATTATTTTATGAAAATACAAGTAAAAAGAAGTTTCAAAGATTTTTAAAGAAAAATATATTAATTGAAAAACCCTAGAAAATTTATACAAGGTTCTACAGTGTAACCTAAGCCTCCCCAAAAAATTTCAGAATTTTTGAAGTTAGTTTGCTAGGTCAAATTAATTCCTAGAAGCTCTCATCCTTTTTCCAATTAAATAAAAACCAGAAAGGTCCTACTGCTCCTTGGGCTGAGCCGCTGAAGCTGGTTCGGCTCGACCAGCTCCCGCTTCTTTCTCCCTTCCGTCCGAGCCCCTGCTCATCTTCTCTCCTCAGCCGAACCAAGCGCCACAGTGCATCTCTCTCTCCCTCTCAAAGTCTCAAGCAACGACAGCCTCTGAGGTTCCTCGCCACGTCGCTGCCATGCACTGGGGCTCGTCTCCAACTCGTCACCAGTGTCATTCCATGCCATCGCATCCCCATTATTGAGCTGCCAACCCGAGACTTGTGCTGACTCTCGCACCGAGCGCATCGGCGTTCTCGGACAGTCTCCGCCCCATCCATTATAAGTAGCCCATGGTTCCCCTGTGACCTCCTTCAGCCACACCAGATTACATCCCACCTCTTCCCTTCTTAAATCAAGCCCAAGCCTGAGGTAAAGCCGAGCTCCATTTCTTGGCCGAGGAGCCACCTCATCGCTGCCGACGATCTAGAGACTCTCATGTTCCTTACCCCGCGACACATTATGTTCTAGATTGCTCTCAAGGTTTCCCCTAAGTTGATTTGATGTTTCATTCGCAGGATCTCGTCGCAACATCTTTCTTCCTCGTCTCCGACCAGTTGTGCTGAAACAACCGAAACTTCCACTCCAGTGAGCTAGGCATCAATTCAATCCTCCTAGACCATCTCTATACCCCCTTGAAGCATCCCCATGGCTTGATTGCTACTTGTTTTCCTTAGGCCATCGCCACGGCTTGGAGCTCTCCTCGCCGCCACTGATCATCACCGTCCAGCCATCCTCGACTAGTTCGTCCTCGCCGGGTCATACTGGTGAGTTTCTAGTGCCCACTAGATGCTTATGCTCGCCTTAAGTATGCGAAGGCATTGTCGGGACGACGAAAGCGTCGTGAACCCGAATGGCGCCACCACTTGTAGGCATTGCGCCACCACTATTGGTCACTAGAGCTTCACCTACGGTACCAGTGGCATCGCCTAGCTACAAGCTTTCCATTTTTAGTCTTAGCCGACGCCGCTAGGGGCCGGATTGCCGGCGTTGAGCCGGAGCAAATCGAGCTCGGGAGCTCCCGGCATTGTCTGAAAATGGACAGGTCCTATAGTGCCTAATTAATATCGTATCAATGTCTTAAGAGGTGCTTTAGTGTTGATCATTGGTTAATAACTGCGCTAATTCACTGCCTTGCGGGCCCATTACAGAAACCCATGGACTTAAGTGCTCTAGATTTTTGCACCTAGACACTGCCGTGCAGGCCCAATGCCTTAACTACACAGGGACTCCACCTGTAGACCAATGCACTGTAGCGGTGGACCAAAGGTCCATGCACTATTTGGTGAACCAAGACACTGACACGTAGGTCCCACCTGTAAGCTTTTGGGGAGTACGCCATTAGTTTTGAGGAAAATACGCTTTCCATTTCGGAAAACGTAAACCTCAACAAGACAGATGATAATACGCTTTCCATATCTAGAAAACGTAAATATCATAAGAACAATGTTAGAATACACTTTCTTAGTTAGGAAGTGTATTTCTCAATTTAAATGGAATTTCTAAACCGAAACAAATTGAATCTTTAATAACTTTTGATAGGAAACTCCAAATGAGTTGATTTTTATCTCTAAATTTGTCTAAAATCATAACCTACCTGATTATGCAAAACTATTTTAATTTGGTTACTATTTTAATTCTTTTTTGCATTATTTAATTGATTTCCAACTCTTTTTGCAATAGACGTTGATTGTGCGAATGAAATCTCCGACGACCAACCAAGCTTATATTCAGAACAACCTGAGCAAGGCAAGCACCCCCTTTGATCATATTGATCCCAATATTTTACTTATTGTACTTTGTTTTGCAAATTCTATTATTGCATGCGCGTATGTTCAATATTAAATTGCTATGTTTGGGATGTTAGTAGTTGTAAGTCCTATTTGTTGCATGAACTCATTCGACATATTGATATACCTACTTTGTTAACATTAGGATATGGGTTAGACAATATATAATGTCATTTGGGAAATTTTGAGTGCGATTTATCGCACAAATGCTTACTAGAACGATAGATTTTCGGAAAGAGATGTAAAAGGACAATATGATAAATGTGAATTTAGGAGATTTATGAAAATATCCAGAGGGGTGTGCCTCTGTTATTTTGAGAGTTTGCTTGCAACGACCTCCAGTAGCCCTCATCTCAAGTAGCAAGATAAATATGTAGGGCAAAATCTTCGGTGGCTCTTCCTCCAGGTCTATGTCTTCTTCTTTTACAGCGCCGCCTGCTCAGCCAAGAACAACCCTAAGGAGTGGGGAACTATCCGCCTATCTAGACAACGATACGGTGGATTTCAAATCAGAAGGCTTCAAAATTTTGCAATGGCAGCATGCCCATAAGTTAACATATCTCATGCTATTCATACTTGCACGTGATGTGTCAACAGTTTTCGTCTCGACGATTTCCTCCGAGACTGCTTTCAGTCTTTTAGGAAGAATATTGGAGGAGAGAAGAACACGTCTCACGGGTAAGATGGTGGATGTACTTCTAATTGTAAATGACTAAGAACAAGCTGATTCATGAACACAACACTCTGTGCAAAATACAAAGCTGTCGGACGCATTTGAAAATCTGTACCTCGGCAATGACACTTAGAACAAAGATGTATGTAGAGCTATAGGTTGGACTCTTTTTCCCTTGCCAATATTTTCTTATGTTTGAGTTTTTACTTGTCAAAGGTTTTAACGACGTGCCTATTTCAATATTAATAAAGTTATTTATTACATTTTCAATATGTTTATCTCATTTTTTTACAACTTTCATATGTATTTATGAATTCTACAATTTTTTCTGTTTTTTTTTGGAATTTTTCTGTTTTTTTAGTTTTTAAGCTAAGTCTGCAGACACGGCTCGACAGGTCAACAGGCTCGTCTTAATCCAAGACGACCGACCCTTCGCCATGCTTGGCCCATCACCCAAGCACGTGAGCCAGCCTAGCACATCATGATTATTACATGGGCCAGAATGGGTCGTGTCCGTGCCATACCGTGCCGCCCATTTGGCCAGCACTAATTCACGTCCATTCCATTTCCAAAAGCGGGGCCAGTCAGTTACAAATTCCGAATCCTCTAACGTCAGGAAGTGAGAAATTTGGATCGCGAGAATTTGGTAGGATTCTTATTGTGTTCTACTTCCTGCAGTAATTTGGTAGGATTCTTACGAGAATTGCTCTACTTCCTGCAGTAATTTGGTAGGATTCTTACGGAATTGTTCTACTTCCTGCAAAATTACTGCGCCTAAGAACAAGTATTAGTTACCGTGACAATCAAATCTATTACTATTTCGATCTGACTAACATTTACTGTCATATGAATGATAGACAAAATATGGCCTCAATTAAAGTTGTTCATATGTTGTCAGTCACTAGATAACTGCTTTCAGGAAACATTTACAGCACAACACTGAACTATTTTAAAGAATATACACAAACAAAAACGGCTGGAGAGTGAAAAGGAAACACTAAGCATTAACCTAGCACACATCCTAACTAAGCACAGGCGGCCAGGCGGCCTCTTTTTAAGTTTGGGTCCTATGATCAGCTCTCAGGAAACCAACAACAGCTCTTGAAATAAATAGTAGCTGAACACAATCTCCATCCTCACTACTATGGCAGCCGACTGCACCCTCATCAATCACCCTTCACGTCTTTGCTGCTGCTATCGCCCTCGTCATCTTCATCATGTTCATCTTCATCTCCATCTGCCTCTTCTTCCCCATCATCATCATCCTCATCTTCATTCTCATCAGACGAATACCAATCCGAGGGAAACATATACTTATCAAAGTAAACAAAGCCATCATAATCACTGCTACTGGAGTAACAAGGATCTGTCTCAACCTTCAAAACGTAAAATTCACATGTCAAAATTCTGATATCAATCATATATTCATATCACAGAATATTGCGGTAACAAAACATAGACAGGAAGTATGAAATTTCTCAACTTTGTTCCAACAAAGTAGGGTAGCAACAAGAAAGTGATAACAGTGTCATACAATGGACCAAAAGAAAAGCCATATACATGAACCCCCCCGCCCCCTCCTCTTTTCCTCTCTATGAGATATAGCATGGAAATTCTAATACCAACGCATTTATGCACTACTTGATTTGGACCTTGCGGTTATTACAATACCAAAATAATTTGTCTTTGCGCCACAACGCCAACCAGTTACTTTGACACAAATTGTTCTGTTAACTACAAAGCATCCCTACACCCAATTTGCTTCCCAGAGTGTAAAATTGGTTTCACCCTCTCTTTTTTTATCTCCTTTTCAACGAAAATATGCGACTCACATCTGATACCTCCAAGTCACAGTGCAAACGAAACGGCCTTTTCAATTCGCTAAGAAATAATCAAGAAAAGATGCAGCAGGGGGCTATACACTTACACTTTGCTTCATGCAAAATCCAAAGAAGAACATATCTCAAGAAAGTTAACTGTTTATAGAAGTGTTATGTATAAATACAGAACTAAGCCTGCCAGATACATTAGGCCATATCTGACAAGTTGTGCATCCAAAGAACATAATCCACAAGAAGCAAAAGAGATTTGAGTAAAACAAAGAACATACCTCGTCAATGCGAGCAAGGGAAGGGTTCTCACTTTCACCAGGCGCCCAAATCTTGATATCGCTCTCAATGCCACTGCTTGCAATAACAATCTCAGAAGGGTGCTGTTCAACACAGTTCACAATCCGTTTATCTCCTTTCATCACTCGCATAAGCTCCCCATCCTTCTTTCTCCAAATAAATACATAGCCACAGTCTGATCCAGGGGTAACATAATCACAGTTGGGACCAAGGAAGTTAACACCCTTAATGGTGTGCATGTTCCGGTGTCCCTTGAAAGTTTGACCTACAGGCAACTTATCTCTACAAAAAGGTAATGGGGCTGTATTTATATGGCAGGCTCCCTTAGCCTCATCCATCAGGAGTCGGTCACCTACCTCAACATTGTTGAAGTGTAACCCATGCTCTCTTGAGAAAAGGTAGATATTGTCATAACTATAGGATGCTAATAACTCGCTGGTCTGTGAGAGCCAAACCAGTTATTCCATCTTTGTTTTTACCAATCAAACGTGGAGGGCAGAAGTGCTCAATTGGGCGATTGGAACTAGAATCCCCATTCAGATAAATCTTGCGGGTATCATATAACCTTACATACTCATCAGATCTGGCAACTGCAAAGCAATAGGGATTTCTTGGGTCTATGGCAATGCATAGAGTTCAATGGTTTCACCTGTGGATTGATCAACCGCCCCACATTTAAAGAGTTCCGCGACATCTTTCCCTTTAGGTCAAAGCGGAGGAAGCAGAGTCAAGAATAAAGGAATCCAACAGAGATAATTGCAAGTGAAGGAAGCAAGTTAACAACTTACAAGCCACCTGACCATCTTCCCACGGCTAAAGAATGTGTGAGGATTTCCCACTCAATGACCAACTTGTGCAATTTGCATACTCTAGTTCAACAAGCTTGTCTATACAAAACTGACCCCCTACTTGTATTTGCGCATGCCTCACCTTGCCGTGACTGTAACTCGTCATGTTCAATCTGAAGCGAATCAAATAGAGGAGAAGAGGGATTATGAAGATTTGACGGCCCAGATGTTCACTTACCAGTTCATTTACATTGGACGCCCGAGATGGAACGGTTGGCAGGCCGTTGGAAGTAACTGCACGGACATTTCACCGTTTACTGCTTGATGTGTATGCTGGCCCTAGCAGCAGCACAGACGTGCATGAGCAGGAGGCAATACTAGTGGCCGGCTGGTCGGCAAGACCTCCAGGAAAGCATACAAAGTGCAATTCGTATCCTTTGGAAATAGAATAGATTGTTTCCTTATTTGTGGCCGAATAGTAGTAGGAAGATTGGAAGGTGCAGATGGAGTCCAATTCGGTTAGGAGCAGCAAGTAGCGGTCGGATAGTACATTAGTAAAAGGAGGAGTCTAGCAAGAGTTATATTCAGGCTTAGAGTCCGAGTCAATTATGTATCTTGGATGTCAAGTTAGTTGGTAGTATAAAAGCAGATCCTATGTACTAGTTCAAGCAAGAAAGAAATAAATTTCATCTTCTAGTTGCTATTTCCCTGTCCTTTGAAATTCTCTGTCTTTCTCCGCTATCTTGCTTCTGCAACGACGGCGCCTTCACGTAGATTTAGAAGGCCTCGATCTCCAGTGTTACACCTGTACAACCTGCGTAGTCGAAGCCAGCTACAACATTTGGTATCAGAGCCGACTGCCATGGCTTTCGATGCGGACAAGAAGATCGGTGAGCAGTCAGAGGTGACGGTAGAAATCGCCGAGTTGAGGCTCGAGTTGAGCAAGCAGATCAAAGAAAGTTTTGCATCCTTGGAAGCTCAGGTCATAGCCCTAGAAGAACGTCCAAACAATCTGGACAAGCGCATCAAGAGGCTGGAGAGTCTAGGTTATGCCGGTCTCCTGGGAGGCTTCCTTCCGCAACCAACAAATGCATCCCTTGCGACAATCGTCGACACCACCACAGTGAAGACAGATGTGATCGGGACGTCCACTTCAGGTTTGAAATCAGAAATGCTTGCCTTGCCATCAGCAGGGCAGACCCTACCAGTGTTTACTCAGATGGGATCTACCCCTGCGTTGCTGATTGCTTCTGTGCCATCGTTTCCTCTGATGTTGCCACTAGGAGCAACAATACCTTTTGTGCAGCAGCAACCACCTCTAGTGCTTGCCAAGTTCTTGCACGTGAACAAGGAGCAATCGATACATCTAGCTACTGTCATCCAGAACTGGGACGAACCAACTACGCAGCTCACCGTCCAGGGGGCTCAAGAGAAGCACATCAATCTTCCAGGGTTGCCGCCTTGCTTGCTGCAATTGCCGTCGAGTCTATTGCACCCAAGCATGGAGGCTACAGTCTTCAAGGTCTCGTCGCGCTCTAGTGCAAAGTGGCACCAGTGTCACAGTCTCTCATCGACGTGGGGCTACGAAGGATTGCAGTCGTGGCCACCACCTTGCAGCTTGAGGACAAGCTGCTTGTCCAGTAAGGGTGTAATGTTGTGTATGCTAGCCCTAGCAAAGAAGAGGCGATGCATAAGCGAGGAGGCAATACTAGTGGCCTACTGGTCGGCAGACCTCGAGAAAGCATACAAAGTGCAATTCGTGTCCTTTGGAGATAGAATAGATTGTTTCCTTATTTGTGGCCAAATAGTAGTAGGAAGATTGGAAGGTGCAGATAGAGTCCAATTCGGTTAGGAGCAGCAAGTAGCGGTCGAATAGTACATTAGTAAAAGGAGGAGTCTAGCAAGAGTTATGTTCAGGCTTAGAGTCCGAGTCAATTATGTATCTTGAATGTCAAGTTTGTTGGTAGTATAAAAGCAGATCCTATGCACTAGTTCAAGCAAGAAAGAAATAAACTCCATCTTCTAGTTGCTATTTCCCTGTCCTCTAAAATTATCTGTCTTCCTCCGCTATCTTGCTCTCAAGAACGCATTGGCGCCTTCACGAGATTCGAAGGCCTCGATCTCAAAGTGTTACACCAGATAACTTTGTGTAGTTGAAGCCAGCTACAACACTGTTACTTTTGTAATCTTTTTACAGCATCTAAACTTTCTATCATTTTAACCTTCGGAACTGAAATTGTATTAAACCCAGTTGATGTTGGAAGGAAAAGGCAACCCGCATTATGCCAATCATCTGTTCTTAATTAGGTTTAGAGTACGCTAGCTCGTTCCTCTATGTTAGATCTATTCCCCTTTCCGATTATCTTTGGATTACTCTTATTTTGGGTTCGAGTTTGTGACAAATTGGTATCAGAGCGACTCTTTCCTTGGAAACAAGTAGATCTGTCTGGAGAAAGGTTGGTGTTTATTCGCCGTAAAATCCCTGTTCTCTTTACCAGATCGAGGGAGCGGCAAAGATCTGAGCAGATGACCCATGGAGGTAAGAAAGAAGGAATCGGAGATGGTGCAAAAGGCTCAGAGGCAGCAGCCGTGAGGTTAGAAATGAATGATATGAGGACTCAGATGGAGGCTCAAATGGGAGCTATCCAAGGAGATATGAATGGATTACGGGGAGATGTTGGAGATATGCCCTAAAGGCAATCATAGAGATTATTGTATCACGTCTATGTTTATGAGTTGTTGAATAAGTGTTATTCTGTTCCTTGATTGAATCATTAATTATAAAGATTAACAAGTATGTGAATTGTTGGTGAAGCTCTTTTAACTTATGATGATGTCATTCTAAAAGTATCTCTGGTTGAATGTCACTAGACAGGACACTAGTGACTATACGACCAGCACATGTATGGATTGATGACCATGTTTCACTGGTCATAAATATAGGTATATCGAATCAATAATATGAACACATGTTGGAGAACATAGGGTTGGATTGACCCACCTTGAGACACTGTTGAGATTGTTATGATTCTATGTGTTGACAGTTGGTCTCAAACAATGATGATGTATAATCCTCAGACCTGAGATCATCATGGTTCCCTACATGTGTAATAGCACTCTTAGGGGTTGCCAAACGCTACTCGTAACTAGGTAGTTATAAAGGTAGCTTTCGGGTATGTTATGAAATATACGGAGGGATGTGACTGGTCGAATATGGGATTTGCCCCTCCTAACATAACATGAGAGATGTCTCCGGGCCCCTCAATGTGGTCGGATAAAGAAAGTGCATGGCCATGCTACTAGTGGTCGAAGTGTTCGACCACGTGAAGTTATCCGACACTCGGTCGAGAAAGTATTGAACAGTCTATGGATGACACTACGTCTCACCCGGAGTTCAACCAGACATCATGAGGCAAAGGGAGAATACAAGAGTAGTTCGATCAGTTACAGACTGGTCGTATAGAGATATGAGCTGGTCGTAGACTGGTCGAACGTAATCACAGAGTGGTCGAAACCTGATCGTAAGGAGTTATGAACTGGTCGTGATCAAATACGAACTGGTCGTATAGAGATAGAACCTGGTCGTAAATGATGAGGACCTGGTCGTAGATCATATTGCATTAAGGTTCGTCCGATATAATTTGTATGTATTCGGGAATCATTATGTCCTGCTAGGAACTACTAACGACTCGTGGTCGGAAAGGGTTTCCGAGTCACAACCAATTACGCATGAACCTACAGGGCCACACACTTAACGGGTTGGAACAAACCAGTACAGATACGATTCGTCAAACGTGTTCGGATAGGATCCGTCACGAGCACTATATAAGGATATGCATGAGGCTATTGGGAGGGAGTGAACGTAACAGATAAGACACACGAAAGTCGTGAGTTGGTTGTTCCACCGAAATCCTAGTCGCCATCTTCCTGAGAGCTCTGCCGTGCGACTTAGTGCTAGCACACCGCCGCGTTTGCGTTGTTCCTTCCCGACATGTGGATCTGGAGAGGCGCCATCGCGGTTCTTTGTTGCGCTTGAGGACGATCCGCGATCTTCATAAGGAATTGCAGAGATTGCTGGAGGAGACGATCGACTCGTAGAGATGCTGACCGATCGACTACGACCACTACATCGACGCGCTCTATGTTGGACCAGGCTGCTCCAACTCTTATTCCGCTGCTCTGCGCGTCTGGTGGTAACGATCTGTGATCATCTACTTGTTTGACTTCCTGATTTACGTGGTAGAAGTTTTTTGATTTATTGCTATCATAACCTACCCGTACCCTAACAGGAGAACTGGGAGAAATCAAGGAACTCTTACGTTCTTTGGTGAAGCCCACGGTAGGAGATACTAACTCCAGAGTTATCAACGTCAAAGCGCAACATGAAGCAGAAGTGAAGGATGAGATGAGGAGAGTACGTGCGTTGGCGGACTTGGATCTGAATGGAGGCGGATTCCCAATGCAGTCCCAACCAGGGAAGAAAACACCACCAGAATGGCGAGGACGAGATTACTAGTGGTAACAAGGAACGGAAAACCAAATTGATTTTTTCGGGTTTTGCAAATTCAAATTCTAATTTTCGAATTTCGGCTAGTTTTTAAGCAAATTCAAGCGAAATTCGTCCGGATTTTTTCGAATCTGTAACCCAGGTTTTTTTTCCGAGCCATGACCAGGATTTGGTTTGGTACTAGCTTTTGGATCCTTGGTCCCAACAAGGAGATATCTAGGCGAGCAATTCACCCCTAGGGTACTCGGTGGCATTGAAAATCAGAGGTAATACTCAGATTTACCCTCCTGACGCTCCTACTTTGAATTTATTGAGTGGTTTGGGTGGAAAAAGAGAGACCAGAGAGATAGTGTACAAGGCTGTGAATCAAGAAGAGAGATGTGATGAATTTCTGAAATCAATTGCTAAGGGTCCTAGATTGGATTTCCCTGGGTTTGATGGTGACAATCCTTTGGGTTGGATTAGACAATGTGACAAATACTTTGAATTAGCCAAGGTCCCTGAAGAAAACCGAAGTTAGTTAGCTGCATCATACATGACTGGAAGGGCTGATAATTGGCTGAGAGGCACTGGGATGCTTGTTGATCAGGTTAATTGGTCCATGTTGAAGTTGAGAATATGTGATAGATTTGCTGCTCATAGTATCTATGATATCATTGAAGAATTCCATGCAGTACAACATCAGTCCTCTGTAGCTCAATACATCGATAAATTTGAAGAACTTATGGCCATCATGAGAAGTGAAAATCCAATGTTAAGAGAAGATTATTTTGTGAAGAGTTTTGTTAAAGGTTTGAGAGAAGATATCAAGCATTATGTTAAACCTCATAGCCCCCAGAGTCTTTGTGAGGCTTACTGGATTTCAAAGGATCCGAAGAAGGGAGCCAATGCTAATGCAAAAAGAACTGGAACTGGATCAAGCTCTAGTTTCCAGAGAGGGGGATTTTGATTTTCCAAGGGGGGCTTTCAAAAACCCTATTTCAAGGCTATGACAGCTAATAGGTCTGGGAATTTCAGGGACAATGCTGACTCTGGTAAGAAACTGAATAGACCAGTTTATCCTATGGTGACGACAAGGGAACCTGGAAAGTGCTAGTATTGTGCTAATAAATGGTACCAGGACACAACTGTAAACAATCAAAAGTGCTTAATATTATGGTTATGGATTCAGAAGGAATGGATGAAGAAGAAATGACTTGGGCTCTAGATACTGAGAAAGAGGAAAACCAAGAGAAAGATGATGAAACACCAGCAGAAGAGGAGATAATGCAGATTTCTTTACAAGCTCTAAAGGGGGTCCCTACTGTGGCCACCTTCTCAGTGATTATATCATTGAAAGGGAGACGAGGAGAGGCACTTGTGGACAGTGGAAGCTCACATACATTTATTGACTTGAAATTTGCTACTAGTGCTCAATGTATAACCCAAAACAATAACTCGAGAAGGTACTTGATGGCGTGGGGGACTGGAGCACATCTGTCCAATTGTGAATACAGTATACAAGGAGAGAAGTTTCTGGGGACCTTTAAGGTTCTGAAATTACAATCTTATGATGTGATTTTGGGATGTGATTGGATTTACACTCAGCCCCATTAAACTTAATTTGAAGACTAGAGAGTTGTCTATTAGAAAAGAAGGACAACAGGAAGTGACTCTTGCTGATTTCACTACCGCACAGTCTGAAAAGTTCATCAATGCAATTCAATTGAACAAGCTTTGCCACAAAGGGATTATGGGCTTTCTGATACAACCATACGCAAAGGAGGAGGAAATTGATCATGCACTACCTTCTGAAATTCAGTTACTGTTGGAGAAGTATCATTCAATGTTCTCAGAACCTACTGAACTTCCTCCCTCCAGGAATTGTGATCACACTATCCCACTGAAGCCTGATTCCACTCCACCCAATGTGAGACCATATAGAGTGCCATACCAACAGAAGAGTGAAATGGAGAAACACATCAAGCAATTGCTAGAGGCTGCTATAATTAGACCCAGTAAAAGCCCATATGCTTCTCCTACTATCTTAGTAACAAAAAAAGATGGGAGTTGGAGAATGTGCATTGATTATAGAAAACTCAATGCTCAAACTGTTAAGAACAATTTTTCAATCCCTGTGATAGAAGATTTGCTTGATGAATTGCATGGAGCACAATATTTCTCCAAGCTAGACTTGAAATCGGGCTATCACTAAGTGAGAATGAAGGAGGAAGACATACTTTGGACATTTTGAATACCTAGTCATACCTTTTGGGCTTACAAATGCCCCTGCCACCTTTCAATCACTTATGAATAACTTATTCAGTGATTATCTCAGGAAGTATGTCTTGGTTTTCTTTGACGACATTTTGATCTATAGCAAGGACTTAGAGGATCATGTCATGCATTTAGAGTCTGTGCTACACCTACTACAGAGGGAACAGTTGTTTGCCAAATTGAGCAAATGTGCTTTTGCTGTGAAACAAGTTGAATACCTGGGTCACGTCATCAATGGGGCAGGAGTATCTACAGACCCCTCCAAAATTGAGGCTATTAAGGAGTGGCCAAGACCTGAGAATGTAACACAATTGATGAGCTTCTTAGGGCTCACTGGTTACCATAGAAGGTTTGTTAAGGGATATGGTTTCATCTGCAGGCCACTTCATGAGGTGTTAAAAAACAGAGCTTTCCAGTGGGGAGACAAACAAGAAAAGGCTTTTGAAGAACTCAAGAAAAGTATGACTACCACCCCAGTGCTAGCATTGCCTAATTTTGTAGAACTCTTTACTTTGGAAACTGATGCATATGGGATTGGCATGTGGGACTAGAATAGGGGCAGTGCTGATGCAGAAAGGGAAACCAATTGCCTATTACAGTCAATCTTTAGGAGTGAACTCAGCTGCTCTATCAACCTATGAAAAAGAGGCTATGGTCATACTAGAGGCACTAAAGAGGTAGAGACACTATTTCCTTGGCAATATTCTCATCATCAAAACAGATCAGAAAAGTTTAAAGTTTATAACTGAGCAAGAGATTTCGGAAGGAATTCAACACAACTTATGTTAAAACTTTTGGAGTTCAACTACTCGATTAAGTATAAGAAAGGGAAAGAGAATAAAGTGGCTGATGCACTTTCCAGGAGGGAACATTGTAATGCTATCTCAGTAGTTACCCCTATGTGTGGAAGAGATTGGAAAGAGCTATGAAAATGATTCTTGTTGTCAAGAACTACTGAGCAGGTTGGTGATAAGTCCTGACCCGGAAGGGCAGTATTCCTTACATTCGGGAGTGATCAGATATCAAGGTAGAATATATGTTGGAGAAGATTCGGCTCTGAAGAAATGGATTTTGGACTCTCTGCACGCCTCGGCCATTGGGGGGCACTCTGGTATTGCCGCCACTTATCAAAGAGTAAAGAGGTTATTCTTTTGGCCTAGAATGAAGAAAGAGATCCAGACATATGTAACTGAATGTGCGGTTTGTCAGAGATCAAAAGGGGAGCATTGTCACCCACCCGAACTACTTGAACCACTTTCAATCCCGGACATGGCCTGAACACATATCTCGATGGATTTTGTAGAAGGTTTGCCCAAACTTAATGGGAAAGAGGTAATCTTAGTAGTCATTGATAGACTTACTAAATATGGCCACTTCATACCATTGGCACACCCCTATACTATCCAGACCGTAGCGCAAGCGTTTATTGAAAATGTGTTCAAATTACATGGGCTACCCAAGGCTATAGTGACTGATAGAGATCGTATTTTTACTAGCCGGTTTTGGCAAGAGATATTTAAAGCATGGAAGGTATCACTGAGATTTAGCACTGCATATCATCCACAGACCAATGGACAAACGGAAAGATTGAATCAATGCCTAGAGTCCTACCTCCGATGCATGGCATTTTCAGAACCGAAAAGATGGTATGTTTGGCTGGCATTAGCGGAGTGGTGGTATAATACCACATATCATTCATCACTCAAGACCACTCCTTATCAAGCACTATATGGAAATCCTCCTCCTACCATCAGTGAGATATCTGTCCTGGGACCAAAAAATGCAGAAGTTAGAAACTTTCTTTCTGAAAAAGAAAATATGCTCCGTCAAATCAAGAACAATCTGGCACAATCCCAAGCGAGAATGAAAAAGTATGCAGATCAAAACAGAAGTGAAAGGACTTATGCAGTGGGTGACATGGTGTATTTGAAGATGCAACCTTATCGGTTGGCAGCATTTGGTCTTCGGCAGTCTCTGAAGCTGACTAGCAAATTCTATGGACCCTTTCGGATTTTGCAGAAGATTGGAGTTGTGGCTTATCGATTGCAGTTACCAGAGGGAGTGGGTATTCATCCAGTGTTTCACATCAGTCGACTTAAGAAGCATCTAGGTCCACGAGCGATTCCTGATCCGCGACTGCCCTTAGTGGATAATGAGGGGAGAATCAAAACTGAGCCAACGGCTGTTCTGGACACTCACGCACTGCCCAGAACTCTCCAATTGGTCACACAATGGTTGGTTCAATGGATGAATTTATCGCCTGAGGAGTCGACATGGGAAGATGCTAATTTCATCAAAGGAACTTTCCCTGAATTCTATGCTGAAATAATCCGAAGCTGGTTTCCTACAACTGAATCTTGAGACAAGATCTTTCTCAAGGGGAAGTATTGTTGTGACTGTAACTCGTCATGTTCAATCTGAAGCGATTCAAATAGAGGAGAAGAGGGATTATGAAGATTTGACGGCCCAAATGTTCACTTACCGATTCATTTACATCGGACGCCCGAGATGGAACGGCTGGCGGGCCGTTGGAAGTAACTACGCAGACATTTCACCGTTTACTGTTACTTTTGTAATCTCTTTGCAGCATCTGAACTTTCTATCGTTTTAACCTTCGGAACTGAAATTGTATTAAACCTAGTTGATGTTGGAAGGAAAAGGTAACCCGCATTATGCCAATTATCTGTTCTTAATTAGGTTTAGAGTACGCTAGCTCGTTCCTCTCTGTCAGATCTATTCCCCTTTCCGATTATCTTTGGATTACTCTGATTTTGGGTTCGAGTTTGTGACACACCTGTTCCGCGGTTACAACAAAGAATCATAGCATGACGGAATGAGCGATGTAAACGAGCAGAATAAAAACACGACGCCATGGAATTGGTTGGTTGCCAGGAAAGTAGTCAGTCAGCATGTATATACCTCGCCATCAGCAGTGCATGTGACGATGCTCCGATCATCTGAAAAGGGCATGAACAGATGAAAAGGGCATGAACTACACGTGGAGCACGTTATTACTGTGGGCAGTGTGGAATGTGAAGGTCCGCTTGACCTCTTCCCAATCCCACAACACGACGTTCCGATCGTCCGACTCAGACAGGAGCAGGCTCCCATCACCATTAAAGCTTATGGTGTTCACACAACCCCTGTGCTTCCGTAGCCTCTTCCAGGGATGGAACTAGAATGGAAATAACCGGAGTTCACCACTTCACCATACATATAACACCATATATAATTTTCAAGCAACACTGTACTAAATAGTAATTTATGCGGTAAACATTGACAAAATGCATCATCCAGCCTCAATGACCAATAAAAAGAGAACAAAATGACTAAAAATTCTAAAGTAAAAATAGTATAATGATAAAATAAAAATAAATACATTACCTTTTAGTATTTATATTCTTTCAAGTTCATGGAGCGACAAACCACAACATTAGTAGCATTATCTGACGCTTTCCTTTTTAGAAACTTTTCCATAAATTTACCTGCCACTTGCCGATTATTCGAAAACTTTTTCATAAAATATTGGAATCATGGTATGTTCAATAGTTAAAGAACAATATATTAGAAACATATGTCTAGGAGCAGGAACATACTTTCTTGACATTGTAGTAAAAAAACTCTTAAGTCAAATCCAAAGCATGGTCCAATATGAGCATATCGATGATGGATATCACTTGCAGTTTTGCCTCCGATTTGCAACGAACTAGGCTAGTATTCCAAAAAACCAAATTCAAACCCTAAGTATTAACTCTACATTTCAACAAAAATCAATCAACAATCGTCACATTGAAACCATAACTCACAAATTTAGCCTCTTTGCTTGAAAGAAATCGGAAGAACTAAAATGTGGGACATACCACATGCCGATTCTGCGATTCGTGACTTAGTCCTTCCGATAGGCGATTGGGCGAGGGACGCCGCGGCCGGTGTGGGTGGCGGCCGAGGCATCCCTCCAGAATCCGCACCGGCGGCTGCGGCCACCGACCAGGCAAGACGAGGAAAATTGTGAACTGCGGAGGCCGAGAGGGAGAAGAACAGATGCGGACTCTACAGCCACGCGACACACTGACGCGAGATGTGACTAGGAATCACATGTGCGACTGCTAGTACTGGGATGCTGGCTTTGATGCGTACAGACGTGCATGTGCTATTGGGTTGTGCTAACTGCTCATGTCAACTGGGCCACACTACTGCGTCACCCAGTGGCGGATCCAGGATTTCTAGAATGGGTGTTCGGAGTTACAAACATAAAACATAAAAGTTCATAATATAAAAAAAAACAAGGTACAAATTGTTCTTACTAGAGACAACATCTCAAATAATTTAGAGAAATTACAAAATAATTAAGAAAATTACAATCTAACTCGACGTTCCTTCATAGCTTGGAATCGAGGTATGATGTCATTATCCTTAACTTGCACAAAAAATTCTCGCTCAAGAAATGTAACCAAGCAATCATTCAAGTATTGTTCTCCCTATCGGCCAGGAGTGATCGATCGTGAAACGTAAGGTGGTCGGTCGGCTGAGGATTTACTGCATCCACTGGATTCATTTTGCTAGGATCGATCGATTTTACTGCATGCATGGCATTGGCAGGGAGCAATCCTAGCTAGTTAATCATTCTTTTGGTTGGTTTGGTGGGTGTTGATGATCAAGAGTGAGAGTGAAGCTAGTTATTGCCATGATCGATCGAGTGGACATAGGAAACTACTCCCTCGTTCTTTTTTACTTCATGTCTTCGAATCTTTGACCACCAATAGATTTAAGACTATCTAGATTGGCTATATAAAAATTACATCAATAGATTCGTGTATAAAAATGCTTTCATAATATTATAATTTTATTACTACATCTTAATGTAAAGTTACAAAAAAAAGGTCAATGTTACATCTTAGAGACCATGAAAAATAAAAAAAAACGTCAAGTAAAAAAACGGAGGGAGCAGTAGCTAAGGATAAATTTCACTGTAGACCTGTGGTTATAATACTTAATACATGAAGGGCCATGGAAAAGATACAATGTTTACTTAATTAACAATCAGCAGAGCCAAAGCCAACCAAAGCTAGCTAGCATTGGGATTCGGGACACACACATGCATGCATGCAGTGCTGATCGATGTTTGATTGATAGATTGAAACGGTGCATGCTGAAAATCGATAAGAAGAGATGCAATCTGGTCACCATGCACATAGATCACGGTACACAAACAAATGCCGGCCAGATGCGACGGACAGAAGTGACAAGGTGAACACAAGAACTGTAACCGGTGAAGAGCAATGGATCTGGCCGGCGCCCAATGCATATGCAAAGCCTATGGAACCCATTAACGAAATGATCGGGCCTTAGCGGGGTGGTCGGTGGTCACTTCAGCGGGATGGAATGGGTGAATCGCTGAATGGTGATGGGGATCGGGGATGCGATGCAAAGGCACGATTAAAACATATTTTCAGTATATTGACTCATATATATACCTAATATACATCATAAATACTGGGTTTTTCTTCAAAAAATTTGGGTGTATATCTGTACACCCATGTCCCTATACTAGATCCGCCTGGCGCATTAATTCTGCTCCGCCACCGTGACTAAATGGGCGAGCAACGACATCGCAAGAGACCGGAGGTTAATGAACTGGTGCACAACTTTTAGGCTAGGGTGCACGTATAGTATATACAGGATAATATATGCTAATATATTTTTTCGACCCGGTGTCCTGTTACACCGGGTAGGCCCATTGGGCTCTGCCCCTGGCCTCTTCTGGATACTGAGAGAATGCACAAGGTCCTGCACAACCAGTCAAACAGACTCCATGATTATAGAAACAGCAGCTCAATGACAAATTTACAAGCTACCAATGGTCCTCTCTGGACTTTGAAAGAAGAAGGCTACAAGAGACCCAGAAACATGAACGAACGCACTAGTTTTTCAGTAGCACAACCTAATCTTGTTCAATTTCAGGGTCAATAGGTTGGTAAAAAAAGAATTGTGGAGGAGTGGGGGAGAAGAGAGAGGGTTGGACCTGGGAGGCCACGACGGCGTTGGCGAAGCGCTTGGGCGGGAGGCGGCCTCCCGCCCACTCCCACAGCCCCGCCATGCGGGTCCCCTCCGGCGGCATCGCCTCCGCCGTCGCGACTCACGAGGGTTTTCTGGTCCGCCCCACTCTCTCTCTCTCTCTCTCGGCTCCTCCGCGTCGCGTGCACCTGCGTTGCGGACTGACGGGGCAGATGGGGAGAGGCGTAGGGCGGCGGTAGAAAGACAGATCTTAGCCGTCCATCACCGAACGAACGGTCGAAATCCCGCACCCGATTTGTTGGGCCTGGCCTGGGCCGCGCCCGCGCGCGTTAGCGCCCAACCACTTCTCGACAGCTATACAAAAAACCCAAAACCATTTCGATTCGACTAAATCCAAATCTCGCGGAAGAAACGACGAGAGGGAGGGAGAAGGGAGGCGAACGCGCAGCCAAACCCTAGCCGAGCGCGCGCGCGCGAGCGCGACGACCTGGACCGGGAGCTCCGCCGTCGGCTTCGCGGCTCCGCCGTCGGCTTCGCGGCCGTCTCCACCTCGCTCCATGGTGATCCTCCTCCTCTTCCCTTTGTGAATGATTTGTCGGGTGCTTCGGTTGACCTCTGTACTGACGCATCGCTTTTGGGTGTTGCTCCCGCTTCTGCTCCCCTCTTCGCAGGCTGATTCCCCGCGCAGGAGGTAACGACGCCGATTTCTCAGATGTGCCTTTGCAACGCCCGTTATCTGATGATACGATGCCTGGTTTGCTTTTTCGTTGGTTGGCCAACTCTGATCTGGCTCTGGTGATGCCGCCTAGGGTCGTTGCTTCGTTTTACGCATTTCATGTCCTTAGGGGCAAGGCAACACGGGATACACGAGGATTCCTAGTGTATATGACTCAACCGTGGATCCTGTTGTCTGTTTGTTATGTTTGAGTTGAATAGTGGATGGTGCGGTTGATGATGTTTGATAATGGTAGTTCTCTATTGTTGTGTAGCTTTTGCAACACTGTGCATGTTTATGCTTCACATCATGGAATTAGGTTTAAACAACTATGACTTGCCAATAAACTTTAGAGCTGAAGTGGTTACTAATGAACTTTAGAGCATAAGGGGTTAGTCAGATGTTTGATTGAAGTTTGATGCCTTAACCTATTATGCTGTTATCTGGAATGTTTATCTTGAAGTTTTTTTTTTTACTAACAGGCCCTATGTTAGTTTTGTTTTGAATGTAGATCAACTAGATCTTTCTCATAGGGGTTATAAGTTCAGATTAAGTTAAGTTGGGCTACCTATATGTGATGCTGTAAAATGGATGAACAAATTATTCCATGAGTCCACATACAGAGCGTAGCCTGCCCTTATGTTCCCACACACACACACACACTTGCACTAATTCATAGTTTATGGCAACTAAAGCAACATTAAATGGTAGGTCGATAAGAGTTGTAAACTACTTTAGAAAGGTGATGTTGCTAATCTTGGTCATGGGTCGCATCGAGCACATTTGTACACTTGCTTTGCATGTTAATTTATATGGGAAAAAAACCATAAACACCCCCATAAGTCATAAGTCACTTGCTTTTCAATTTGCCCCCCCCCCCCCCGTCATTTTAGTTTACTTTGCCCCCCATAAGTTAAGTTGCCGTACAAATACCCCCCATGCCGCATGTTAACACTATTTTCTGTGGTTTTGATTATCTTTGGCACTTATTTCAGTGATGCCAATGCTTGTTTCAATGATTTAAGTGGTTTTGATGCTTGTAATACATGATTTTATAAGTAATGTTTCAGTACTGAAATTGTGTATTACAAATACCGAAATCAATCAAATCATTGAAGCAAGTATTGAAATAACTTATATAAGTAATCAAGTCATTGCAACAAATACAAAAGATAATGAAAACCACAAGAAAATAGCATTTATGTGTGTCATGGGGGGTATTTGTTCGGTAACTTAACTTATGGGGGCAAAGTAAACAAAAATGACATATGGGGGGTAAATTGAAAAAGCATGTGACTTAAGGGGGTGTTTATGGATTTTTTTTCCAATTTATATTGTCAACTGCTTATTTTGTTGTCTTCTTTTACCAATTACCATAACATCCTTTTCAAAACTATCAGGACTATTTAATGTTTAACACATGCTAGCGATAACTGATTAATTTCTTACTTTCAGGTACTCAAGGTCCCCTTCCCCTTACAGGGGGCACCCAAAATCAAGGTCGAGATCACCTGCACCTCGATCCCAGTCTAGGTCTCCATTGCCTGATCCTAAATCTCAGGCGAGGGCAAGATCAAGAAGCCATGAGAGGTGTTCATGATTCTTCATTCAATTGTTTTGCTAATACTGCCTGTACTCCATCTATTTTGCATATCGTGTTTCTCACTAAATTTTTTAAAAAAACGAACATGTATTTTTGCAATATTTTATACAATATGTTCTTGTTGAGAGTTGTGTTCATACTAGCCAAGTTTATGTTGTAATAGCATGTACAATTGTGGCGCAAAAGTCTTTAGTTTTTTTGTGGAAATGAAAGTCTATAAATTTGTTGTAATAGTTGGCCATCCTGCTATAATAGCAGTAGTGCAGGGAGTATTTAGTATTACTAAACGTGACAACTGTTTGTATAGACTAGTTGTGATAGTTGAAAATCATATTATAATAGCTGTGACATACAAAACCACATTAGGATAGTATGAAGCTAGCTGTGTGTAAAGACCACAAAACATTGTTGTATGAAGAAATGAGATACTATTGTGTATTTGTGTAAGAAAACACATTGTAATACAGATAGCTGTTGCAATAGGGAAATGAAATTGTGCCCATGGAAGATGAAGTAGATCATGCATTGCACTAATCAGAACGTTTTATGGTATGGACAGTATATTAACAGTGTAAATAAATGAATTGTCATAAGTGATACAGCAGATAAAAAGGAAAATGAAGTTCTTTTTACAGTTTTACCGGAATGTGGCAGTATACTTTGAAAAATTGAAATGAACTACCAATAATTAAACATGCCACTTCATTTTTTTTCACAATTAACAATTCTTCATCTGCAATTTGCACATTCTTAATCTGTTTCTGGTTTCAGGGAGGCTGATGCTGTAAATCATGGAAATACTCTGTATGTGACTGGACTTTCTTCTAGAGTGACTGAAAGGGAACTTAAAGATTACTTCTCTAAGGAAGGAAGGGTTAGTTGACTAAATATGAAGTGCTCACAGTCACAGACTTGTTGTTTCTCAGAAGTGCTAAGTTATGACATTTCCTGTTTGTTAGGTGGTTGGTTGTCATGTTGTTCTTGAACCCCATACACGCGTTTCTCGTGGATTTGCTTTTGTCACCATGGACACCGCTGAAGATGCTGAACGCTGTATCAAGTATCTGAACCAGTCTTTAATGGAAGGGCGACACATCACAGTTGAAAAGGTAATTGCTTGCACCTCCACTTGGGTTGTTGATACAGATGCGACCTTATTTTTCCTGTATGTTGACCTGGAGGTTTTTTGGTTATTATTCAGAAGAGATTGTGCAAGCTATGTGCAGCAATCAAGATGCTGAGTTCATCCATTTCAACTTTAGCTCATACAGCTTGATCAATGGACAGCCCAAAGGGTTACTATGCACCACAAGATTCACAACAACTAAACGTAGCAAATTTTCAACTAAACCTGAGCATTCACCTTCAACTTCCACATCAACTAATCAACGGGCATTCCCAACTCTTTAGTGAAGATGTGTGGTGACATACGCATAGCAATGTTGGATGTCTGCTAGTTGGAGTTTGTGCTCTTCATTACTTATTTCCTCCTTGGTCCGTTATTGCAGGGTGCATATCCATTGATTGTAAGAGAGACATGTATTTACCTACATAATCCAGAATGATACTTATTTTTATATCGTAGCTTGGACCCTGGCTTCGTACTAATTGTTGTTTCTATTATTTCAGTCACGCCGAGGTCGCCCAAGGACACCAACTCCTGGAAGTTATCTTGGTATGAAAAGCAGCCAAGGCTTAGATAGTAGTTACCATTTGAGTACACACCGTACTGCCTAAATCTTCTCCCATACTTTCTCTCTCTTTCGCTGGTTCTTCTTGTACTTTTATGATGTTCATACGCCTTGTTGTTTACAGCTTATGGTGTAGTTGAAATTTCCCTTGGATAGGTCATCGATACGATCGGAGGGAGCAGCGTGGGGGTGGGAGATATCGCAGAGGCTACGGTCGTGATGAGTATTATGGCAATAGCTACCGCAGGTCTCCACCTCCCATGTACTCGTCCTACAGGGACACCCGATACTACTCCCCCCACAGGGATGCCCGAGATTACTACGAAAGCAGGGGTGGCCGGGGATACTCTCCCCACGAATCTCCTTATGGTGGCAGGGCAAGAAGGGAGCGCTCTAGATCTTTGCCGTATTCTCCCTACCGGATGCCTGAAAGAGGCTACGGGCGCCGTGCTGGTGACAGGTAAGGTTTGCTCCCGTATTTCAGTAGACACCAGATGTCAAGAATTGGATATCATGCTGTTCCATATGGCCCTGCCCTCCGTGATGTTTATTAGATTGGCGTAGCCGCTCTACTATCGGAACGATGATACACTTTAAAGATTGTATTGGCACCTAGTTTGTTGTAACCTGCCGCAATGATTCTACGAATGCCTGGGGCATGTTGTATTTGGCATCTTTGAACTGTTTGAAAGCATGGGCAGACAGTAGCAGCTACGTGGCTATTATTCGACATGGCCATAATTCGAATCCTTGACACGTGAAAACAACCAGGGATGGAGAGGAATATTCACCGCGAGGATTAGGACAGCGGGCTGGGTGAGTGGAGCCTGATGTTAGTGCGGTGAGAAGATGTGGGTATGATAAGACAAAAAAGAAAGGGCTTTGATGTGCCCCCTGCACCTTTGTATCATTGTGTCTGATAGTACCTGGAGTCCGGAGGAGGAGGCATGTGAAGTGGCGCTTGTGAATTGTGATTGCATGGATGGATCGTGTCATGTGAATCCTTTGCCTGTCGGTTCCTCCCTGGAATAGTCCAGTGGCAAAGCAGAGGGCCAACCCGTGTGTGTTTTTCGTTCCCTAGGTATCTCATCATTAAATGGCGCAGAGCTTTGGACTGTTGCATGCTCGCTCCTTGATTGATTTGATTTTGATGCAAAAGGTTGTAAGTAGTAGTATTCGCTGTCAAATTTCGTGTGTAAAACTAAAAGGAGGAGGCGGTAGAGATTGGGCGAGGAGGAGAAAAAGGTAGATTCTGCGAGCGGCCCAGCGTATCCTAGTAATCATAACGCAGGATGAGGCTGCCGCAGATAGTGACGTCCCATTAGCCTGAGTTTTCTTTCAATCGCATCTTCAGAGAGGACAAGAACACTTTATTTGTTTCATGTGCCATTGCCCATGCTTCTCGTTCCAAGGAAAGGAAACCCCAGTCTAGTTTTAAGAATCGATTAGCCCGAAGCATGCATGGATCCGACTTGGACAGCAATTGTACACAAGAAGAAATAGAGAATTTCTTTCTGCTTCCTTCATGTTTGTTTGGAGCTAGAAAGAAAGATACCACACGCATGAGCTGAAAGGTTGCCCCCATCCCCATGTATGGCGTGTGATGGCTGCTACTGCTGTTGTCGTGTAGGGCCGTTTGTTAGGATCCAATCCAATATGATAGTGCCTGGAATGGAAATAAATCCATTGAGAATTAGTAGCAGTAGTGATATGTAAATGCTACAAGAGCATGCAGCAACAGACCATGCTGAGATGGTAGCAGCAGTAGACGTTTGTACGCCGATATGAATATGATGGCGTAAAAAGCCTGGTACATTGCTCCGTGTGTCTCCTGGCGACGGAGCAGCGCATCCTCTCTCTCTCTCTCTCTCTCTGCGCGCGCGTTGTATCTTGCGGATGCAGCACAGCACAATGTTGTCACGGGACGTCACTCGCTCTCTGCAAATCTGCATCGCAGTGCATATTAATGCACCAGTCTCTCATGCTAGTACTAGTAGTACGATTTTAAAAAAAAATAGTATTAATTTAAAAAATACAAAAATAAATAGTCGATTTTCCTTTTATACAAAACTAAGATTGTATTGCCATTTGGAATAGCCTATCACCATTCCAAATGATGATAGTGATCCTAAATTTTTTAACATATAAATTTTAAAAAGCCGTCATTTCAAATGGCGACAGGGATCCCGCAAATCCCTGTCGTAATTCCAAATAGCGACACAATCTACTCTATAAAAGACTTTAAAATTCTAGCATAACTCATTTTTATTCAGAAAAAAAAAAGAGAAGGGAAGGGAGAGGAGCAGAGATGAGTAGAGGGAAGCGCTGCCCGTCCGATCGTCCACCTTTTAGGTAATTTTTTTAACCAAATGGATTACATAGTTTTAGATATACGGTTACGTAGTATAGTATGTTGTACATAATCCTTTTTAGTGGGTAGTTTAGTTTTAAATATGTGGTTAATCGTGGAAATTTTGTTTACAGTATAGTACGTCAAATATGTTGAACACCACCAAGTTCAAATTTTACTACGGTCATGGGACTATTCTTGAGGGTCCCGAGGGGATTTATTTGAGTTATTTTCAATCGGCGATCGTGACCCTAACAAGACCAGAGTAGCGAAATGGGGCGTTGTGATGTGGTGGTTGTTGGGCGTTGTGATGTGGTGGTTGTTCCACTTATTCGATTTGGACCATACTGTGTATGATCTGAGATTGAGTTGCCTTGCTAACCGAGCACCACATGGCACATATTGAGAGTTAGTGCAGCTCAAGGGAATAAGATTATGGCAGCCATATGTACGTTGGGCGAGGGAGGAATGGTAGGATTTGGTCCTTCTGGCCGAGGCATATACCAAGTCCACTCCTGCATCAGTGACTGGACAAGAAGGTAGTGATGATGCCGAAGAAGAGTCGGAGACTCAGCCACAGCGCGGTGTACACAATGGTTGAAGGTCCGGGAGTAGCTGATCCTATCGATGAAGACCCTGTGGAAGGAGCTCCTCTAGTCAGGCAAGCTAGTGGGCTTGCTGACGAGGGTGAGGAGTTGGAAGCCCTAGTACAAAGGACGGATCTTGAAAACCATGACTACATGACATTGTCAGAAGATGAAGGATCCGATGACGAGGATATTGTAGACCAGCAGGCGGTTCCATCCGAGCGGAACACATACCAGTTCGACAACCTCGTCGTTAACGAAGGCTCCCGTATGCCGTGGGAGTATGACCAGAGCGAGGTCAGGCAAAGAGGTATGTACAAGTACAAGGAGGTCATGCAAGAGGCGGTCAAATTCCGAGCCTTGTCGGTGCAACGTACATTCACAGTCGTCAAATCTAACTCAAGATGCTATGACGTGAAGTGCGACATAGAGGGATGCCCTTGGCGAGTGAACGTATTTCAGCCTAAGTGAGACACCTACTAGAAATGCTCTATAGTGGTTCCTCACACATGCGTCGTTGCTAAGTCAGTGCAGTCCCACAGAAACCTGTCATCATGCTTCATTGCAAACCTTATGTACGGTGAGATCGTGTATAATCTAGATTCTGAGCCACGATCCATCATTCAGGCGATTGACACAAGGTTTCAGTACACAGTCAGCTATTTGAAAGGTGTGAAGGAAAAAACATAAGGCACTGGAATCAAGGTTCCGTACATTCAAGGACTCCTACCACAACCTCTTCAGGCTACTCCGAGTCATACAAGACAAGAATCCTGACACTCATGTCGACATTCAAGATTCCACGCATACGAAGTGTGGGCAATAAGGGGGTATTGAAGCGAGCATTCTTTACCTTTGGTCCATGTATCAATGCATTCCGGCACTGTCGTCCAATCTTGTGCGTGGATGACATATTCCTGACTGAAAAGTACAATGGTCAGATACTGACTGCAATAGTGACGGACAGGAACAATCAAGTTCTTCCCATGGCATTCGCTTTCGTTGAAAGTGGGAACACGAATAGCTGGTTGTGGTTCCTGATGAATTTGAGGATTTATGTTGTATAGGGTCATTCTAACGTATGTGTCATACATGATTTGCATACAGGTCTGCTGCGTGCAATAACTGAGCTACAACAAGGAGAGAACGATCCACTTCCATGGGCGGATCTGTAGAGTAGGTGCTGCATGAGGCACTTAAGTGCAAACTTCTACAAGAAGTTCCGCAACAAGAACTTGATAAACCTATTCAAGCAGCTATGCAACCAGAACTATCAGCGAAAGTTTGAAGCACTCTGGAAGATTCTGGATGAGCGAACCTAGACGCATAGAAGTGAGGCAGCGAAAAAGGCTGCTGCAAGTGTTGACCAGACCGCCGAAGCATTGCCATAGCTACCCACAGATGGTCCTAGTGTGACGAGGAATACGGTGGTGCAGGTGAAATGCTTTTCGGATTGGATTAAGCACGAGCCTAAGGAGAAGTTGTCGCTGCTACATGACAGGGGTGGTGCTCAATATGGTATCATAACAACCAATCTAGCTGAGGTGTACAATTAGATCATGCACAGCGCAAGGTGCCTCCCTTTGGTTGGTATTTTGGAGGCAATTCTCCGCGGTACCACAAATTACTTTGTTGACAGAAACAACAACGCGTCACTCGCCATAGCAAATGACAAAGTACTCTGCTCCGCCATGATCACCATGTTCATGGAGGAGAAGAGCAAAAATGGTTCGTCTTGTTGAAATATGTAGTGTCCAATGCTTTGTAATATCACTTTGATTTGTCGAAAAACTCGGTGATGACGTTGTGGTGAATGGTTTGTAATATCGGTGTGATTTTTCCACAAAATATGTGACGATGCTGCCCCGAATGTTAGGTAATACCATTGTGATTTATCGACAAAAGATGTTATGACGTTGTGCTGAATGTTTTGTAATATCATTGTGATTTGTCAACAAAAAAATGTTATGACGTTGTGCTGAATGTTTTGTAATATCATTGTAATTTGTCAACAAAATATGTGCTTGGAAATAGTCAGTAAAAAAAGCAGTACAGAGGTCCCTGTCGCTAGTTGAATTGGTGACAGAGACCGCTATGTACTGTTGAAGCCCCCTGTCGCCATAGCCTAGGTTATTGTCGCCATTTGGAATGACGACAAGCTACTATCGCCATTCCAAATGGCGACAGTAGCCTAGTTTTGTAAATTTTCTCGACTATTTAATATTATTCCTAGCAGTATAGTACTCATGAGAGAGAGCTTCACTTGACTTTAGTTGATTCATTGAATTTTTGCCGCAAATAGCACGCTTGCGATGAAAAAATTACAGAAGCAGCGCCTGTTGCAACAAAAAATTACGGAAGTAGCACTTGTTGCAACGAAATAGCAATTCTGAAGCCTCGTCTACATGGTCAATGCTCGAATGCGATATTCTCTACGCGATACGTCGCCTCGTCCAGCCAGTCACGGGCCGAACCCCTCCCACGTCACGCAATAATTAGTGAAATTAATTAGCAACTATAATTAGCAAATGAGCAACCGTAATTAGCAAATGAGATGTTTGTGGGAATTTCTAAATATAGCAAATGAGCTCAAAAAATTATGATTTTTTTGTGGAGGTTCTTGACACAATGTATTTTCTTGTATAAATTTTCTATAATTTTATATGTTCTGATTTTTTTCTCAGAAATTCATTTAAGCCTACTGTTTGTAGGAATTTCTAAATATAGAAAATGTGCTCCAAAAAATAACTTTTTTTTGAAGGATCCTTACACAATGTTCTTGTTTGTGTATTTTTTTCTAGAATTTTTTGTGTTCTAAAATTATCTCAAAAATTAGGGTTTTAGGTTTCAGAAATTAGGGTTTCATGATTTCATGTGAACAGTTATCAGGTGTTTTAGGGTTTTATGAATGAGGGTCCAAGTGCAACAAGGGCTACGCGTTTGTCAACATGACGACGGTGACGCTTCGACTCCACGCCTTCCTCCAGGGGCCACCGCTAGGAGGCTGCGGGATCTAGAAAGATATGCGATGTCGCAAGACGACGCTGCAGTATTCCCGATGCACGCCAGACGCGTACGACATCGCACATCTTGCTATTTCGTTGCAATAGACGATACTTCCGTAATTTTTCGTCGCAAACGTGCTATTTTATCGGGACCCAAAAATACGAGTTAGGAACCTTATGTGTATTCTGAACTAGTACAAGATCAGTAGCTAGCTCACACAGGAAACAGTGATGAAATACCATCCATTTATTCAATTTAACTAAAAAGATCTCAAAGTAATAAATAGTAATAATAACTGGACCTTATGGTCAAAGTTTACTTAACTTACCATGCAGGGCTAAAGAAACAAATAAACTCTTGCAGCGGAACGAAACTCTTGAAATAGCCAATCAGCATGCCCACAGGCAATTGAGTGGAGAACGTATCCTAATCCGCAAAACTTTCATGATACTCCTGAGCAAAGAACTCTTGAGCAGCTTGATATTCTTCAACTAAGCAACAAAGGCGTAAAGCCGTGAGTACATAAAGCACTCAGCAAGTTGTGGGGAAATATATGCAAATAGTATTCATGCAAGGCTTGATAAAGGTTAGCTGTATGGTTTTTTTTTTGCATAAAGCAGCACTGACGACAAATACAATAATAGATTAAAATGTGTAGTTGAAAAGAATAATAAGTAATTAAACAATTTCTTTGAAACAAGCAGTGAACTACCAATTCACTTCCCGAGACAAACCACTAAATGAATTACCCGTTCACCAAACGAACATTATATTCATCAAGTGAACTTCCCATTGACACTCCGACTCATTTTATAAAGAAACTCTACCTCTCGTGTGAAATCCCCGAGCACGTCCACAACTGCCAACACAGCTATTTGAATAGTTTTATACTCTGCAGAGGTTGTACAGCTTGACCCACATGAGATAAATCAACTCAAAGAGTCTGACTACACTTCCTTAGGTGTGTGAATTAAGTGATCATCACAAGGGCTTTACAAAGCTCCTTCTTAACCCAATTTTGTTCACTAATGTTTCAACACTGAATGTCTTTCCGACCAGACAAAGCCCCCTCTTGCGCCATTGTAAATATATGTTTATCCCACAATTCACGCTTCCAAGATAGAATCGAAATTAAGACATTGCTAATTAATTAGCGAGGTCCATCATGTTATGAATATTGTGTGTATATTGAAGAGACCCAATAGGCAATATATATATAGGGTACTGTCGGTGTTTTAGAACCGATCTTACGTAAAGATTGTTTGATTTGGGGGGTCTCCTAGAATGGAATCACGTAGAGAGATTGACACGGGTATTTTTATACAGGTTCAGGCCTTGTGGAATTGAATTACGGACTCCTTGCTTGAAAGCCCTGATGACAGATGAGTCAGAAACTTCCGGAATTGAATTACGAACCTGACTAAAGCGCTTGATGAATTGGCGCAAGGTCTCGTGGTCGTTCTGTCTCATCCGGTGCAAGTCGTCCTCCTTCCCAAGGCGATTGTAGGTGCCTTGGAAGTTTGCCCGTAGAAGGTCGCAGAGGTGTTGCCAAGAATAGATCGACTCGAGTGGTTGGTTAGTTACCACGATCGAGCAGACCCTTCGAGCACAGTTGGAAGGTAATTCGCCATTACATGCTCTCCTCCTCCCATCGGGTCGACAAATTGTTGTATAAATTTGAAGGAACTTGATGGGATTTTGGGATCCATCGAACTTCTCTATGTTCACTGGTCGAAAACGAGGTGGCTAATGAATGTTTCGGAGGCCAAAGCGAGAATGCCCGACATCCCAGAATGACTTCTTGACGCCTTTGCAGAAAGAAGGGTTGATATCACCAGTGATCATATTCGCGATACCTAGTAACAGTTGACCCGACTGTAGTAGGTCTCGGTCCCACGAGGGAAATACTCAGATTCCATCTCTCGCCGCAGATTTCCATGTCTGAATGGTGAGCGATCACCTCCAAGGGCCCGTTGGTTATCCGACGCTCAAGGACATTTCTCCGTAGGAGATCGATGCGATTTGTCTTTGCGCCGATCTCACGCGGGGTATTGTTCGAACGACTGGTAGTTGAGAAAGTTGTATTGCTACGACTTCCTGAATGATGTTGGCGAGGTGCTTCTAGTCTTACCATCGTGGTCCGAAGCCTTTGTGCGATCTCTTCGACGAAGAGGTCATAGCCTGGCGCTCAGGCGAGCTCTCGAGTAGGGTTCTCAAGCAAGTCGTTGATGTGCTAGAGCTCTTGAGCTTCATTTGATTGATACTGGATGCGTCTAGGCAGATTTTTCTGGGCTGCAGTTTTCTTCCGTCGAATAGCCTCAAGATCTTCCACATCAGATCCTTGAGACTGTCTCAATAGAATAAGAGTATGTCGAGGATTTCCCTCACACTCATCAAAGTATTGGTTCTGTCCGTCACCGGTGGTGCCCTTGCCATTGCCACGAGGGGGCGCAGTGCGTGATCTTCGGGGAGTGTCCCTAGCTCGGTTACTAGAAGAGTGACCTTGATCTGAGGGAAGGACGAAGACCTCCCGTTGATGATTCTCACTTGCGCTCGAGGCCTCCCCTCTTGAGGAGTAGTCGAGAGACACCATCTGGCAACTTGGAGTAATCCTCTCCAGGAAGGAGAACTCTGGGTTATAACCGTCTCCATCCGTAGGTGTGATCTGCGGAGAGATGATCGAATTTGCAGGAAAAGCATGCTTGATCCCACTCTCTCTGGAGTTATCCGGAGAGAGGACCACCAGATGCTGGTGAAGCCCTGGAATTGTGGCTTCCAGAACTTGTCTTACCAAGTCGGACCGCCTTAGGGGGACTTAGACACTTGGAGAAAAAACTCTCGTCGTGTTGTGAACCCACCCGGGTGTAGTCCTGATTGTGGTCGGATTGACCCTTGTCCTTTGAGGGAATTGATTCCTCTGTTGGACGTACTGTTGTGGGGGATAAGGATCCCTCCTCAACTCCATTAGTGGCATGGTCTTCTAGATCTCGCAGAAGATCTCTAGAGGCAAAGAACACCATCGATGAGTCGATACTCATCAGAATCAAACCGCATCTATTTCGATGTTCACAGAATCCGCCAAGTCAAACCAGCCTCGCTCCATTCTCCGCCATGAGTGCATGAGATTTGGAAAAAGAGAGTATGTTGACAAGAGATTACCGGAAGATCCCCACGGTCGACGCCAATTGTCGGAGTTTTAGAACTGATCTTACGTAAAGATTGTTTGATTTGGGGGGGTCTCCTAGAATGGAATCACGAGAGAGATTGACACGGTATTTTTATACGTGTTCAGCCTTCTCCGGGAGAATAACAACCCTACTCCCTGTGTGTATGATATTGAGTGTATCTTGTACAATCGGGAGAAAAGACTAAGATCAAGCTATGTAAGATAGTGCCTGTCTTCTCGATTGCTTGCTGTGTTCTCCGATTGCCCTCCCCTTTCTTCTCTGATTGCCGCCTTTATATAATCGTGAAGGAGTAGCCGTTTCTCCAAGTGAAGAGGCGCCTCAACATGTCCTGTAACGGGCGCATATTTGTAGTAATCACCGTTTCTCCAGGTGAAGAGGCGCCTCATCATGATTGCCACCTTCATGCTGCCTGGCAGTTATTTGTCAGAGATAATGGGGTATTACGTGCTATTACTCCGTAGAATAACAGCTTATGTTGACTGCTTGGATTCCTTAATCAATTGGGCACACTCGTCTATAGGTTTTATTGATCATAAGGTGGTCGTAGCTGACCTGGTCGTAGAAGAGCTTACGACCATGGGGTAGTCGTAGAATAACTTACGACTGGATAATAATTGTAGAAGAACTTACGACCATAAAGTAGTCGCGCAGAAGACTTACGATTTTATGGGGTGGTCGAGAAGAACTTACGACCACCGTAGGCTTCTCCCTTGTAAATATAAGGGGTATATCTAGGGACCATATGACAACATATTTACCCATAATAAGAATTATAGATAAAAGATAAAATGAGGATTATTAGATTCTCGTCAGGTACAAAGGGATATAATTAGCAGCTAGACCAAATCATCTCCGGCCTGGCTAGACCAGATCAGCTCTCCGGCCTGGCTCAACTCCACCTCAACTCTACCTCTTATCTCCACGGACTCCCCATAGTCAATCCCCACTGACCCCTCCTTCTCTCTCTGTTTTCTCGATCTCCCCCAAGTTGGTGTTGGAAATATGCCCTAGAGGCAATCATAGAGATGATTATATTTCATTATGTTCACAATATTTGATAATATGTTATCTTGTTCCTTGAATGAATCATCAGTCATAAAGATTAACGAGTATGTGACTTGTTGGTGAAACCCCTTTTAACTTATGATGATGTCGTTCTAAAAGTATCCCTGGTTGAAAGTCACTGGTCGAAACACTAGTGACTCTACGATCAAAGACATGTATTGATTGATGACCATGTTTCACGGTCATGGATATAGGATATCGAATCAATAATGTGGACACGTGTTAGAGAACATGGTGTTGGATAAGACCCACCTTGAGACACTATTGAGATTGTTATGATTCTATGTGTCGTTAGTTGGTCTCAAGCAATGATGATGTATAATCCTTAGACCGAGATCAAGATGGTTTCCTACATGTGTAATAGCACTCTTAGGGGTTGCCAAACGCTACTCAGAATCGGGTGGTTATAAAGGTAGCTTTCGGGTATGCTCAAACATGCAGAGGGATGTGACTGGTCGAATATGGGATTTGCCCTCCTAACATAACAGAGAGATATCTCCGCCCTCAAGTGGTCGGATAAAGAAAGTGCATGGCCATAGCATCGGTGGTCGAAAAGTTCGACCACATAAGGTTATCCGATACTCGATCGAGAAAACATTGAACAATCCATGGATGACACAACATCTCACCTCGAGTTCAACCAGATATCGTGAGGCAAAGGGAGAATACATGAGTAGGTCGCTTAGTTCGACCACCACGATCGTCGATGGAGATGCAAGTAAGTCGAGATCGGTCGAACGTAATCACAGAGTGGTCGAAACCAAGTCGTAAGGAGTTACGAGTTGGTCGTGATCAAATACTAACCGGTCAGATAGAGATAGGACCGTCGTAAGTGATGATGACCGTCGAGATCATATTGCATTAAGGTTCGTCTGATATAATTTGTGTGTATTCGGGAATCGTTATGTCTCGCTAGGAACCGCTATTTACTCGTGGCCGGAAGGGTTTCCGAGTCACAACCGAACTACACATGAACCTAACGGTCACACACTTAACGGGTTGAATAAACCAAGACGTAATACGATTCAGAAGAGTGTTTGGATAGGATCCGCCACGGGCCTATATAAGGAGATGCATGAGGTCATTGGGGGGGTGAGTTGACGAAGTTGCCCTACCGAAACCCTAGCCGCCATCTTCTTGAGTGCCTCCTCGCGCGATTTGGTGCTAGCACACCGCCGCACGGTTGTTCCTTCCCGGACGTAGATACTATAGAGGCGCTTCTACGTTGTTGCGCTTTAGGACGATCCGCGATCTTCGCAAGGAACCGCAGAGGTGCCGGAGGAGACGATCAACTCACGAGGACGCCGGACGATCGACTATGACCCAACACATCGACGCTTATTCGTCGGACCAGCCGCTTCGACACTTCTTCCGCTGTTCTGGCCTAGTGGTAACGATCTGTGATCATCTTCTTGCTTGGCTTCCTGGTTTGCGTGGTAGAAATTTTGAATTGTTGCTATCGTAGCCTACCCGTATCCCAACAGTTGGAGTGGGCACGCGCCGTAGAGCTACTGCCGAGGAAGCGGGCGCAAAAACAGGTTGCGTCGAAGAGGAAGGAGTGCTCGGTGTCAGGGTTGAGCCAGATGCGGTGATGTGCGTGGGCGGTGAGGAGGTGCGGAGCGGCGGTGGAGGTGATCGACTAGTCGGCGATGGAGTCAGCAGTCGACGGCGACCGAGGCGGTGCGAGTTGGAGGCGGCAGCAAGTCGGGGCGGCCAGATCTGGCCGGGAGGTGACCTGGCGCCTACGAAGAGACCCAGATCTCGCCAAATCCGGTTGATGAAGTGCTTGGAGAAGAAGCCCCCATGATGCCGAACTTGAGGTGGCAGAGCATCATGAGGAAGATCTGCGCGGTCGAAGGTGTCGCGGAGGCGGTATAGCTCCTCCACCGCGTCCGCCGTCCACTCCAGCGACGTCCTACCCACTTCCACCCCTTCACCCCCCTCTCCCTGCTACCGTTGTGGCTCGGGAGTCGAGGTAGAGCTCACCAACATCGCCCGATCCAGATCGGATCTGGACGCCAGTGGCTCAGGAGGCCCAACGAGGCGACGTTAATGAGGAAGGCAGCAGTGGCGACCAAGGAAGCGATGGCTCGGTCGACGGAACGAGGGAGGCGGCTGTTGCTCGAAGAAAAAGGTAACCGCTCCGGGAGTGTAGATCGCTCCTCCTGGGGCAGCAACAGTGGAAGACGGTGCGGAAGCTAGGCGGAAGAGACGATGGCAGAGGCAAACCCTAACCCTAACCTTTGTCTGATACCATGTTATGAATATTGTGTGTATATTGAAGAGACCCAATAGGCAATATATATAGGGTACAAAGGGATATACCATATACAAATAAGGAAATACAAAAGACATATTCCTATCTCTAACATATCTATAACATATCTCTAACACGTCTCATACTGACCATGTGGTTGTACGGTTAAGACCCAGTTCAATGGCGCATAAGATTAAGTCATTGATAAATTACTCAGACGATCTTACCACAACCCACAACATGTTATAACCACACCCTCAATCCACCATCCAATCACCCGAGAGAAAACCATTTTGTTTAACTAAGACCAATGACATACCCTATCATGGTACACAAATTTTAACAAGAGTGGCTAACCACCATGATTCCATATATCATTAAGTCAAGATTAATCATTATGACACATGTGATAATGAACCCATCATAACTAAGTTTGACTAAGCATCTGTACGCTACACATGTTGGTGGTACAAATATGTCCAACTAAAATTATCCATGCTAGGGTGACAAATGATTCATGGCATTCAAGTAATCAAAGGGGCATAATGACAACAAGTAATAGCTACTCCCAAAATAATTTGTATAAAGATAGCATGCAATTGTATAAAACAATATACTTTTGAAACCATAGGTTCAATATGATCAAAGGACCACAACTTGCCTTAGAATAGATCCTGAGATTGATCTTGATCTTGATGAACTCCTCCTTGCTCAAGACTCCCTGAAGAATCAACGTCTACTCGCAAACAAAGCAAATAAACTGAATAAATAAATAACAGAGATAAAACAAACTCTAAAAATTAAATAAAAATCTTAGATAAATAGATCTCGAATTTAGATGAATTTAGAAATTTGAATGGACTGAATCAGAGTTCGGATGAAAAAGATATGGCTTCTAGAAGATTGAAACCCTAAAGAAATACTCAAAAAGGAGTTTCGAGTACTGTTCAACATTTTCGACCACGCATGCTTAGAAGGAGATTCGACCACTTGGTCGGAAGGTTTCGACTGCACATGGTCGTAGAAGATTCGACTGCATGATAGAAGGAAGTTGACTACCTGGTCATAGGATTTTCGACTACTGGTTGAAACAAGATTACAACTACTAGTCGTAGGATACTGATCGAAAAGATTTTCGACCACACGAGGATTGCTATGCCGACAAACGACGACGAGGCTTGGGTCCCCACGGTTGATGGCGCTCGGCGGGGCTTTGCCGGCGATGAGTGATACCAACATGTAGAGAACGCTATTGTGAATCTAATGAGGTGCTTATTGGTGGTCGGAGGGGACGATGGTGGCTGGCGACGAGGTTTTGGCGGCGAAGAGGTACGGGTGCTTTGTCGGAAAATGCTTCGGCGATGCTCTGACGACGAGGAGAGGTTCTAGAGGTAGCCTGGGCGACACTGAAGACGATGGCGAGGTCGACGACGACAAGGCGGAAACATTGACGGCGCAATTCAAAAACCAAGAAGCTCGGCCGAAACCCTAAAACCTTGGATTGCGGCAGCGTTAGAGCTGTATTATCGAGGTGGCTTGAGGGTTTGGGATGAGGGCGCTAAGGCGATCCTCGGGGTGCTATTTATAGGGTGAGGCGAAGCTAAGATGGCGAGATGGCGACGGAGTCCTAAAAGAGTCTGAGATGAACACGAGTTACATTCGGAGATAGAAACCGATATGGGATTTGATCTTGGTAGATTCGGACGTGGAAAGAGATTTGGATTCGGAAATCGTATCGCTACGGGATTCTTTCCGTTGGAAACGATTTTGTCGAATGGAGCTTCTAGAAGGATCAATGGCGGACAAGTCTGACTCGGGCGAGGCGAAGATGAAGGCGACGAGGACGATGATGACCTGACAGATGGGCCCCACCGGTCAGCGGCGCGGAGAGAGATAAAAGGCATGGTTGGACCGAGAGCGAAGGAAACGGGCCGAAGCAATGGGTTTCGGCCCATTGAGGTTTTTTGATATTTAAAATAGCTTTTTTCTTTTTTTAGAAATTACTAAAAATCCAAATAGTAGTTAGAAGATAGCAAATGCACTTGAAAAAATTCTTAAAAAATCTACAAAATACATCCAAGCACCGACAAACCAAATAAAATAATTTTTACAATAGTTGATGCTGACATTAATCATATTAAATTATTTTTTATCATGAAGATTTAGATTAAACTTTAAATTTAACAGACAAATTTAAATAGTTATGTTTGTTTTTAAAACTTAAAAAACAGACTAAATTTTTGGATGTTACATATTTGCGGCAAAAATTCTGATTCATTCACGTTGAGATTGACAGAGATGGAGCTGCAATCACGGGACGTTCAAGTGTTGCGAATTCTGTTGTGCTTCTGCTGCTGCGCGCTGCCTGCCTGCGAATCTGAACCAGCTGAGGTCCTGCCTGCCGCGCGAGGACTGAGGAGGAGGAGGAGAAGCTTTTTACGCGTGCTGATAATGCCTGAGCAACTGTCCGCCTCCCGCCTATCACACGCACTGTCTCGTCTCGTCTCGTCTCGTTTCCTGAAAAGAAGAAAACCGCATCCGCATGCATGTAAGCGCACGTTACGTGCTCTCGAGATCACGTCAATGGCTAGCTGTCAGTCCACTCCTCTCCTCGCCATGGTGACGAAATTTGCAGAATCGTAGCAACAGCTACTAATTGATTTCCTCCTGTTCAGTTTGGTAGCCGAGTTACGAAGCTAACTAGCCCTCTTAGCATTATTACCGGTGTGTGTGTACATAGATATGCTGAATGTTTGGTTGTAGTATATGTCACGGGATGGCCAGTTGGCACAGTGCAGCAGCTGTTTCCTCTTTGTTTTGTGGGGGCCGAAAATGGCAGCCGCTGCGTTCATTCATAGTCATACTAACCCTGCACCTAGAACGCTAGCTGGCTGTTCCTCTGGCTTGTAATGCTTGCTTTGCTACGTCTCGTCATCTATCTCTTGCTCTGCAAACAGCAAACATACATCTCTATTCTATTGCATGTGTGTATGTGGCTCGATCAGTGGCTGTACTGCACTGCACTGCACTGCATGCAGCATGCGCCTCAAGCTAGCCACGGTGATCGGCAGCCGGCCGGCACCGCAACTGTCTCCTCGGCGATCTGCGTGGTACGCCGCTCGCTCACGTGCCCGAGCCTGTGCTGCGGCGCCCACAGGCTTGCTGGGGAGCCTAAGCAGTAAGGAGTCGTAGAGTAAGCGGTAGCCTGCAGTAGGAGCAGCAGCAGTGGTAGGGCTTCGCTTTCCCGAGGGAGGCGGTGGCGTCTAGTGCTTGTCCTCCTCCTACCTTGCACCCGCACCTGCACGGCATCTCTCTCACTGCATCTCTCTCTCTCTCTCTCTCTCTCTCTCTCTGCGTCCCTCTCACTGTCACTGCATCTCTCTCTCTCTCTCTGGTTTATTAGCCGTTTGCTTGTTTCTCATGATGCGAGCTATTCAGACAGATCTGCCCGCATCCATCTCTGATTAAACGTACGTAACGTACATGCATCACAAGAGGTTAACTGTTTCCTGATTTATGAATGAATGGGCTCCAACGTCTCGGCAAGGCGGACGATCGATGATGCTCTTTTTTGTTGTGATCTCGAATTTCCGATTGGACAGATCGATCAATCTATTATATATAGCAATGACGATCGATGATGCTCTTCTTTGTGATCTCGAATTTACGGTTGGACAGATTGATCTATTATATACAATTTTTGCTAGCTCGCAGTCGTCTGAGATCTAGTCACCTACAATTACACATAACAAAGCCTAAAATTGTATTACAAGTGATGTGCAATTTTAGCACAACTTTGGTGTAACTTTTAGTGCTATTTGTTTTGTATTTGTAAGGTTCACATAGATTTACTTTTTTCTAGTTTAGATTTTTTTATTTGTAGGGTTCACCTAGATTTACTTTTGTCTAGTTTAGTTTTTATTTTGTATTTGTAGGGTTCACCTAGATTTAATTTTGTCTAGTTTATAATTTTTAAACATAAAAAAATAGAAATCATTAGATGGTGATCCAAGAAAGTAACTATGTTTTTTTTAAAAAAATAGATGACTGTAGCTTGGTCGGCCCCATTACATACCTACAAATTAACCCAAGTACCACATATCAAGGAGAAAGAAACTCCTCGTATCTTCTGCGCTAGCTTCTGTGTAGACGATGGAGACCACTCATCAACTCGATCGTGTATGTGCAGTGGCGGATCTAGAACGAAAATGATCAGAGGTCCCTGAGGCAAGATGTGTCATGTTCGCCTAGACTGTGGTTTGGGGTGTCCCCTCATATTGGGCTAGGGGTGTCCACATTACATATACATAGTTATATCTAAAGAAAAATAATTTTTTTGATCTAGTATCCTGTGCACCCTACAGTGCTACAGTATGTCCGCTCCTGTGTATGTGCAACTACGTATGGTAAGCGTGCCTTTTGTATATCCATGCATGCCGATGCTAGCTAGCAGCATACCAGCCATATGCAAATCAAAATGTTATGCATGTAGTGTGTGGATCCAAGTGAAACTTTGGGGTGCTCAAGACATCGGATTCAATATCGTTTTACCTTATCAAAGCCCATATACGCATATACGAGCACCTCATAGTTTATACTTATTCGCTCTACATACATATGGTGACATGTACGATGACACCCGATCGATTTTGTTAGAGCATGTACAATGGGTTTATGTCAGCCGTTTATAGTCATTGCCACGTAGAATTTTTGCTGACGTAGATGAAAGAGAACAAAGAGAGAGAAAGATATTGTCTACAATCCTGTAGCCGACTATATCACAAGAAACAAGAAAAGCATTAAAAGATTGTGTGTTCTATAAAGATAACTAAAAAGTCAACAGCCGTCTGTACCATTGTATGAGCTGTCTTTAATATTATCTACATGTGACATAAAAAATTGCTATAAACAGCAGCCGCATTTACCATTGTACATGCCACTTATAGATCCGGCACTGCATGTAGCCTCGATCTGCACGGAAACACATAGCTAGGTGGCACGGATGTGTACAGTTAATACAAACATTCTACTTACCTACCTACGTACGTACGTACACGACAATATAGTTCCAGTATACATAGCTAGCCAGGCGATCATATACATGCTCAGGCCTGCGCGTACAAACCCAGCCAGTACTCGTAGTCTTCCAAGCTAGCAAATGAGTGGACCACAAATTCATGTTGCTACCGTACGCACGGTACAGGCATGCATGCACGTCTGCCGCTCTAGGAAACATGCATGGGCGGGGTTTTCTATGCCTGTATACATATGTGCGCACGAAGAATCCGATGAGTCAAGCATGCGAATCGGGAGCGAGCTGGCTAATAACGCGCCTTCGATGAAATGCATGCGAAGAGCACGTGGGCTTATATCAGTCGTTTATAATTATTGTCACGTAGGATTTTTATTGACGTGAATAAAAAAGAATAAAGAGAGAGAAAGATACTGTTTATAATTATGTAGCCGACTATAGCAAAAGAAACAAGAAAAACATTAAAAAATTATGTGTTCTATAAAGACAACTAAAAAGACAGCAGCCGTCTATACCATTGTATGAGCTGTCTTTAGTGTTGTCTACAAGTGATATGGATAGTTGTTATAGACAGCAGATGTTATAACATTGGATGCTTCGCAAGAAAAATACATGAATTTTGATATTAGATGTTACTTGATTAGAGAGATGGTGGAGAGAGAGAGAGAAAGGGAGGGAATGCATTAGACTTCTCAAAAGAAAAATAACAATGAGGTTTGAGCTTATGTTCATTTTCCTAAGGAATTAGGGGTATAAGAATGCATTGCATAGGAATTTGACAACTTCATTCCTAGGTTCCGAACAACCCTCGTAGGGGAAAAAAATCAATCAAAGAAAATGCAAATCAACCCCCTTATTGTTGCCAACAATATAATTAGCTAGATGGACCGATAAACCCATCAGCATACAGTGCATGCATGGTGAGGGCGATATAGGATTATTTTCGTGGTTGATGTGCGTGAGCATGCGGTGGTTCATGATCCATATGTGGCAGCAGTCAGTAGCTGGCCCAGGATTTCTATGATGAGTGTTCGGGGTTAATAAAATATTGTTCAATGGATTGGCTGCTTTCAATAGATATCGGTTTTCGCGTCGAGGTGGAAGCTATCTATGTGCCTTTCTAGCTATATCCCACAAAGATTTGAAATCTACTGACTACTTTTTTATTTTTCAAAGCTCTACAATCTACATTTCACAAAAGACACTATTCATTCACCAATAACGACTAAAAACAACACTACATAAATTGTTGAATTGGGAATTAGGGATGCACATGTGTTGTATTGCGTGCACTGTGTCGCAGTGATAGCGGAGAATCTAGCGGGACGATGACCGGAAGCAGAAGCGACAGCGACCGTGGCGTGTCCATGTTCTACGTCAGCCGGTTTTGGCGCCGCCTTGGTCGGAGATGACGAGATTTGGACATGTCGTCCATCTCCAACCCAGGTGGACAACCACATTCCTCCACCCTAAACCCTAGCCGTGATTGGTCTCCACCATACTTATCAATTACATTCTGGTACCGACCGGAATGTCCGGAACATGCTATACCGGCACCCAAAATGGCACAAAGTAGCCTCAATCCCATACTGGTATCAATACTGGTCAATACCGGTCCATTTCGGTACCAGGCATAATTGAAGTGGCAACTCCTTTGAATCAGCTTGGAAGGCCTAGTCCAATACTTCTTTCGTAAGTGAAATTATGCTAGACTATGGTAAAATATATGAAGTTATGAACTATGTGTCATTTTGTCATGTATCTGAAGTGATATTCGAAGCGAAATTATATGTGCATATATATATATATATATGTGTGTGTGTGTGTGTGTGTGTATGTATATATAAAATATTAAAATCCAGAATTGTACACCAGAATGGATCGGTACCAGCGTATTCCATACCAAGAGACAAACTGCAATGGCCTCCGGAATGTAATTGACAACTATGGTCTCCACAGCCTCCACTAGGCACGTCGTGGCGGTGCACGAAGGAGGGGCGATGCGACAGTGGCGCCAGTGGTGAGGACACATAGGCGACGTGAGCAGGGAGAGGCGGCTAGGGGAGGATGCAGTGGCACGGGAGAGGAGGAGACGACGGCCGGTGGGTGTGGGAGAAGGGGGGAGGGAGAGAGGAAAGGAGGTGGTGGTGCGAGGGAACAGTTGCAAAGCTAGGATGAAAATAGAGGGTGGGCTCAAAGGACTAAGCTAAATTGTCATAAGCATTGTCTTTTATTCTTACGCAATCCAAGTTCATACTTGAATAGAAGAGAAGCAAAGCCAAAAAAAAAAAAACAAATAAGAGAAGTACAATGAAGGCACCGACAGCTCGACCTAGTGACCCCTCCTCTGTGGCTCTGTCCTCGCCTCCTCCGCTCCTCGGCCTCCGCCCTCCAATCCTGGCCATAGCGGCTCATCATGGCAGCTCCAGGCACCGGCAGATCCCCTCCCCTCCTCAGCTCCTCCTCCCTCCCCCTCCCGGGCTCTGGCTCACCGTGCCGCATCTTGGCAGATCCCCTCTTCTCATCCGTTTCTCCGTTCTCCTCCTCCCCAGCTCCAACTCATCGTGTCATTGCCCGCCGCCCCAGACTGCAGGCTTGAGCTTCCCCGTGCACCACGCGGCTTCCTACCGTCCACCAGGCCACACCTCCTCACACCACCACCCTGTCTTCCCTAGCTCCCTGCACGATCACCAGTCCGTCGCCACCCACCCGCCCATAGTTACTCTGCTTGGGTATGCCACACTCGTTCGATCCGGTGGGGTGGGCAGTGTGTGGTGGTTGCTAGTTGCTAGTTTAGTTGTGGGCCAGCTGCTGAGACATGACCCATCTTCATATGACTTCTAAACTCTTCCTGCCTCAACCTTCAGCTCTTGCATCCATGGTCCACTGGTCGTCGCCGCCACCAAGGGGGTGGGGCTAACGAAGCCCCCCCAGTGGATTCGCCACTGGGATCTTGTACCCAAGTACATGATATCTGTCGATGGAGTATAGATTATAGGAGCATTCATCTTCATAGGAAGCGTATCATCTGCCTTTGCATGAACGCTGGGTTTCTTATAGTGAATATGGGTAGTCGGATTCAAAGCGAACGGTACGGTGCAAATCGAGGGCTATAGTAACTAGTTCCTCTCGCACATTTTTAATGTGCTATACTGTAGTGGTGAAGCTAGAATAAAAATGGAGGGATGCTCAAAGGACTATGCTATTTTTTTTTACTAGAAACCGAAGAGGACTAAGCTAAATTGGAACAAACATAGTCTTGTGCAATCCAAATTTATACATGAATATAAGAGAAGCAAAGAAAAAAAAGATGCAATAAAGGTACCTTGCGTAGGGTTACCGGTGCTGGCAAAGGGTGGGCTCGAGCCCAACGAAGCCCCACTACTACAGAAAATGTCTTCACAGACGGTTCAAAAACGTCATCACAAACGGTTTTGTGAACCGTCTGAGTTTATGGGTCAGTGATGACATGAGGTCATCACAGACGGTTTTCGAACCGTCTGTGATGCATACTATCACATACGGTTATTAACTTAGAACCGTCTGTAATGGTTGACTATCACAGACGGTTTGTAGATGGAACCGTCTGTGATGTCTCTTCTCTATAAAGTCTCAAGCAAAGGTTGCTTGTGTGCTAAAACTGCTTCATATGTGTGTGTGTGTGTGTGTGTGTGTGTGTGTGTGTATATATATATATATATATATATATATATATATATATATATATATATATATATATATATATATATATATAGTTCTTAGTCCTCACCACTTTATCACATCCATGAAGACATGAGGATCATTGTGACATCCAATGATGTCAAACGTTAGACATGACAGATCGATCAATCAGAACCAACCATAGAACAACCAACCGCCTATGGTTGGTTCCCATACATGATGCCACTTTCCAGTCAGAGCACCTACGTGTCCACGCCATTTTCTAAATATAGCGACGTCCAATTACCTATCGACGACATCTAGGTAATTGGATGTCCATGTGCTCTTTTGACAGCCATGTTTTTTGAACTTGTAGTCTCGCTGAAGTTGCCCATTGGCTATTGTCTCTTCCTCCTCATGTCAGTGGACGCACTTCCTAAAGTTGCTAGATATGTAACACACACACACACACACATGGAATGGTAGGACATACCTAGGACGCAAGGGAGGAGAACTTGACCCAAGATAAACACTAACATACGCATAAAGGTGAAATGAATGGCGAGAGACAAAGTGAAGATCAAGTAGTGTAGTTTTTGACTCGTTTGGTCTTGTTTTGGAATAGAATACACACTAATTAATAAATAATTTGCATGTTAATTGCAGCTTTACAAATTAGCCTAACCTTTACAAATCTGAAAAGTTAATTGTAGCCAAGCCTTATCCAAACCACATCCCATGTAAGCCTCAGTATCCATCAGAAAGCATTAACAATTGATAATTGATAAGCGATAAAAATTAACAAGTAGCCAAGTTAAAACTTCAAACATAGAAACTTAAATATAGGGTTCAACCAAAAGCAAGGTGCTACTAGCCAACAGCCCAATATAGGAGTGGTTCAACTTAAGTTACATAACAAAATCAAATTCAAGTGGCAAGGCTAAATAAAAGACAACATGAGATTCTTAGTATGTACTAAGTTCCATGACTAAATAAAAGACAGCAAGGCTAAATAAAAGACAGCATAAGAACAAGCATCTGCATGGATCATTGCATTCATTTATATTTATGACTTCTCTACTTCTCTCTACATGTATATATTACACATTTACACTTCTATGCAATTATGCACTTCTCTTCATGTATGTATGTATTACACATTTAGAAGTCTTCTGGAAGCCATTGGCGCCCAGCGCCCATCTGGGCTTTAGCCAATGGCCATCACCATCAGCATCAACCAACAACCAGATAGCATCAAGAAGACAAGAAGGGGACTTACGCGTTAGTGGGAGAGCCAGAGAGGTTGGAGGCGTGAGGGAGGTTCGAGGTGGCGCAGCCGAGCCTGGCCGGGCAGAGAGGAGGAGGAGCCGAGTCTGCAAGATAGGGAGGAGGAGCTGTGGTCGGCAGACAATGAGGGAGGACTGGGACCTTGATCTAGTGACGCAGGGAGGAGGGAGCTTGATCCAGAGGTGCGGGAGCTGGCGGCGAGAAGGAGGAGGAGCTCGGTTCACATTAATACCAACAGCACAAACCAATAGGTGATAGATCTGTCTTACCTCGACATCGCTGGTGGAGAGGTAGCCAGAGTCGCGCACGCTAGGGAGAGGAGGAAGAGGGGAAGGCAGCGTCACCGTGGTGTCACAACCGGTGGCGATGGGGTCGAGCGGCGGCGTCGAGGTCGAGGGTACTCAGGTGGGGAGGGGAACGGATGAGAGTAAGGGCACTGGCGAGTGACGACGCGAGTTAGGGCGTAAACGGCAAACCCTAGCGGGCTCCTACTTATAAAGACATATCACAGACGGTTCTATTATGGAATCGTTAGTGATTCTTATCACAGACTTTATGGAACCGTCCGTGATATGTCTCATATCACAAACGATTCTATTATGGAACCGTCCATGATATGAGATATATCACGAACGGTTCTATTATGGAACCATCTGTGATATGGTTGTAGAACCGTCTGTGATATGGTTGTTCTCAAGTTCTATGTTTTGAGCATATATATATATTCTCGTGTATACATTTACATGACATGAAGAAATTACATGTTTATATGTCAATTTTGTCATTTAAATATCAATAAAATTTGCTTTAACTATGATTGATACATATATCACATGTATTGATATAATAAATTTGTTAACCACTAAACCGCCGATCGTGATAAATAGTTAATTCAACATATAATATAGTAACTTCACCTCCAAACTATATATATTTTTTCATTTTGGAATTTACATATGGAAAAATAGCATGGCCAGTCGCTTGTTACAAAGATTAAAAAAAAAGTAGAAACCTAAATAAATAAAAAATTTCTAGTGGCGGAGGTAGGCTGCCAACTCCGTTTTCAAAACTTTGTAGGTGGCGGTGGCATCGAACGGTTCGTGATCAGCGAACGAAACCCGAAATGCATCTACCCGCTGACGCGCTTATTCGAGTATCTCTCGAAGACCCTCGGACTGTTGAATCAAGAAGAATTGAGCCCATAGGCTCTCTTCCCTTACTTGAGGGGTCTCGGCATGGTTGATTCGCCGCCCACCGCCGATTAAACAGTCAAGTGACGGCAAGCCTCCCGAGACGCAACGTCGTTAGGAGGACCACGCCGATGACGCGTAAACTCGCCGGAAGTGGGAGATCACCCGAAGACGCGGCGGAGGAGGATGTCAAGACGGCGGAAGGTAGTCGCCACCGCCCAAGAAATCCTCGGACACAGGAGTGAAGACACTGTTGAAACAGTGTCTTTTCGCAGCATCCGCCAACGTACGGCGGGAGAGACGCTCGTAGAGTATGGCCAGGTAGACCAACAATGTCGGCGACAAGAAAACAGAATGAGCCATTTCTACTTTAGAAGTATAGAGTTATATATATATGTGGGGATAATCATCTTCGATGGCGGATGATCCGTTTTATAAAACAAGGAATAAATTCGGCGTATGAGACGAAGAGACACATCGGGGAGCCGAAGCGGCATTGATGCAGTGAAGAGACGCATCGGCAACGAAGAAACTCACCGAGCCGGGTTTACATTATCATGCATTTTATAATTAAAAACCGTCTGTGAAGTCTACAATTATCACTGACGGTTTGTGTTTAGAACCGTCTGTGATATTTCATAGACGGTTTTCAATATGAACTGTCTGTGAAGTCTACAATTATCACAGACGGTTTTCAATATGAACCGTCTGTGATATTACCTTTTCATGCACGGTTTTAACACATCCAGCCATACGCACGGCCTCTAAACAAAAACAATGCAGGATTGTGTTTAATACAGACGGTTTCGATCAACCGTTTGTGATCAGACGTCCAGTATTAGCATTTTTGTAGTAGTGCCCCTTTGGTGGCTACGTCCCTATTGGGGAAGGGAGGGGAGGCGGTGACGCCGCGACAGTGCACAGAGAGGAGGTATAGGCGGAGACGAAGGCGAAAGGAGAGGAGCCCACAGGGAGGAGGAGGTGCATGGGTGGGTGGGAAGGCAGACTGCGCGAGGGGTCGGATTGTAAACAAAATGGATGAGGGAGACGAGTCGAAGAATTTGGACGTTTCTCGAAGTACTTGGTTGCTATTTTGACTTAGTGGGGGCAACAAACGGAGCCAACAACTAGTATACATTAGGAGCAAAAATAAGGAGATAACGTGACACAATATTTTTACTAATTAGAATCCTCCTAACTATAGTATATACAATGCGTAATATACCTACTAAATATATGCTGGTATTTCGTCCAAAATTTTGAATGTTTGATTGAGTGAACACCCATGAAACACGGAGCTAGGTCCCGCCCGGGCAGCCAGGCTTAATGCAGTACGTACGTTACCGGGCGCACGCAGTACGTGTTACGTACGTACCTCCCCGGCTGCAGACTTGTGTCGGTCGAGATGGACGCTAGCTAGCTCTGGATCGAGAGAGAGAGAGAGAGAGAGAGAGAGATAGATAGACACACACACCTAGGCGATCGAGGTCGATAATATGCACGTGTACATATCAACATGAATGCGTGGCGGATCCGGATCGAGCAGGAGCAGTGGCCACTCACGGACATCGCGACCGATCCCGGCGCGAAGACGACACGACGCACATGCACTCGATCATCGCGCGGTACATACGTACGTAACCTAGCTCAGCCCCCTATACCTAATCATGGTGGCTTCTGGCGATGGGTTCGAATATCTGTATTTCAAACCTTTATTTTTCATTTGAGCACTTATAATATTTTAATTTTACACTTTTTTTATATATATATATATATATATATATATATATATATATATATATATATATATATATATATATATATATATTCACCCACACCTCCCAAACACATGGGTCCACCCCACACAGGTCCGGTGGCGGATCTAGACCTCGTGTTGGGTGGGCTGAAGCACCAGTCCAACCTATTAGCACCATGGAGTACCCATATACCACCAATCCTCTCCTCGACTCCTCCTCAACCCTAACTCTACGTACGGCTGCGCCTCCTCTTGGCCTCCTCATCCCAACTCACTCCTGCTCGCGGCTCTGCCCTTTGGCCTCTACTTGTGGCTCTCCCTCTCGGCTCTCATTGTCCCGCAGGCCACAGCGTGCATGCCGTGCACACCGCAACGCCTTGCTGCCTCCCTCTCTCACCTCTGTGGCTCTCCCTCCCGCAGCACCGCACCTCCCTCTCGGTTCCCAGTCTCCCTCTAGTGCCCGTGACTCTCCCTCGCGCAACACCGCGTTGTGCCACCGACGATGCCACCCTCTCGGGCCTTGGCTCCCAATATCCCTCCCTGCTCCCGCAGTGCCTCCCTCTTCGGCCTTCGCGACTTTCCATCCCACAGCGTCGTGCCTCCCTCTCGGCTCCCAGCCTCCCTTCGGTGTCAGCGGCTCTCCCTCCCGCAACGCCACATCGTGCTGCCAGCAATTCCTCCCTCCTAGCTCCCACAACGCCTCCAAGTTTGTAAATTTATGTTTTGCTCTCACAGTCCCACTAGTCAATAGACAGTAGTCACTCCCAACTCCCAAATTTCAATAACTAATTAGAATTGTATATTGCTACTTGCTAGTATTTATATATTTTTCAAAAGATGCCTCTAAGAAAAGTTTTTCAAAAGGGGCCAACTTGTCACATTCATTGTTGATGTGAGAGATGATGAAGATTTCTTAAATTGTAATGATCTCAGAAATATTGTTGTGAAGATGGTTCAAACTGACAAACATACATATTCCCTATTGGTGTATCGCCTCATTGAACTTGCCTTGATTTTTCCTGTGGCAACAACGACAATTGAATGGACCTTTTCTTCTATGAATCTTGTTAAGATTGAGCGTAGAAATAGAATGAGCCACAATTTGATGAATGATAGTATGCTATGCTATATTGAGTGAGATATGTTTGCAACAATTAAAGATAGCATTTTCAAAGTATGAAATCATGTCGGGACAAATTACCTCATGCTAGACCTTAGTGGTATGTTTCATTGTTCTGTATTTGTGAATTTACCATTCATGTCGTTTGTCATCCCGACTTATGATTTATATATGCTACTATGTCTATACATGTAGCTAGTGTGGAGACATGTTGGTTTGGTGGATCGAATCTCTCTTAATTGGGTATTTATTCTAGCTAGAATTCTTTTTTCAACGCCATTGTCTATTTCACTGTTGTGTCAGTGGTTATGTATTTTTCCTAGGCTATAGTTTAATCGCCATCTAGTAAGATTTCTAGCATGTCATGAGTTAGCACTACCATTGCTCTATTTATGGGTCTGCCACGGTCTGCCACTGATCCCAGTCAACACCGCCACAGTCCCAGGTGCACGTTGTCTACCCCCCCTCTCCCTCCCCTGAAGCCATCGCCTCCCAATCTGCAGGCTACTCTCACACGCTGCAAGCACTCACCTCACCTTCATCGTGGCATCCGAGCATACTTAGACCTGCGAGCCACATGACTCAGATGACGCGTGCGTACATGCCATTATACTCATGCTATATAGGCAGGAGTATGAGCTAAAGTAGAAATAATTTGTGAAATGGAATGCGTGTGTTGTCGTTGGTTGGTTCTTGGCAGTTAGGGCTGGAAATGAGCCAAGTCGAGTCCTCGCTCAAGCTCGATTAAACAGGACGAGTCAGAAACTTAGCTCGGCTCGGCTAGACAGTAGGCTTGAGCGGACTCGTGAGCCCTTGCGAGCCTAGCTGCCATAAAACTGCTTCTTGACAACTTCATTTGTCCAACCGGATGATTTCTTGCAAGGCGTGAATGAAATGCAAGCGACAAAATAATAAGTTCACAAACAATTGGTTCAATTGCATGCATTCAGTCATTCAACAGAATGCATTTAGTCGCTTGGTGATTACAAAGTAGAATAAGTAAGGGTGAAAGACGGAACATGGTAGACTTGGGCAATTCCTACCAGTCATCCACTCATCGTACACAACGATTTTGCAAACAAAACTGAACAACATTCAACAGTCCAAAATAACAATCCAAACCACATGACCAAAATATTTTATTGGTTCATATTTAACAGTCCATGCTTAACACTAAATCTATAATTAAGAGTTCTAACTTCTAATTCATAAATAGACTTCATAGTTCAGGAATAGCAAGTAAGAAATCAAACAAAAGTCCAAAAGGTCTTGTATTATGCGAAGGCCACCAAACAAAAGGTCCTCTTGTCAACTTGTCATAACATCATCTTGTCATCCAAGCATCCAACCTTCCTACAATACACAATCAGACTATTTGCCATTTTTAGCAACTCATTTGTACATAACCTCGAACAAAAGAGTGCAAAGGTTGGAAAATGCAGATCTGACAGCAGAGAGAGAGAGAGAGAGAGAGAGAGAGAGAGAGATGCATGTGCACATACATGTCCATACCCAAACATCATTGTTTGCTACAGTTTTGATAAGTCATTTGTTCACCGAAACATCAAAGGTCATATCTCAGAATTTTGTGAAATCTTTCATTCTAGGGTAACCATAGTTAGCAAAGAACTTAACTTGGTAACTATTGATTGAATGAAACGTTCATCTTTAGCACCTATAGTAAGAGAGCCAGATAATAAAGCTGAAATTCTAGTTTTCAGCTTGGCCTTAGCTATGTTTTGCCCATTAAATTAAATTAAGTAATGAACTAAAATTGAACAATAGGTTCATACAGTGGAACAATAGAGGGAAGATATACTGTTTGCAAATAAGTAAAAAAGGAAATTAGTTATGACAGGAGTTTCAGAATTTGTTATGTGTAAAGGAAATTTAAGTATTGAAAGAAAATGAAGATACAATATTGATGAGAAACCAGTATCGATGTGATCATTCCAAGTTCCATCTCACCTTATTTAAAGGTGCCTTGGATGTAGCTGGAGATGCACTCGATGAGCTGAGGAGGCATCGCTCGGTTGCGCGTTCGCTCGCTAGTGCCGAGGCGGAGGTCCCGGTGTCAGCGACAGACTTCTTCCTTTGGTGCGCACGAGACTCCATGCTCCATTCGTGCTCCATACGTGGACGGCGAGGATACAGCGCCGGGCACAGAAGCAGATTGTCGCGCTCCACCCGTCGGTGAGTGGTAGGGCGGCGGAAGGAGCGACGAAAGGAGGGGGGGGGGGGGTCAGCGGAGAAAGGGGCGGAGGGAGGGCGGGGCGACGAAGGAGGATGGGCCAGCGGAAGGAGGACAGGGCGGCGGGGAAAGGGCCGGAAGGAGCGGTCGGGTGGCGGAGGACAGGGCGACAAAGGAGCGGCGAAAGGCTCGATTTGGATTGAGAATTTCGAACAAGCAATGTCATCGAGTCGTGTGTCGAGGGTTCACTTGAAAATGAAATGGGCTAAGAATCCTGGGCTAGGGCTAGGCCGGTAAGCAGCCTACGAGCCAAACAAGCTTCAAGAGCGGCTGGCCGCTCGAATCGAAAATGTTGCAAGCTATAAAAAAGACTTGACTCTGCTCGAGAACGTCACGATTCACGACTCCGAGCTGGCTCGCGAGTTAGAGCTTTTTTTTTTCTTTCCCCCAAACCCCATGGGCAGTAGTGATCGTGTCTGCGAGATAGAGTGCGATACAATTACGAAAAAACTCACCTCCTTGAGGCGCGTCAACCGAAGAAGAAAAAGGCTGCCCGGATCTAGCACCGTTCCCACTGCGACAGCACAAAAAAGCAAAGCAAATATTGTGGGCGAGGGGGAGGTAACATGAGACAAGCCAAAAACCGGCCTTGCGCTGCTACATACAAAACCACCATGGTTTGGTTTTGCGTTGGGCGGTTTTGCTTACCTTTCGAGGTGTTTGTTCGCTTTCAACCAGCACCTTTGTGGCCATTGAGGAGAGAGAGAGTGAGAGAGAGAGAGAGGCCATGGTTTGTAGGCGAGGTAGGTAGGTACAATACAAACAACAAAAGCAAAAGAGGAAGAAGGAACAATCAAGCCGATGATCGATGGACGGCCATATATACGTGCATGCATGGCCTTTTCCTCTCTTCTTCCTCAGCCAATGTGCCGTCTATTCCTCATCAGTCTTGACACTAGCCTTCCCTTTAACAGGCGTACGTATACGGTGAAGGCATGTGCAATATCTACTGCTTTTTCGTGAGTGTCATGTATATATGTGCTACTCCTATATGTGATGAGAGTACTTATTACTAATTAAGAGGGCTCGTTTGGTTTGTTTAGTGCCTTTATTCTGTAATCAATAGTTAATCTCATCCTGTATATATGCACGATCGATTTTGTCCGTCAGTTCGACATCATATAAGCTAATTAAACTTTCACATGTCAAACAGCACTACTGCTCTCACTGAACATCGTCTTATGCCGGCGTTGTTGATCATGTCTCACTTAATTGTACGCTCTAATCAAACAGATATATTCGTCACTATGCTGCATTTCACAAATGATCTTACTACTCATTAACAATACTGGCTTGATTGTTGATCTTGGCATGCATGGATCGTGTGATGCATACTGCCTTCAGTTCTTCACACCTTATAAACACTATTTGCCAGTACAGTCTACATGCACATGCAGCAGCATCGGCCTGTAAGTTGAGGACGATGAGTTGGTGTCCAAGGCAAGCAACAGCTAGCTATATTACCAGTGCAAACTGAGACGTCAAGACTGACATACTGTTGCTTGATCTTGGCATGTTGTCGATCGTCGTTGTAGCCATATTCCCAATACATTGGGCAAGCACAGCCATGGCAACTTGATGCTCGATCAGTTCATTGATCGACTGTTGGGTTACTCATACACATCGATTGAGCTGATTCTGAGTAACAGGTGCCACCAACTAAATTCTGGAGTATAATCATCTATATATATGATGCTAGATGAGAGAACAGTTATTGTGAGCTGTGACAGCTACTCCGTTACAGAGTGCATGTAGACTGTACTGGCACTTGGGCCGGCCGGTTTCGACAGCTCCTAATATACTGTTTTGTTTAAAAAATATTTCATTATTTCAATAGTGGTCACACCAGTACATTGCTTATGATCAAGAATTGGTTTAACTAAAGACACCACCAATTCATATCTCAAAAGAGAAATAACTAATGGCGTCAGGTTCAGTATATGGATTAATTGATTACTTGCAGAAAATCATGATTATATATAGGCCAGACGATGCTATCAAATTAAAGTGCATGTGATGTGACTGTTTACTAGAGTATAAACAAGTGGTGTGCATTATAGTTACTCCTGAAACAGCTAGAAAGCCTACAAGGCCGGCAATCTGGCCATGGGAGAATAACCTAGTCCAATTCTGTGAAACCAGGAGCACAAAATCAAAGGTGACTGAATAAACCCTCCTGGTCTGCAGAAAACTTGACAGCATCCACTTTGCAACAGAAAAAAAAACAATATTACTATCTGAATTTTAAAGCCACTTGTAACATGAACAAGAGCCAGACTGCTCACCTTTATTCTGTATCCGGGCACACACTCCCCAAGCAAGACTGCCGCGGTTCCTGACCTGAAGATGACTAGCAGCCATCCCTTTCCGATTCTCTGGAATACAAATCACATATAGGCAGTTTTGTTCTCTTCTGCTGCTGCTACCACCAAAAAGAAAAAAGAAAAGAAAGGAAGGCAAATTGATAGAGCTAGATGGATAAACTAATCTTACTAATGCAACGAAACTTTAGAACTAGAAACTATAGCTAATCTGAGAAACCTAGCAGAGTATTGTTATTTGTTAGGTAAGGCTTGTGCTTATCTGTAGTACATTGGGCAGCACTGTGATTAGTTTTAAGGTCCATAGTCCACATCAGTACATCACTACAGAGAGGAGAATACATATGCCCATACAAGGAATGATTCATCTTACTACCATTGCCAGAATGTAATCCATTGATTATACAAGGTGATCCTACCTCCACCTGCTCACTGGACTGGAGTAGCAGCTAACAAGGGACTCGACAGCTCTGTCCAGAGTCCAGACTTAGCTGAGGTCCATGAGCTAGCTAGCTAGCTGACGTGGAGCACTGTGGTCCACAGTGAGCATCCCCATGGCCATGGCACCACACAGAATCACAGATGTACACCATCTCCCTCAAAAAGGGCCACGGAGGACACGTGGGGTTCCCGTGGGCCCTACCCTGCAGTCTTACATTGCCAATGTATGGATGAGCAGGGAACCTGACACAGTCTCTGCTGCCCCCGCAACCGCAAAGCCGTTTACGATTCAGACACACCTGTGGGTCAAACTTTGCCGCCCCACACACTCCCTCGCTGGGATCCCCTGCAAGCTCAAGTTCTCAGCACTCAGCAGTGACTGATGCAAGCAAAGGTTGATGCTTGTGTGCAGTTTCTACCCAACCACAGATGATCTATATGCTATTCTGTACCTTCTTAGGAGGCTATCAGTGATAATTATTTGATTAATGTGTCACAGGATTTCATCTGGTACTCATACTGTAATGTCACTGTAATAATTATTTGCTTAATGTGTCACAGGATTTCATGTGGGAGTCTCATGAGTGTTGAGCGTTCCAAGTGGATGAAAGTTTGTGCCCGCAACGACCATCCAAAAAGATGGTTTTGGATCCTTCCTGGTTCCTCCTAGTTTTACTAAACCCATTCATTCAGAATGACATTGGTATTTGCTAATTTGGCCCTTGCACACGAGGCATGCTAACCTCGAGTCGAGGCCCGGGTTGGATTGTCTTCTCTAGCTCAACGAGGCCAGCTAATTAACAAAGGCAGTGCAGTTCAACCCCAATTGTGCTGTTCACAAGCTCCTAGTATACAACGGCTTACCATAAAATTTACTACATAGTGATCTCTACATGTTTTATATCTTTCTCTCTTTTTTTTTTCAAGAATAAAACCACACACAATTCGGCACATATATTTTTTCCCAAGGCAACAATAACTCAACCTTTATGTCCAACAGACGCATCATATCTCTTGCCTGTTCCCTCCCCTACAGCTTACTAATGAAAAAGGCATTACACACAAGAAAAGGAAGAGCTACACATACAAACATACATACTCAGTAGATCCTACCTAGGACTGAAAAAATATCTTGAGGCTTGCGAGCTTACTCGAGCTCGTCACAGCTCAGCTCGGGCTCGTGAATTTTCGAGCCGAGCCGAGCCCCATTTGTAGCTCGTTGAAAAATCGAGTCAAGCTCGAGCTGGCTCGCGAGCCAAGTTTTGCTCGGCAGTCGCCCAAGCCCAGCCCAGTAGGAGCCCCACCAATTGTGTCTCCCCTGGTCCCCCTGTTCCCCAATCCCCATCTAGATCCCGATCCCCTTCCCCTTTCCTCCCAACTCCTGGCTCCCGTCCCATGACTCCCGTCCGTCGCCGAGCTCGTCTCGTCCTCCTCATCCTCATCGGCCACCTGCTCCATCCACCGCCGTCTCCTCCTCACCGGCCACCTTCTCCATCCGTCGCCTCCTCCTCCTCCTCACCCGCCGCCCCGTCCTCCCCCTGGCCGCGTTCTCTTCTCCCTCCGTGCTCCTACCTTCCCCCGGTGCTCCCCTCGTCCTCCCCCCGGTGGCTCGGCCCGTGCTCCACCTGGCCCCGTGCTCCAAATCGCGAATTCCCCAGAAAGCCATGAAGCTTCGGTTGCGGTCCATGGACGTGGGCGGCGCTGCCGCCGAGACCCACGACCACGCTCTCCGATCTGAAGGCCTTCCTCGCCGCCAAGCTCTCCGGTGAAGCGCGATTGTTTCTTGAGTTTGATTTGGTGGTGGGACAGCGAGGTTTTTGTTTTGGAGGGATTTCTTGAGAGAGGGATGACGACTGCGGGGAAGGTGATCTGCTCCGTGGAAGGCCTCTGCTCTGATTCGTCTTCTTTCTTGTTCTTGCCATTGCGATTTGGCGATCAGTATGGGGGATTTTAGACATCAATGGTGCTTCTCGGGCTGGGAGGGCTTGTGTTAGTGTTCTTATTACATAGCTCTGAAGGATCTGCTTGCGCACGAACTCGAACTCGGTGACGGCCGACGGGCAACGGCAGCAGAGAGGCGAGCGCGATGGAGGGCCTACTGGAGGTGGCTGCGAGAAGGTGCTCGACGTGGCTCGTTTTCAAAACAAGCCGAACCAACTGTTAAAACGAGCTTAAGCGAGCCGAGCTCGACTCGTTTCCAGCCCTAATCCTATCCCAGGGTTCACAAGTCACAATACTACAAAATAGAATTGAGAGCCTCTCTCTCTACAAACTGCAGTAGTAGAATAGCACAAAGAAAGGCCTCACGCCCCATCAGGACCAGGATTAAATTATACAGAGAGAGAAATGAAAGAGAGGGAGATAGGCATAGGGAGGTGAAAAGGTATGATTCCTTTCGAATGCCATCCCATCCCTAGGCTCCAGAGGACCAAAGCAGGCATGCCCCTCTCTAATGAAACCCCCAACCTACCTTAATAGCACTGTTTGCCATTTATTACAGGGAATAATTGTCCCCTTCCATCCTCCATATATTAATCCACCCCTCACCATGGCTGGACAGACCCTTCTCAAAGCTCACAGGCCACAAACACCGCAGTAACCACCGCTTTTGTTTCTCCCTCCCTCTCTTCTCTTGAGTCTCGCAAGCCAAGAAGAAGCTGCAGTGAGGGAAGGATGGAGCTGGAAGAGCAGGCCTTCTTGGAGGAGCTCTTCTCCCTGAGGAGGGACGCGTGGGAGTGCAATGCCATGGGGGACTTCTTCTCCCCGGCCTGCGCCGCCATGGATTGCTTCCAAGAACGCCACCAATCCACTGTCAGTGTACTCCCCACCTTCACGGCCGCCTACGAGCAGCCGGCGGCGCCTGGGTTCGACTGCCTCAGCGAAGTCTACGGGAACGCGGCGTTCGGCCCCAATGCCGGCGCCGGCGACTACGGCAGCGAGATGGGGTTTCTTGATGTCATTGAGCCCAAGGTGCCCCTGGTGGACGGAGGCCTTGGAGTCTGCAAGGTGGAGCCCGGGCTGGTGGAGGGTGGCGGCGGGTTCAACGCCGGCGCCGTGCCGCCAGCGCCAGCTTCGAAGAAGAAGAGGGTGGAGGGCATGCCGTCCAAGAACCTGATGGCCGAGCGCCGCCGCCGCAAGCGCCTCAACGACCGCCTCTCCATGCTCCGCTCTGTCGTGCCCAAGATCAGCAAGGTACTACGTCGAAAACACAAGGGGAAAAACACTTCCTTTTTAGTTCTAGATTACTTGCAAGAACAATAATCTTAGCACAATGGGGTATTGATTGGAGATGATGTCTCAACGTGTTCTTGGCTCTTGTAACTAGATGGACAGGACATCGATTCTTGGGGACACGATCGACTACATGAAGGAGCTGCTGGAGAGGATCAGTCAGCTGCAGGAGGAGATCGACGAGCAGCATCAGGAGCAGGAGACGCCGGGCGTGCTCAGCGTGTTCCGGGAGCTCAACCCCAACGAGATGCTCGCCAGGAACACCCCCAAGGTAAAGAAAGCCATTACTACTAGCCACAAAATTGGAATGCTGCGCGCTGTCTTCATTGGGAGCGTGAGAAGATTGAGGCGTTCATGTCGGCGGTGTGCAGTTCGACGTGGAGAGGAAGGACGGCGGCGACACCCGGGTGGAGATCTACTGCGCGGCGAAGCCGGGGCTGCTGCTGTCGACGGTGAGCACGCTCGACACGCTGGGGCTCGACATCCAGCAGTGCGTCGTCAGCTGCTTCAACGACTTCGGCATGCACGCCTCCTGCTCCGAGGTGCCCATAATCCATCCATCAATTTACCAGTCTTGTTTCTTCGGCTACATACATACATGTTACAGATTACCGTATACTACTAGTTGTCCAAGCAAATTTGAGACAGCAAGTCGGATTGATGAGTGGTCGGTGATTTTGGTTGCAGATGCAGAGGGAGAGGATCAGCGCGGACGTGATAAAGCAGGAGCTGTTCAAGAACGCAGGCTACGGAGGAGGCTGCTTGTAGAGCGAAGAACTGAAGAAGAGAGCAGATAATAAAGTAGTAGCAGTAGTGGTGGTGGTAGCAGCAGTAGGGCAGGGGCGACGAAGGCAGGCAGGCAGATTTGGGAGGCCTTTTAGCGATCCATCTCCCCATCATAACGATGTATGTTGCTGTGATTAAGAAACTTTCTCTTAACAAAGCTCGGAGCCTTTCTAATGATTGATCCAACCTTGCACTTTTTCGCCATTTTCAATGCTCCTAAGCTCTGTTCCTCCTGCTGTATCAAAGAAAGGAGGCTCTCCATCCAGTTTGTGATTTTAAGATGGCCAATGGCCACAGCTGAATCACGTAGAGCCACTAGTAACTAGCAAGTAGTAGCACCCCACGCCACCCCACCCCACCAGCTGCTCTTGCATCTTTTGGCTGTCACATATGTCTCAAGCTGTCCGTCCAATTTGACTTGGGCCACACCGGATTCCGGCCGCACAAATCAACAAAGTGAACGCCCAAGCTCCATCTTTACTGATCAAGACGGCATGGATGTGGGGACTGATTGAGACTTGCACAGGCTCCAAACTTTGTTTCTTCTCCCTCGCGTTGGAGCGGGTCGCTTTCGCTCCCCTCCTCTTTTGCTTGCCTCCCTGCATAAATTCCTTTCTCTAAGGTGAGAAAGGGATTCACCACCTACGCGGATCAATGCCCCTTGTCTTATCTCTTGGCCTTCTTGCCCAGGAGGAGGTTGGGGACCATTTAATAACTAATCCTCACTGCAATGGAATACCCTCATTAGCAGGAGAGCCGAGCTAAGCTACCCATCATTGACCCCAAGTTTATGTTGTCTAATCAACCAGACAGAGATCGTGGTAGCCGTCTCTGCCCAATTCTGTTCTTCAGCAACTCTGAATTTTTATAATCCCTACCTAAAGCCAGCCTCATCTTCAGCTATCCCGGATCTCTAGAAATTTGGGCACTATTGGCCTTTGCCCACTAAAATTACAAATCTAGCCCTTTTTTTTAGATAATGGAAGAGAAAACCTCTTCCTACTCAGATCCGAGGATACACACACAGTAAATTATTACATAAACCAAGAATTCTTAACCAAGCTAGACAGTAGCCCTATAAACCATAATGAAGCGGCCAAACTTACGCCGCACAACATAAACCAACGCAAATTAAAAGCCGAAAAAACCAGTAAACATCCTTCTGAAGAGTAACAATGCTATAGAAGTGTTTCAAACATCTCGAAGCCTATTACATAGTTTCCACCCATTCTTGTAGAAGATCTCCCTTGTAATGACCTCCAATACTTTGCTCCCAGCTACCAAGGCCTCCCGTCTTCCATGGCATTGCAAAGCTGATCAAGAGTGGATCCAATGAATGCACCTGAACATGACCTGCAAAGGATGGTCAATAATTTTCTTGTCGAAAACGACATCATTACGACATAACCAGATAGATCAGCAAAGTGCTGTCGCCCCACCAAAATAGTTGCTTTTGATTCCGCATTAAAACCTAATAACCAATTCCCAAAGATATTGCGAATAGTATTAGGTCTATTAATATTAAAAGCAATTTGGACAATGCGCCAAGTAAAACGGGCAAAGCGACAATCCAAAAACAAATGTTGTATGGTCTCTTTTTTTATCACAAAAACTACAATTTGTATCACCTCTTTAGTTTCGTTTTAATAAATTATCCTTAGTCAGAATTACTCCTCTACAAAGATACCACAAGAAAATTATTATCTTAAGAGGTACTTTAACTTTCCATAACTTCTGACATTGAAAACGACAATTGGTATCACCCAAAACATCATACATAGATTTGACGGAAAATTGTCCATTCTTATGCAAATTCCATCGAACCGAATCCTTATCCATGGTAAGATGAGCATTGGCTATTCTCACCATCAGATTATTGAAGACCATCAAATTTGATCCAATAATCGCTCTCCTAAAACTCAACATTAAAGGGGTAGTTCCTAGAACATCCGCAACCAAAGCCTATTTCTTCCGGACTACCTCAAACAAAGTTGGATAAATTTTATGAAGGGGTCGATGCCTAATCCAAATGTCCTTCCAAAATCTGATTTGTTTTCCATCCCCAAGATTAAAAGAACAGTGTTGAATAAAATCATACTTTACCTTCATCAATCCCTTCCAAAATTGGGAATCCCCTGGTTTACTCTCAACTTGAGAAACATACTTATCATTCAGATACTTATTTTTAATCAATTGCTGCCAAATTCCTTCCTCATTCAAAAGCTTAAACAACCATTTAGCCAAAAGACACTTATTTTTTGTCTCGAGGTTTTGAATTCCCAGGCCACCTTGTTCTTTGAGCCTACAAAGAATATTCCATTTAGCCAACCTATATTTTTTTTATGGTTGTCACTCTACCAATAAAATCTGGACCTAAAAAAATCTAATCTTTTAAGAACCCCTTTGGGTATCTCAAAGAACGAAAGCATAAACACAGGGAGGCTACTCAAAACCGAATTTATAAGGACCAGTCTGCCTCCAGCAGATAAATTTTTCCCTTTCCAATTGCTCAACCTTTTTTCGAAGTGATCTTCCAAACCCTTCCATTCATTATTCCTTAACTTTCTATAATGAATCGGAATACCCAAATATTTAAAGGGTAAAGAACCCCTCTCACATCCAAATAAATCTAGATATTGAGATTCAAAATATTTTGCTTCTCCAAAGCAAAAGAGCTCACTTTTATTAAAATTAATATTTAAACCCGAAAGTTGCTCAAACGCACAAAGAATAAGCTTCAAATTTTTTGCTTGATCAAAATTGTGATCCATGAAAAGAATAGTATCATCAGCATATTGAAGGATAGAAAGACCTTCATCAACCAAATGTGGTATGATCCCATTCACATGACCGTCATTCTTAGCCCTTCCAATCAAAATAGCTAACATATCCGCAACAATATTAAAAAGAATTAGAGACAGAGGGTCCCCTTGCCTAAGCCCTTTCTTGGATTGAAAGTAAGGTCCAATGCTATCGTTAATCTTAATTCTACACGCCTCGCAACGAATTTGTCAATCCAAGCACACCAACTTGGAGAGAAACCCTTCATTCTAAGAGCTTGTTGCGTAAAAGGCCATTTGATCTTATCATAAGCCTTTTCAAAATCAATCTTAAGAATGATACCGCCTAATTTCTTTTTATGAAGCTCATGGATTGTTTCGTAACACAACTACTCCTTCCATAATATTTCTCCCCGGCATAAAAGCCGTTTGAGATGATCTAACAACCTTTTGGGCAATGCCCATGAGACGATTAGTACCTACCTTAGTAAAAATTTTAAAACTCACATTTAAAAGGCAATTGGCTCAGATTATTGAATTTGTCGTGCATCTTCTTTTTGGAAGTAAAGAAATGACACCAAAATTTAGCCTGGAAAGAGGTAAATAGCCTCTATGAAAATCTCAAAAGAGAGCCATCAAGTCATGTTTAATAATGTTCCCAAAGACTTGATAAAATTCAGCTGGAAAGCCATCTAGACCCGAAGCATTATTATGCTCCATTTCAAAAATTGCATCTCTCACTTCCTCTTCAGTAAACTCGGCAGTAAGATAATCATTTTCAAAATCAGAAACTTGAGGTATATCATCTATGATAGTCTCAACCATGGAAAAGTGATTGCTATGAGGAGGTCCAAAAAGACCTTTATAATAATTTGTAATGTACTGCTTTAAATGAACCTCACTCGAAATAACACCCTCCTCTTGTTCCAACCGAAAAATTTGTTGCTTCCTATGCTTACCATTGGCTATCAAATGAAAATACCGAGTATTACTATCCCCTTCAAGCAAATGCTTCGACTTAGCCCACTGATACCATTTGATTTCTTCCTCTCGCAGTAAATGTGCAAGACGCTCATTAGAACTGTGCTTAAGATTAATCTCAACATTGGATAAACCTGTAGACTCAGCTTTCTTATCAAGATTATCAATGATATTCAAAAGATGTTTTTTCTCTAACTTAGACGCTCCACTAGTATTTTTAGCCCACCCTCTGAGAAATTGTATAAGTGCTCTAATTTTGTTTTGCCATTGGTCAATTGCAGAAATATCAACATAATTGTGTTGCCACACTTTATCCACTAGATCAAAAAACCCATCCCTCTTAAGCCAGCCCAACTCAAATTTAAACATATGCTAGTTCCCAGTATCAGAGGTAGCCCCAGTGTTAAGAACAATAGGCGTATGATCAGAAAGAACACGTTCCAGAGCATTTACAGTGGTTAAAGGGTATTTCTATTCCTAAGCCGTACTCACAAGGATTCTATCAAGTTTTTCAAAAGTGGGATTATCCAAATTATTTGTCCATGTAAATTGCCTACCCGACAGCCTAAGTTCTCTTAAGTCTAGGCTCTCAATAACAGCATTAAAAAGAAAAGGATAATGCCGATCAAAATTATCATTATTTTTCTCGTCACCGCGCCTTATAATATTAAAATCACCACCAATAAGAATAGGCAAGGTTTCTTTGCTACACTCAACTAATTCAATTAGAAATTTATCTTTATAAGTCGGTTGTGCAAAGACCATACACAACCACAAGAATCCATTGAACCCATCTTCTTTATTACGAAATGAAGCTTAATAAAAATCTCCTAAAAATGGAGCCAACCTCAAAAACAGCCATGTTCACACCAAGTAAAATACCCTAGAACGGCGAACGGCCATGGGGTAGAAGCAAAAAAAAAAAATCCATACCACCACTAAGATGTTTTAGATACTAATTGGAAAAATCCTTCTTAATAGTTTCTAAAATAGCAACAAAATCCATATGTTGTTCCTAACTAACTCAAGAATGAATCTATGCTTCATTTGGTCGCCAAGACCCTACTGCTCCAAAAACACCTTTCATTACTTCTTTTGTTTGTTTTTGATGCGAGATTCAACAACTTTTGCAAGCGCTTTCTTAACACCCGTTCTTTTCTTTTTGTGTGAGACCAATTGCAAATCATGATCATCACTTACAGCCAGTTCCTCATAACACAAATCGCTACACAAGCTATTTAAAGAGGTTAAATCAAGGCTATCGGTTTCCTCATCTAAATCATTTTGGGAGGTATGTTCTTTTCTAATTTTGCCTGAACAAGCCAAACTACAAGCCAATCTACCAAGTTCGGTCTTTTTAATAGCTTCTAAAGAAGATGTCTTTTCCAAATTATTAGTTCCTAAAGAAATTCCTATTTGATTCAATTTAGAAATAGCAACCTCATTTGGAATATCCAAAATTGAAAATGCATTATTTAAATTAGTACCTTTGCTCTCCTCCAAGTTTTTAACCTTGGCCCTTCGAACAGCCTTCACCAAGGAGTCCTCATCCACTCCACCTTTGTTCGCGAGACACTAGCTCCACCTTGGCTCCTGCTTCGAAACCATACCAGCCGACCCCTCTTCAATTGCCACTATCCCCACTGACCTCCCCCTTTTCTGAACCACTATCCATCCCAAACCATCGGATAGCGGCGCCCCCGTCGATTGTTCTCGCGTCATCTTTTCCGCTGTACCATCTGACCCTCCTTCCTTGGGTATAACCAACAGCTGTAAAATTGAACCCTCAGGCCCTCCTAGAGACAGATTCGCCTCCTGGGGTCAGCGGCATAACTGCCTCCGCCGAGTCCCTCTCCAAATCTACATCACAGGCCGGCAAGACTCTTTGAACCGGTACCACTTGTTGCCACAACACCATTGCCCCCTCTATCGCGGGAACCTTGACCTCCACTATTTTCAGTCCACTCAAACTCTCTTTGACAACCTCTTGCTGTGAAATAGGGATGACACAACCGAGACTATTGCCAAGAACTGGATTACCAGCTTGAGGTGCTATCCCTCTTATCCCTAAATTCCAATTGTAACCCCCCTCCGAGCGTAGTTGATCTAGAGGTTGGCACTGCCTCCGCCGCGCTGGGTCGCAGCAGTAGTAGTATGCGCCAAGACGCCAGTGACAAGAAGGTGTCGCGCCCTACAGATAAAGCAGATCGCAATGCAAATGTGAGTCAGGGCTGCAGTAGGTGCGATCGCCCATGCCCGCCCCTCGCGTTCTGCAACAGCTTGTCCGCCTTCGGCCCCTCAAGTGCTCGCATCGTTGGCCCGTGGCGTGGTTGGCCCAACATGTCATGGTCGGCACGCCTGTTGCCTCGCAAGCGATAAAACGAGCCCAACGCCAGGAAGGAGAGAACCAAAGAGGAAGAGCGGCGCTATTATTTTCATGTTGAGACAGGAAGGAGAGAACCAGAGAGGAAGAGAAGGGAGAAGCGAACCAGAGAGCAGTTGAAGTTCACGCAGTTGCAGTAGTTGTGTATCGTCTTGTGAGCACCTAGAAAAGGTAATTATCATCGACATGTGACTATAGTTTGAGCAATGTGATTAGCACGTAATTAGCTGAATGATAGCTTCTTATTGTAGCACATCAGTAGTTAAGTTTGTGTAGTTGGTGTATGCCCTTACTTGACTTAGAAGACCTAGTGTTGTTACTATGGTAAAGTTTTACTCGGTGTGGGAAATTACATGCATGACGTATATGTGCTTAGACGTAAAATTACACAATGACATGCATAGTCTCATGAACTTGAGCATAAAATTTCAAAAATATTCCGATGTCGTTTAACGTGTAATTCAAATGTGCATGAGATGCAATAGAAATATAATTGAAAACATGGAGTATTAGAAGATGGTGTAAAGTGGGCGCGACAAAATTTATAGAAGAATTCATTTGAAAAACCCACAAATATATTTATATAACTGAAATAATATTTTGAATAATTTGGAACATGTTGTCAAAACGATTTAAATGGAAACAATGGCTAGTACACATAACATTAGATTTCCTAGATTTTTTGAGAAAAATGCAGAGTACATTAAATTATGAAGAAATTACACAATGACCTGCAAAGTTCTCATAAATCTGAGGACATTTATGTATTTATGGTTGTGTGCCCCGCAAGATTGCATCTACATGAGTGCATTTTTTGGTAGTTTATGGTACAATAATCTATATGCTCAGAATGAAGTGGTTACATCTGAAGAAAGCAGTTTGACGTACGATAGCAGTTGCTACATCTGAAGAAAGCAGTTTGACGTCGATAGCAGTTGCTAAATGGTACAAACATTGCATATAAGTGGTTTCATATGCACCTGTGTTAGGTACTTTATGGCGGAGGTTCAAGACCTGTTTGTATTCCATGGGAACGCTCTCGTACGCGACCTGTCAAATTGTGACCGGACCGTGATCTGGGCGCGGGTTTAAAGGACATGAGCCTCTTAGAACTAAGGTGGTGCGTGCGTTCCGTGTTCGATCGCGCCGCTGCAAGGAAGAAGCTGCGCATCAAGGTGTTGTATGCCTCAGTGGTGGGTGGTGCAGGGGAGACTGTTTGGCAGCTTATGAAGGTGACAATTGACGCTTCATGGGCCAATTACATGGAGATTGTTTGCAACCCTGCTGCTGCGATATATGCGCAGCCGATGGTCTATGTTCAGTTCGTGGAGAGGATGGGGACATCCGGTGTGGGTGGTTTCGGTGAAGCTGCTAGTGAGGAGGACCTGCGTTGGTCTCCGATCGTGATGTAGACGCCGGTGTTGGAGGAGACACGGGTGACGAAGTGGGTGATGGAGACCCGACGAGGCGTGCCAACAATTTCGATCCCAACACAAGAGTAGAGAGATGGTAGACAGCCCGTATTGATTGCCATGAGTACCTGGCCAACTAGGTGGAAGAGGTCGAAAGCGAGAAGGAGGACGTGGAAACAGCCAGTTCTGCAGACGAGGAAGATGGAGAAGCTGCTACGGGAGGTGCAGTTGGTGGTGTTGTGACTACCGACATTGCTTACGTCGCCTCTAGATTGGACGACGTCGCAACGACATCGCTTGTTCTGCCACAGCCAGAGGGGGCCGAGTGGGGGTTCAATGAAGACACCCTACTCTTAGGGCAACGCTTCTCTAACAAGAGTGCACCCATCACGCTATTACCAGATATGCCGTTAGCATTGACCGGACGTATCGGGTGCAGAGGTCCAACCCCGACACCAACATCGTTAGGTGTGTTGATGAATCTTGTGCTGGCAAGGTCCGTGCGCAGCGATTCAGGGCCGCGACTGAAAGCATGTAGGCCCCTAAAAATTGTTTTGGTAATTAATGACAATATATGAATATTAGACTTACATGTTTATTGAGTATTTACAAGGTTAAGTCCCAGTGATGAATATGACAACCTGGAGATGCATGCTAAAGGTCAATATGAAGATCAATATGGTTCAAAGACAAAGTACAAGTAGTCTAGGATCCTTTTTACTTTTACCGGTCTTAGGAGAAAATGATGGAAGACCGGATTTTAGGTTAAATGCCGTAGTATTAAGAGAGATCATGACTAGTGGCTTGATAGCATATTCTTGTGCCAATTGGATCAATATAGGATCGTGCATGCACTTAGAGTTTGTTTTGGAAGCCAACTATGCATTTCTCAGGAAGATCGGTAGTACCGACGTTTTGTTGGCGGTACTACCGCACAACAGTATGACCTGGATAGTGGTGCGGTACTACCGCAACCCGGTGGTACCAAAGATTAGTTGGCGGTACGTGTTTTCCAGAGTGACACCTTTTGAGCATGTTGCTCACCTTGAGGAGTGGTAGTACCGGAGTTTTGTGGCGGAACTACCGCGTCGTGTTAGTACCGCATTTAATTGGCGGAACTACCGTAACCTGGTGTAACCGATTTAGTGAGCGATACGTTATTTCCAATGAGTGCCCCTTTTGGACCTCAAAACAGAGCGGTAGTGCCGCCCTTGTGTTTCGGTATGATCGGAGAGCGGAACTACCGCGTGTTCAACAGTGGTAGTACCGCTTTGCATTTTCAACGGCTAGATCAAAGGCATTAAATGTGCCTGCGCTAGCCATTATTTTGCAGTTGGAGAGGTGCGGTAGTATCGGCCGATGAACGCGGTACTACCGCTTGTGCTGAAAAGTTCTGGCTTTTGTCTCCAACGGTCGTATTTGTTTGGGGGGGGGGTATAAATACCCTCCACCAGCTCAAGGACAAAGTGAGAGACTTCACTTAACATGTTTGAGCTTAGAGCATTCTCTCTACACCTCCAATACTTGCATTCATTGTGAGGTGGTTGAGCTAAATTTAAGTGCATTCATTCTAGATTGTTCCTTAGCACTTGATTGTCGTCAAGTGGAGATTGTGGTTCATTACTCTTGGTGTTTGCCAATACCTAGATGGCTTGGCGAGAGTTCGCACGGTGATATCTTCAAGAATATTGTGAAAAGGTCCGGTGCCAAGATTGTGAAGTGGTTGCGTGCTCACCATCTCTGGAGCGGAGGAAGAGCAACAATAGTGATCAAGAGGGAAGGCTTAATTTGTGGAGCCGGCTTGATTAGTTCAAGCTTCCTCAACGTGGACTAGTGATGACCGGCAAGTTTTCGATACCACGAGAAAAACTTTTTTGTCTCCTTTGTAGTTTAATCTTGTCTTTGCTATTTCCGCACTTACATTTCTAGCATTTATCTTGTGTAGAATTGCTTAGCTAGAATTGTATCTAGTTTAGACTTAGTCCATAATTGTCTTAAATTGTTAATTAGTAGAAAAGTTTTAAAACCTCCTATTCACCCCCTTCTAGTCGGTTATCACTACTACAAAACAGGCTATAGTAGACGCCCCATCACAGACGGTTCCTTTGGAACCGCTCGTGTTGGGTCCCCAACTCAAGGGTCGCGCGAACAACTATCACAGACGGTATTTTTTAGAACCGCTCAGTGATAGTCATCTATCACGCAGCGGTTGAGAATAGAATCGTCAGGATTATCACTGACGGTTCTATTCACAAACCGTCAGTGATAATCTCTAATCACGCAGCGGTTTTACGTTACAATCGTCATGTAGTATCACGCACGGTTCTTATTTAGAACCGCTTAGATATTTGTTATCACTGAGCGGTTCTAATTAAGAACCGCTCGTGATATCCCTCCCACTATCAAGATGCGTCTCGTGTTCACCGCCGCGACCGCGATGACGCACGCCTCTCGCCATCGCCGCAAAGGAGCAACCCGCCGCCCCCGCCGCCGGCTCTAGATCAACATACCTACACACTTCAAGATCGGCGGGATGAGGGCTCTTACTATGGGCAAATAGATATAGTAACTTCACCTCCAAACTTTTTTTTTTCATTTTGGAATTTTCATATATATAGCCAAACAACGTGGCGATTACATAAAAAGATTAAAAACTAGAAACCTATCTAGTGGCGGAGGTGGGTGCTATCTCCGTCTTCAATACTTCATAGGCGGCGTGCTTGGGGACGGTTGATGATCGAACGAAGCTCGAATACGCCCACTCACGACGCCGCTGCTCGAGTGTGTCCCAAGACCTCGGATCGTTGAACCAAGAAGAATTGAGCCCATAGGCTCTCTTCTCTTGCTTGAGGGGTCTCGGCCTGGTCGACTCGATCGCCTGCTGCCTCGATTAAGCAGTCCAAGTGACGACAAGCCTCCTGGAGACGTGCAACTTCGTTTTGGAGGACCACGTCGACGACACTCAGAACTCGCCGAAAGTGGGAGATCACCCGAAGACACGGCGGAGGAGAATGTCAAGACGGCGGAAGGTGGCGCCACCCGCTCCGCAAATTCTCGGACAGAGGAGTGAAGACATTGTTGAAATAGTGTTCTTCCGCAGCACGATTCAACGTACAGCGAGAGAGGTGCGCGTACAGTGCGTGTACAGAAGAGGAGGCAGCCATTAATTTCTGTTTTTGTGGAGAAAGGGGATCAAGGAGGTTGTGTGAAATACATTGTAGAAGGGGACACATCTATATATAGAAAAAGTTCTAAAGCCGAACGGAGACGAAGAGATATTTGGGGAGTCAGAGCGACGTTGGAAAATGAAGAGATGAAGCCGCTACTGTGATCGTGAGACGGTTAGAGCATGCAGAAAATGAAGACGAAGAGACACGCGGAAAATGAAGAGTTATCACGCGGTTGCCGCTGTACAACCGTCTCGGAAAAGGAATCATGACGGTTCTATTTAAAACTCGCTCAGGATACGCCCATATCATGCGGTTGTAGTTAAAAACCATTCGTGATACGTTTCATATCACGCATTTCGTTCGCTTATAGAACCGCTCAGGATATATTATCACGCATTCGGTTCTCGTAGAAACCTATCTGTGATATACTTTTTATAAGGCGGAAACGCTAGGGTTTTGCTCTCACTTGTCACTTCCTCTCCGCGCCCTTAGGCTCTCGCGCTCGTTCGCCTCCTCTAGGGTTTAGGGCTGCCAGAGTTCACCGCCGACTACGACCTCGGCGCGCCGCCCGACCTCGGTGCCGCCGCCTTCAACCTCGGCGCCCCGACCTCGGCGCCTTCAACCTCGGTGCCGCCGCCCCGACCTCGGCGCCCCGACCTTGCGGCGCCGACCTCGGTTGCCGCTTCGACCACTGGCGCCCGTTCACCTCCTCGTCAGAAGCCGGCGACGCCGCCCCAACCTCGACGCCACCGCCCTCCTCCCGTGTGGGCCTCCTCCCCTCAGACCGCCTTCTCCCCGCCATCCTCCTCCCTCTGCGACTGCCTTCTCCCGCCCGTCCTCCCCGTGTCGGCCTCCTCCTTGCACCGTGAGTTCTTGTGCGACATCCTCTCTGTGAGTATTGCTCCTTTGTGGCGATTCGGCTTTGTTGATCGCTGGGCTTTGTTGACATGCTCTGTGATGAACTCGCTCTTATAATCGAGATTGAATGTGATAGTTAGTTCATACTTGAGCTCTATTGTATTACTTGCTATCGTCAATATGATCTATCGTTAATTGGTTACTTTCAGTTGAGCTCATCGCTCATTGTAAATTGATCGATGGGCTTTGTTGACATGCTCGTGATGAACTCGCCTTATACCGAGATTGAATGTGATAGTTAGTTCATACTTGAGCTCTATTGTATTACTTGCTACCGTCAATATGATGTATCGTTAATTGGTTACTTTTTGCTGAAAGCTAGTTATTACGATTCTTCATGTTCGCCTCATTGAGAGTATTCAGTTTTAGTTGGTAATCTAATGACTAGTTTGTGATTCTTCTAGTAGTCTCAGATGAGCTCATTCAACTTTTCATTTGCCATCTTGATCTCTATAGTCAACCTTTGTTTGATCGAAGTTTAATCTGTTTTGCTAATGCTTGAGATCATTTGACAGCTTAAGCAAAGTATTGTTTAGAGCTCATAGTTTGAATTTATATTATCATATTCATTTAATGAAGAGTATAGACAATAGGATTGAGATGGCAAAGATTTGTTCTTTAGCTACTCTCCTTACGAGTGCACATAATATCATCAATCCGTAAAGAAAGTTTTACTTGATTCTATTTTGTTTCTATGTCTTCATTAAAGGCTAGTCTTCTGACATGAAGTATTAAACCTTTGCTTAGCATTTTCTTAGTCGATCTCGACACACTTGAGTGTACCTTTGCTTCTTGCCAATCCTCCAAGGCAAAAGCAAATGGTACACTCCAAAGGTGTCGTGGTCGATGAAGTAGGCTCTGCAAAAGATTTGTATCACTAGTTTCTATCTATGCAAAGATCACAAGATCGATGGGCTTTGTTGACATGCTCTGTGATGAACTCGCCTTATAATCGAGATTGAATGTGATTGTTAGTTCATACTTGAGCTCTATTGTATTACTTGCTCATCACAATATGATGTAATGTTAATTGGTTACTTTTTGCTGAGCTCATAGTTCTATTGCAAATTGATCGCTTCTATTGACTAGTTTGTGATTCTTCTAGTTGTCTCAGATGAGCTCATTCAACTTTTCATTTGCCATCTTGATCTCTGTAGTCAACCTCTGCTTGATCGAAGTTTAATCTGTTTTTAGCTAACAGTTGAGATCGTTTGACAGCTACAAAGTATTGTTTAGAGCTCATAGTTTGAATTTATATTATCATATTCATTTAATGAAGAGTATAGACAATAGGATTGAGATGGCAAAGACTTGTTCTTTAGCTACTCTCCTTCCGAGAGCACATAATATCATCAATCCGTAAAGAAAGTTTTACTTGATTCTATTTTGTTTCTATGTCTTCATTAAAGGCTAGTCTTACGTACATGAAGCATTAAACCTTTGCTTCGTTGATTAAGGAGTGTTAGGAGTGTTAGAATAGGAGCGTGGAGGTGGCGAGCCCTACAGATTAAACCTTTGCTTAGCATTTTTCGTCGATCTCTGACACACTTGAGTGTACCTTTACTTCTTGCCAATCCTCCAAGGCAAGAAGCATATGGTACACTCGGTGTGGTGTCGTGGTCGATGAAGAGTATAGACAATAGGATTGAGATGGCAAAGACTTGTTCTTTAGCTACTCTCCTTCCGAGAGCACACAATAGGAGCAGGAGGTGGCGAGCCCTACTGAGATTAAACCTTTGCTTAGCATTTCCTTCGTCGATCTTGACACACTTGAGTGTACCTTTGTTTCATGCCACCCTCCACAAGATGAAACAAATGGCACACTCGGTGTGTCGGCCTCGATGAAGTAGGCTTCCTTAGAGAAGCTAGTGGATTAAGGAATGTTAGTACTCTGATAAGCTCATTCAACTTTTTATTTGCCATCTTGATCTCTATAGTCAACCTCTGTATTTCTTCCCGAGATTAATTGTTTCATATTTATGCTGGAATTATTTATGATTATTTGCTAATATTGCACATGTTGAGCATATTATTAAGTTTAAATGTATATGTTAATTTGGGACACTTGCAATCCATTTTATTGCATATGTAACTTATATAGATAGCAAGTAAGCGAGATGGCAGAGGCATCGTCTCGCTGGCCACCGACGCCGCAGATGGAAGAGGCGCCGACGAGGCCGCCCGACACCGACGCCAGAGATGGAAGAGGCGCCGACGAGCCGCCGTCACCGCCGCATTTATAATGACACCAAGCGAGATGGCGAGGACAATCGAAAATGCCTACAGTCGATCGTCATCACGGAGGTCAAGGACTTTGGGGTCCCTCCGAGTCCCAAGAGATCGTGGAGATTCCGGACCATCTGCGGGATACTTGTAAGGAACAGGTCCTCATCACCACACCAACGTGGAAGGACTGATTTAAAGAAGCGAAGGCGCGGCTGTGGACATAACTTTCGAGAAGTTCACTATTCCGTAGCACATGTGGCACGCGTGCGACGGACGGCGATGCTCACGATGGGTAAATCGTGGAGGACCTTCAAGAGCATTCTTGTCACGGCACGTGAACATGGGTCAAACGCCTTCGCAGAAGACAAATTCTTGACGCGGAAGCATGGGACACCTTTGTGGCTATGAAAACGACGACCAATTTAAGGAGCAAAGTGCGGCGCACAAAGCTCTCGGACACGAAACACTCACCCAAGACAGACTCGGCACACCGGGTATGCGGTAAATACGAGGAATGGGCGGCGGAGAAGGAGAACCCGTTTTCGATGTCACGGACCCTGTTCCCTAAGCCGGTTAAAAGCGAGGGCACAAATCTCGCTCTTCGGCAAAGATCTCCTTCACAAACCCTAGACTAGGAAGTGTCCCAAGCGTGTGGTAATATGTCAAACTACTAAGTTGTTAATAAGTCCATAACTTCATAGTGCCTATAATAACACGATGACCTCTTGCAGCGTGACTTGACTACCCAAGCTTCCCAAGGCTCCTTCCATGCAGACAGGGAGAATGATATACTATCTCGGCCTTGGGAAACAAGGAGCACCTGGTCGCACGCGAGGCCTTGGGGTTAACGTACCTTGGAGTCATGGATTCGCGGACGACTCATCGCACGATAAGACTAGGAAGAGATCCAAGGTCGAGCACGACAACCGGTTAGTGCAGATGATTACTAACCAATTTCAAGTAGAGATGGCGACATTGCGAGTCAAATGGATATACTCATGAGCCGTGATGCAAGCCGCCCGCTAATTCGGGAGGCGGTCCTCCTCGGCGTCGGAGAATGGCGTCGGCGTCGCAAGATAATTGTGAACATGACGGCGTCCGATTATCGATAGACGACATCAAGGTAGCGTACATCTATGGAATGCACCAAAGATAGACCTATAGGGCGCCTTAGCTAATTGCGTGTCGTTTTGTAGGAGCCGACGCCTGTAAGCTCCAAGTGAGGATGGATGGGTCCCTTTGTATTGAGGTTGCAAGAGGATGGTGTATCCATACGAGGAAGGGGCGGTCTGACCACGGTGCCGGTGGCGCCGCAGTTACGCCAGGTCCGTGGATATGGTACATGTCAATTTCCGAGCCGTCCTGCTGAAGATTTGCTCGAACGAAGAGATCACAACACTAGGGGATGCCGTCCTCTCTTTTATCCGATGGCCCAAGAAGGACATCATACTCGACCCAGCGATGTCGCGATCGGACACGACATTCCTCTCCAACGGGACCCTCGATGACTCCACCTCATGTTTAGCCTCATAAGGCCACCTCTTGATTCCCCGTGGAGAAGACGCCGAAGGAACAAGCAAAAGCGTGCCGTCGTATCCGTTCCCGAGTCGTCTCACAAGAAGACGCTGCCAATCGCTAAGGCCAAATCGAAATCCACAAGCGTTAAGGCGCCTCCCAAGTCCGGGAAGTCCGCGATACCCGGGAACTACATCATCGGAAAACCATTGTGCTCCGACGCAGTATTAATGCACGCTGGATATGCTTGTCAGGCTTTGCATGCCTGGTACTTGGCGAAGACCCAAAAGAAGGGTGCGATCATCGAAATCACCGTCGAATCGAGGATAAGCATTTCTTCAGCGACGAGGTACTTCGTCGTGGGCTTCAATGACTTATTTGAACTATTCAACCTCGTTGGCCTCGACGCCTCGCTTTCTACGATGTTGGACAATCTTTGTAAGTGCGTACAATCAAGTTCTACATTCATGTAATACCAATAAATATCACAACTCATTGCTTATGTATAGATACATCTTTGAAAAATGTCCGGGAATGGAAAGAACCGATTGGGTTTCTCGACCCACATGTGGTATCGTTGCAAACCATCCAACAAGACTCATCCTTCGCCGAGAAATACATAACGAGGTCATTGCTTCGTCAGACGAACATGAAGTACATAGTGGTGCCCTACAACCGTGGGTAAGTGTCACTACTTGCTATACAAATTTCATTTGTACTTTATCTGCAAACCACGAACTTAGGTTTAATGACTATAGCGACATACATGAGTAGGTACCATGGATCCTTTTAGTTATTATACCCAAGAGGAACCATGTGATATACCTTGATTCCCTAAACCGCAACAAGCACGACTTCAGCACTCTAAGAGGAACACAGGATGGATTTTCCCATGTGACGCTACAACACGATAATCCTATATCATACTTCATAATACGCGTCTCGAATCGACTATACCTATATATGTAATTCTATTTTTGCAAATGCCGCCAACAAAAGATGATGAGTTATGTGCAATCTACGTCCGCTATCATATGCGGCTAATCCTTGACTAGGAAGAAGGATCCCGAGGTTTGTCAATCTCGAAATAATTATTTCCTAATTATAAATTTAAATATATATATCTTACCACTTTACTCTTGCTAGCGGCAGGCCTTGAATTTACAATGTGATTCACTCGCGTTCGGAAGAGATCAAGGACATTCGAGGAAGCTCTGCGCCTTTATCAACACAGAATCATTAACGACAACGGAGAGTTTCACTCCGTCGCCAACCCGAGCATCACCCCACTAAAACCTCTCAACGCAAAACAATTGTAATCTAGTTGTAACTATAGCGACAATACTTGAACAAATCGATCTTTTGTAATTTATTTTGAGTAATGATCACTTTGAGTTGTCATGGTCGCTTGAATCTTTTTGTGAATGCTTGAATCTGCTTCGCGTGAATGCTTGTTTTCGAGAGGGCATGGCTAGCAATTCTGAGGCTAGCCAGAAAATAGCAAATTGTGGGCGAGGGTGCGAGCTATCACAGAGCGGTTTTTGTTAAAACCGTGCAGCGAAGGCAAGTATCTGAGACGGTTTCGATCTGCAAACCGTTCGTGATAGAGAATATCACGACGGTTCTACACAAAAAGCCGCCTCGTGATATTCGTAAATCACGAATGGTTTTATTTAGAACCGTTTGTGATATTCTCCTATCACGACGGTTTTCTTTAGAACCGCTCAGTGATATTCTCGAATCTGAGCGGTTTTCGGTTGAAACCGCTCGCGTGATACTGACTTCACGACGGTTTTTAATAAAACCGCTCGTGATATTCGTATCACGAGCGGTTTTGTACCGCTGCGTGATAATATCTGTTATCACAGACCAACAAACATAGACGGTTGAAAACCGCCTCGTGATGACGATTCCAACCGTGCGTGATGTCGGTTCTCGTAGTAGTGTATCCTTAATCCTATAGTGGCCACGAAGCTTAGGATAATCTGCGGCGAAGGATCACACATGCGAGCTAATTGAAAGCCGCTTTATAAACCTTTGCAACATAGCGTCCTCATATGTTGCTAGCCCGATAAGCCACCTCCTCGTCACGAGATGTTTCTATTTCGCCGAAGCTTCTGCTGGCGGATGTTGTCAATATGGTGGGGTTCGAGGTCAGCTACAAGAAGGCATAACAGGTGAAACGGAAGGTCGTGGAGCGAATGTTATACACATTCGAAGAGGCTTACAACCTAGTCCCAAGAATGCTGCATCAAATTGCAGAATCAAATCCAGGGACATACATAAACAAGCTTGAGAGGGTGCATCCTATGGAGGGGCCCAATTGTTTTGTTCTTAACATAGTCTTCTGGGCCTTCCATCAGGTGATCGAAGGGTTCAAGCATTGCCGTTCTGTGTTGACGATGGACAATACCTTCCTATTTGGAAAGTACAAGGGTACCATCCTCACTGCGGTTACAGCCGATGCGAACGACTAGTTACTCCACGTGGCCTTCACAAATGTTGAGAGTGAGAACACTGATTGCTGGCTGTGGTTCCTGGCGAACATGAAGCAGGCGGTGGTCCAAGACCGCCCAGATGTGTGTGTCATCTCGGACCGTAATGCTGGGTTGCTGTCCGTGTTGACCACGATGCAAAATGGGACGTAGCCACCGTTCTAGTGGAACGATGTTAGGAACCGTTGGTGTATAAGGTATCTCGTGGTGAACTTCCACACAAGGTTTCGGAGCAAGGATCTGATGAAGATGTTCAAGAAGCTCTGCATGCAGAACCAAAGGCGGAAGTTCGAGGCCGTGTGGAGACAGCTCGACGAGGAGACCGGCAAGAATTTTAGGAACTCGGAGGACGCCGAGGCAGGGGCAGCGGCAGGAGGGTCCGCGAGAGTTGGAGAGTTCACGCATTGGGTTAACTCGCACGCACCTTACTTGGAGAAATGGTCTCTGCTGCACGACACCGGTGGTGCAAGGTACAGAATCATGATGACCAACATGTTCGAGGTGTACAATGGTGTCCTCAAGGGTGTTCGATCCCTGCCGATCACTGCAATCGTGGAGGAGAGCTGGAACCATACCGTCGGGTACTCCGTTAATAGAGCCATGATGGCCAAGAAGTAGCTGGAGGATGGCAAACAATTCTCGGAAGTAATGCACGCGTATATGGAGAAGAAGATCAATAAGGCTCGTTCACATGTTGCTCGTACCATGGATGGCGTCAAGTAGAAGTTCAAGATCCGGCTCAGGGTGAAGTACGTTATGGGCCAAGCTATAGGGGATCGAAAGCAGGTCTGCACGATTGCCGATGAAGCGTCTTGCACCTGCAACAAGCCACGGCTTCTCCACAAACCATGCTCTCATGTGTACGCGGCGTGCGCGGTGTGGGGCCAGGCCTCAGCGCGTTACATCGCCGAGTACCACGACATCCACCACCTGTATGGCACTTGGAGTGCTGAGTTCCATTCGTACGGCCTAGACATGCACTATAGGGACCTCTGGCTAGGGCAGGTGAAGTGGGTGCCGAATGACGCACTAAAGCAGGCCGGACATGGAAGACGATAGTTATGACACATCTAGAACGACATGGATGATAGCCAGCATGGGTAACGGGTTCGTTGTTCTGGATGCGCATCATGTAAGACGATTGGGCACTCCATCAAGAATCGCCAAATAGACCTAGCTCAAGCAAAGGCAACCGTAGCGACCAAGATATAAGTACCCTGTTGAGATGTTGCATGCTTATTTTAATGCGTTGAAAGACACCTCGGTCATATGTTATCTTGTTGTATGAGTTGCAATGTGTACGATATATCGGGTGTGCGTATAGTGTTAGTCATGACCCTAATTTGTTTATGTTGTAATACATTTGAGAATGGTACACACGTTTTGATCTCCTGTCATATGTTTCGCTTTGTTTTCGTTTGCTGTACATCTTGTTTTTACTGCGGACTAACATGTTTCACTCTAGGCAGGAGATGGTGCAGCCTCCAGTTGACGCCGCGTATGAGCTGCTCGACGCACACTAGGATGGGGGACACCGATGCCTGGCGTGGTCGTCTGGCGTCGGCCCTCCGAGCCTGGTCCAGAGGTGCCCCAGAGAGCACTGACCTCTGGAAGAGCGGTATGTCCTAAAACTGTGGGACACAGGTCTCCTGCCCATTGCCTGCATGTTGGACCTACCGCACATGTTCCAGTTTGACGCGATGCTCCTATCTGTGCTTGTGGACCGTTGGAGACCGGAGACTCACACCTTCCAATTTCGGTGGGGGGGGGGGGGAGATGACCGTAACTCTACAGGACATAGCTATGCTTACAGGTCTGCCACTGTGCGGTCTTCCAATAGTGCCACCTCCCAAGCGAGTAGCTGGAAGGTGCGTATGGTTGACAGATTCGTCACCCGATCCCTAACAACATATCGGGTATGCCACATTCTTCGTAGAATTTTTGTCCGACAACACGTTTCTAACTCATTCTCGGTTTCCTTGCAGTACTATCGCCTTGCTCATATCCAGAACGAAGCTACTAACGCTCTACGCCGTGGGAACACTAGCACTTTTGATCGCCACCTAGCCATGTTGTGCACCATTTACGATGACACGAAGGGTGCAATGAGGACCATAAGTTGTGGTCACCACAACGACGTTGACATATAGCATCGTGGACACCGAGGGCACCCTCCACCCCCACCGCCTTCGACACCTCCCTTGGCACCGCCCTCTGCATGTCCGTCGTACTCCGGAGTCATCGAAGCTATGGCCGCTCAGCCTCGATGCGCCTCAGGCCAGCGGTATGTCAGCTGCGAGTTGTTGTCGTCAGTATTTGTCCACGCACTCCTTTCGAACGTATCTCACATTACAGTTTATTCTTGCAGCAGTTGCGAGGGGACAACACTCTGCTTGAGTCATCGTCACCACGGAGGGAGGCGCCCGACCGGACTTCCTGGCTGGGGCGACGGTGTTCTACTCTAGACAGTGATCCTGACTCGCCACAGCGCCGGGACGACGGGTTGGGCTCATTGGCACACGATGTTCAGTCGCACGAGCGTGAGCGTGACCAGTGGTTCGACCAGACGTACCAAGGGTACACCGTACAACATTACGGTGTAGACTGGCCAGGAGGATCCTCGGCCACATAGCCACATACTCTGGTACGCTTTAACGTAGTTACAACAATTTACTCATTGCACGAAACCAAGAACTAACTCACCCAGTACCCTTCCGCAGGATGTGCACCACTGGGTCGATGATATGCTCAGGCCTCACTCGGACACCTACACTGAGATCTCCGCAGCCCTGCCTCCCACGCAGCGCCCCTACTACGACTTCTGAGACGTACGCGCTCCCCTGACAGGCTCACTTTCCCCGAGGATCAGCTATGCCGTCGGGGCAAGCAGCGGGCGAATGTACCATAAGTTAACGTATGATGTCTACAATACCGTTGCGTCCTTATGTGCACTCCTCCGTATGATGTGTGTCCGTACAATGCATGTGCACGCCTTTACCATAATAGACGGTTGCAAGTTATTACTACCACTTCAACGACTTTGCATCACAGTAACTTGTACGGTAACAGAAAAACAACAATTCGTAGACATCGGGGGTAGTCCAACACGTCAGGACGGCATTAGAGTATGCAGACAGAAGCAAGTTACACATGGTCACATGGCATGATGGTTCGGCTAAATGTTTTCGTCATCCTCGCTACTATCACAGTACACTACCACACAAGCATCCAGACCATGTAAGTATGCATGCCTTCAGGAGATATGATTAACATGGCGGGTAGGACGGGGAACTACTACGGAATGGCCTGACCTACTGCGTGGAGCAGGGCCATTTGCCCTTCCTTGCGAGCTCGGCGTTGTACTCCTCGTCGGCCGCCTTTGTAACACCCTGGCTATGTGAAAGCCAAGATATTACCTAAAAGTCTAATATACATCAACAATACGAAATAATTTCAACAAGCCATCAGCTAATAACGGATAAGAATCAACAATTGATAGAATGATTATAAGAATTGAATCAGAATTCAACAACATATCAAACTCTAATTACCTAATCAAATTGAATCATCTATGATAAACCTATCAATAGACTATACGAAGATCTTAGGCAATTACTAATTCAATCATATCATAAGGAAGGTTAACAACAACCATCAAACTCCATTTATTACAATCCAATGATTATCGAATGAAAGATAATAACAAGTTCATCTAATTAACAAGTAAATAGTGTGAAGTGAATGAATGATTCGTGACTATTCCCTCCCAAGCATTGCACCTTCAATGTTTACCTAAAACAAATAAACACGGCAAGAATGAGTCCACAACTCAGCAAGTACAACCGAACAATATGAACAATACTGAAAAAGAACATAACAATCACATGATAGAATACGAATATAGAATGGATGAATAAGAACATAACATCACAAAATAGAATTCGAATGTAGAATGACAGAAATCATATGAATGAATGAAATGCATGATCTTCTCTTCTACTTATACCAGTATAGCCAACGATACACCCGTCGGTGTTCACTCAAGCCCGCATTATCCAAAATGCGGGGATCCAAAGCCCGTATGAAGAATGTTTCATAACGGGGATCCAAATTTGCCCATATTGGAATGGTGGATCTTATGTGCCCATACTGAAATTGATGGGTCTTTACATCCCACTCCCGTGGGTGAATCATGAACATTGTATGCATGAATGAATATATGAATTTGTAAGACGAAAACTCAAAAAGCATGATTCACATACATGGAACGAAACAAAAATCAATGAAACCTACTCACATACCATAGCACTCAGTCATGGCATGAACATAAAACACTATGAACAGACAACAGCAGTACATTATACAAAGTACTTGCCCATATTGGAATGATAGGACTTCACTACCCACTCCCGTGGGTGAACATGAAAGAAGGAACAGATGAATATATTGAACGTAAACATATTATCGAAGAATCATGGTATATCAATTATGAAGGGAAACAAGTAATACCGGAATTACCCATTGCATATTCATCAATCAAGTGGAATAAACAACAATCAAGACAATTCAATTGTACTTGCCTCAACTGTGAGACGGAAGACAACGATGGAAAGCTATAGCCTTGGGGTTCACCACCACCTGGCAGCCGTAAAACAATATACTAAGTACACCAACCAAAAGTGCACAGCATTGCAATGGAACAAAACGAGAATAAGCGTCCCTTATCGCAATCCGAACATTTAATCAAAACACTCTCAAATTCCCAAATCTGTCCAAACAGATAGCTGTTAAGGAAAAATTCATAACTTTTGAGTCAAAACTCCAAAAGCCATGAATCCAATTTTCCTAGAACCTACAAAGGCCTAGTTACAACTTCTCAGGTGATCAAAAGATCAAACTAGTTCATCTAAGCCTTTGTTTCTAACCCTGAAGACCGATCTGGCATCTTCGGTACTACTAACTTGTGATTTTCATAACTTTTGTTCGGCAGAACCAAACACACTATTCTAATATTCTCTCGGATACCATCTGTAACACCTCGCCCAAAATCCGCTCAATGCCCACCGACGTATGGGGCGGACCATACACATAGCACCCCACTTACACTTTCGTCCCTGCTTCGTGTAAAAGGGTTAACCCGGAGGTGCTAAGTTTGGACCCAACATGCATTATATACTACTACAACTCACTTTATGTCTAACTCGGAGCGAAGGATCCGAATTCTCGTGTTCATACATTAGTCCAGATAGCTAATGTACGATCAAACAAAAGTGATAATCAAAACATATCACGCATTTTATTAATATTTATTCGAGTTTATTACAAAGGGCCCGAGGCCAAATAAAGTAAAACACAATGAGCGAAATAATAGTAGTAGACCCAACGATTCGCCACGAGCAATAAATGCGAAGGCCTGACCTAAGCGCCAAGATCCTCACCGCCTTGGTAGATATCTTCTCTGAATAAAGATTATTCAGAAGAGTGAGCACTACTACCGTGCTCGCAAGTTACACCAATATGGAATTGATATGCATGCATAAGGTAGACAAAGGATCTTGGCAAGGTTATTTTATGAAGTAAAGCAATTTTAATTTAAATAATCATATTAGATTACAAAGCCATTTTATACAATAATCTAAATCACCATTTTAAATAACAATAGTTTATTGTGGATAACCTCCATAAAAGATGATGGATATCCTCCAATCACAATGGCTACCGCCTAATTTTCCCACAGGACTATCCATCCCTGAAATTATCTGTTGAAATCATTTTAAAACCAAAAACAAAACTAACTCGAGTGGCTTTGCTAGCATGTCCATGACCGTGGGACGCGCTATTGAATAGTTTCTACTCTGCAGAGTTTGTACAACTTTACCCACACGAGATATTATACTCTTTGTGTCGGCCAATCCACGCTTCCTAAGGCGTGTGTGAAGCAAACATCACAAGGCCGTTACAATGTTCTACCTCAAAGTACTTGTGCCGCTAAGGTTTCGCTTCCATTGGTGACAGTCCTCAAAACCCCTCTTGCGCCAGATGGGAAAAGCATCTGCCGACACCCATACATACAACATAGCACAAATAACTAAGAGGTATTACAAATTATTTAGCCAGTCCCGCCCATACAGGACATGTGGTTGTCTGATAAGGCATAACAAAATGCGCTCAAAGACCGGTCCTCAATTGACTTGGGCGTCATTCAATTTAAACCACAGGTCTTAATCTTAACGAGACTAAGCCCGTGCATAAACTGCACCCACCATTCATCCTTTTCGCCCAAGTCCAAACCCTTTTGATTTTATTTCTATAAAACCATCTTTACAAATTCTCTATGGTAAAACAATACCATAGTTTTAATTTTCAACAAATTTTATTGAGTTGGCTAAAATTCTCCCAAAAACATAAATCATGATCTAAGTATTTGTGAAGCATTTGATTATTAAACATAATAATTTATCTAAAGTGACAAAGGAATGACATGGCAACATCCAAAATTTGGCATACAAGGATAATAGGAATAACTAATTATTTAAACAGAATTTGAAATACTTGAATAAAATTATGCATGCATTTAATAATTTAAAAACTGAATTTAATTAACTTTAAAATAATAGGGCAAAATGGTCAAAGTATAACTTGCCTTCGTTGCGATCTGGAAAATCTAAGTCTTGAGAAGTATCTAATTCCCGGAATCGTCAAAGTCTAAACGTGAAAATAAGGCAAATCAAATAAAATTCAAAATTCAGAAATACAAAATAAACCAAGTCTAAATATAATAATTTTATTTTATTGAGCTAGATAATCAAATTATAAAATTTTAGAAATTTGTTTCACTAAATTTGGAGTTAGGATTCAATTATTATGAATTTTATAAATTTTAACCTAAATTTGATATTTAAAAGAATTCTAAATTCTAAAACAGAACTAAAATGAACTCTAAATTGAATTATTATATTTTATTTAGTTAGACAATAATTTTCTAAAATTTTAGCAACTTGAATCATCTAATTTGGAGTTATAATGCAAAAGTTATGAATTTTACAAATTTTAACCCTAAATCTGTTATTTAAATCAATTTCCCGAATTATTCTCCTAAAGGAAATTCTAAATATTGCGCATGATGACGTCAGCGATGATTTTCGGATTTAAATGAATTAGAATAATTTCTCGACAAGTGGGGCCCAGTGTCATACGCTCGGTCCACAGAGACCAATTCTACCCAACCAATGGATCGGAAAATTGGTGAACGTACACGCACGCCACGACTAAGCGGCCACATGGGCACATGTGGTGACGTGGCGGTTGCGTGGAGATGAGGTGGCGCCACGGTGGTGGCCGGACGGGGCGCGCTGACTGGGCCCTAGGCTCGCCGTGCACGGCGGTGAATTGATCTCCGGAGAGCACGAGGAGAAAGAGGGAATGTGACGAGCACGGTGCTCACCGTGGTAGTGCAAGGGACAGCGGAATGATCGGCGAGTAAAAATCTGTGGCGGTGAGCTTGCGACAGCGAGGATGCTCCGAGGGTCTCCGTGAGGTGGTAGTGCGACGGGTGTCGCGGTGATCTGGCGATTCGATGGCGTGGACGACGGGCCGGGCGGGTTTGACCTCGCGGAATTGAAGAAAACCCAAATCTTCCCGCCGTGAAGAACTCTAAAATCGGGGCTTCACAGAGGAGGAAGGAGATGTGAGTGGTGGTGTCGGCCGGCGTGAGAAGGGCTTCCCGATGCTCCCTTATATAAGGGCGGGGTGGAGGAGAGGAGGGATCGTGGCGGCGGCGCGTTTAAGGTAGTCTTGGCATTACGGCGAGATCGTGTGAGGGAGGTGAAGAGTGGGCGTAACGGGCGCGGCGGAGTTAAATAAATTAAATGCGCACAAACGCGAGTAAAGAGAGGGAGGGAATCGTGGAGAAGGTGAAGCTCGAACGGGCGGCTATGGCGGCATCGGGCGCGTCCACGCGAGGTAGAAGAGAGCGAGGAGGAAGAAAAGGTGTGGGCAGCTAGATCTTGATCGAACGGCACGAAATGACGGGTGACGTGTGCGTGTGTGGACCGTTGGATTGAAATCCAAGCAGCAGTGAAGAGGAAAGGAAAGCGTGGAGAGCGGGCCGACTTGGTCTTGCTGACGCGTGTGAGTAAATGGGCGAGCCAAGTTTCGCCCAATTGTTTTCCGATTTTCTTTTCATTTTCTATTTTAAATATTCAGTTTAATTCATTTCACTTTAGAATATAGCAAAATAATTCCAAAAATTCTAGAAAAATTCTCATAAATTATTAGAGACATTTTATACTTAATAAAATTATTTCCAACTTAAACTTGATAATAGATTTTGTAGTTAAATTTATTTTAGCCTTAACTAATTAAGAAAAGTTTTAAAAATTTGAATTTCCACAAAAATAAATAGTTTTAAATTTTCTCTGAAATTGAAATTTTGGGCTGTTACAAACCTTCCTTAAAGGAATCTCGACCCCGAGATTGATTTAACCGACAAGAAGATGGGGATACTCGCCTTAAGATCTTCCTCTCGCTCCCGGTGGCTTCACTTTACGGGTGGTGGCTCCCTTGAACTTTATATGATCGGATGATCTTGCTCTCGTAACACGCTCTGCGGCGTCTAAAATCTTGATTGGTTGTTCTACATAAGTGAGGTCTTCTTGTAGATCGATACTCTCTAAAAGAGTCGATCCTCGGCACTCGAAGGCACTTCTTTAGTTGTGACACATGAAAGGCGTTGTGTCTTTCGCAGACAAGGAGGTTGGCGTTCAAGCGATAAGCGACTTCACCTCTCTTTGCCAAAATTTTGTAAGGACCCACAAATGCAGGTGCGAGTTTTCCTTTGGTTGAAACCTTCTTACTCCCTAAGTGGAGTAACTCTGAGATAAACAAAATCTCCTATTTCAAATGTCAATTCTCTTCTTCGATTGTCGGCATAACTTTTACATCGGGTTTGAGCTACTTTCAGGCGTTCTCTTATTGCTTTAACCTTGCTTTCAGCGTCTTTGATCAATTCGGTCCAAGAATTGGTGCTCTCCTACTTCATCCCAAAGGAGCGGAGTTCGCATTTTCGCCATATAAAGCTTCAAATGGAGACATCGTAAGCTAGCTTGATAGCTATTGTTGTACGAGAATTCGCAAAGGCGATTCTTGTCCCAACTTTTCCATAATCTAAGGCCGAGCTCGAAGCATGTCCTCAAGAACTTGGTTGGCGTTACATCGACCATCCGTCGAGGGTGATAAGTCAGATCTTGAAATTGAGTCTGGTTCCTAAAGCTTCATGAAGACTCTTCCAAAATCGGGATGTGAAGCGGGAACCTCTATCGAGACAATCTTCTTGGGTACACCATGTAAACAAACAATCTTGGCCACATATAATTGGCTAGTTTGCTACTCGATAGGTGGTCTTATTTGGAATGAAATGGGCCACTTTGGTCAATCGGTCAATTATCACCCAAATGGAGTCACATCTGTTTGGGTCCTAGGAAGTCCGATAATGAAATCCATACCAATTTCTTCCCACTTCCATTCAGAATCGGTAGTGGTTGCAACAAACCGGTGGTCTTTGGTGCTCTGCCTTAACTTCGTTGACATATATCGCAATGTCAGACGAACTCAATGATTTCTCGCTTCATCTTGACTCCACCAATACTTCTCCTTCAGATCTGGTACATTTTGGTACTTAGGGATGAATGGAGTAGGGTGATTCATGAGCTTCTTTTAGAATTGACTGTTTTAATTCCTGCGATTAGGCACACAGATGCGATTTCCAAACCATCTTTGTTCCTTGCTCATCCTCGAGAGAATCACGGGCTTTGCCTCTTCTCATATTCTTTTGATTTCTTTGATGTCTTCGTCTTCTAAGCTGTTTTCTCTAATCGACTCTGAAGAGTGGGTTGAACTTCCAAAGCATTGACACATCCTTGGTTGACAATCTCGATTTAGATGCTTGATTCTTCATACACCGGGTGATTCTTCGAACCGGGATGGTATTGCAATCGCCTTTCTACTCGGGGCATCTGCAACTACATTTGCTTTACCGGATGATAATGAATTCCAAGGTCGTAATCTTTTATCGGCTCTAGCCATCTTCGTTGTCCGAGGTTGAGTTCGATTGAGTAAAATGTATTTCAGACTCTTATGATCCGTGAAAATCTCACAATGTTACCAATGAGATAATGCCGCCTTGATTTTTGAGCATGCACAATTGTTGCTAACTCGAGATCATGAGTCGGATAATTTCCTTCGTGTGGTCTTAAGCGGCGAGATGCATAAGCCACTACTTTACCTTCTTGCATAAGTACACATCCAAGTCCTTGACGGGATGCATCACGAAAGATTTCAAAGTCCTTATGAATATCAGCAAGATAACACTTGGTGCGAGACACTAATCTCTTCTTCAGTTCTTGGAAACTCTTTTCACAGGCCTCTGTCCATTCAAACTTTTTCTCCTTTTTGAAGTTGAGTCATGGGTCTTGCTATCTTGGAGAACCCTTCAATAAATCTGCGGTAATACCCCGCTAATCCAAGAAACTTCTCACCTCTGTGACAGACTTGGGTTGTTTCCAATCCATTACGGCTTCAACTTTGGCTGGATCTACTGCGACTCCTCCTGCTGACACAATATGTCCAAGGAATGCCACTTGACTTAGCCAAAATTCGCACTTGCTAAATTTGGCATAAAGCTGATTCTCTCTCGAGTTTTCCCAAAATTATTACGAGATGATCCTCGTGTTCTTCTTCATTCTTTGAATAAATGAGAATGTCATCGATGAACACAACCACAAACTTATCCAGAATTCCATGAACACTTTGTTCATCATATTCATGAAATAAGCGGGCGTTTGTCAAACCGAACGACATCACTTTGTGAATTCATCTGATCCATATCTGGTTGTGAATGCAGTCTTGGGATATCTTCCGTGCGATCTTGATTGGTGATAGCGGATCTCAAGTCAATCTTGAAAATACACTTGCTCCTTTAATTGATCAAACAGATCATCGATCCTAGGTAGCGGTACTTATTCTTGATTGTCACTTCATTAAGTGATCGTAATCCACACACATTCTCATACTATTGTCTTTTTCTTGACAAATAATCTAGGTGCTCCCCAAGGTGATGAGCTTGGCAGTATATAACCTTTTCTGTTTTAGTTCCATTATCTGTTTCTTCATCTCTGCCAACTCATTGGTAGGCATTCAATAGGGTCGCTTTGAGATTGGGGCGGTCCTCGAACTAAGTCAATTATAAATACTACGTCCTGTCGGGTGGCATGGAGTAGTTCATTAGGAAAAACATCAGGAAATTCTTGTACCATGGTATATCTTCAAGCTTTAACTCTTTCAAGTGGTTAGAATCGATCTTCCTCGGTACTAGTCTTGGGCTTGAATTCCACCGAGATTCCTTGCTTATTGGTAAGAGCAATAGACCTATTGGCACAATTTATTTGTCCTTGATTCTTGGCTAGCCAATCCATTCCAAGAATCACATCCAAACCTTGAGAATGCAAAACTATCAAATCTGCTAGGAAGGTTACTCAGGATATTTCAAGGGTAAGGTTTGGGCAAAGATAACTAGTTCTCATTTTCGAGCCGGGAGTGAATTATCATAGGATTATCTAAAGGAGATAGGTAACCCATGTTTTCCCACAAATTTATTGGAAACAAAAGAGTGCGATGCTTCGAATCAAATAGAACTAATCTTTGGTAATTGAATTGATTGGAAGCGTACCAAGGGCGACATCCGGTCTTGCTTGAGCTTCCTCTGCATAACGTGGTTCACACGCCCTTAGATATCTTTGGATTACCGGCTTTTGATTGCCACCGGTGGTTGGAACTCTGGTCTTGGCCTAGCGGTGGTGCACCTTGCGACTTCTTAGGGCATCTGTTAGCATAATGCCCGTCTCGTTGTAAAGGAAACAAGTCACTCCGATTCTTGATGAAATCGGATTCTTCACGAGAGGCCGACCTCCAGTTGAGTTACTCGAAGCTTTGAAGTATTGGGTATTTGTGTTGGTCTTGGAGCTCGAGTGTGGAAGATGAAATCCTCCACGTTGTGGTGGTAGGTGTAACGCGAGGCTTGGGTTGTCCTCGACATTGTACTTCGAGCGGCCATCCTCCGCTTATGTTCTCCATCTGCAGATGTTTGGCCTCTGGCGAAAAGCTTTATTCACTAACCTTTGGAAGTCGGTGTAGTCATTGGAGACCAGTGGATCGAGATCTCATCGTTTAAACCATCCATGAACCTTTCTGCCTTTCTTCATCACTAGCCACATCTCTGGGGCATAGCGAGCAAGCTGGTTGAATTTGTGCAGGTATTCCCCCACCGTGCGGTTGCCTTGTTTGAGTCGTGGAACTCTTTCTTCTTTAGGGTCATTATCCAGCGGGAATATGTGCATGGCGGAAAGCCCGCACAAACTCCTCCCAAGAGATAGTCTGCGCATCAGCATGGGAGATGTTATAGTTATCCCACCATTCTGATGCGGGACCGGTGAGCTGATGAGAGGCAAACAGGACTCTCTCACGATCGATACATTGAGTGATATCCGACTTCTTCCCGATAGCACGGATCCGATCCATCGGCATCCATTGGCTCTGTCTTTCTTTGGAGAAGGTCGGTGGGACGATACGCATAAATTACGCCATGGTCAATCTTTGTGCGGTGGAGGTGGTGGTGGTGCTTGAGTGGTCTTTGCTTGGTTGATGTTAATGGGTGAGCTAATGTGTCTATCGGATGTGTCGATTGGCCATCATCTGGCGCCAATCGGGCCCTTCTACCGTGGAGGAGGTGGTTCTTTGGACAGGGTTTTCTGTGTAATGCGTTTGGATTTCCTTGGCCTTGAGCGCTACCTATCTTGGCGTGTGGTAACCATCTGTGGAATCTTCTAAAGACTCGTAATAGAGTATAGAAATAAAGTTCTAAGGAATAATATTTTTAACAGCCCAAGAACTAACAAGCACAAGACAAAAGAACCAAATTTTGCCAAAAATAGTCCTTTTATTATTTTATTTTATTGTTTGATTATGGCTATCACAAGAGACATTGATAGCTCATAATTAGCATCTAACGATCATATGAGATATAGCTAAGGTGTAAGAGGGTATAATCGGCTGCATAAGTACTACCCTCTCTGCCTTGTATATAGCCACTGACTCTTCTTCATTGCCACTGGCCTTTCTTACGCATCTAGCAGTCGTGCATTACGAGTATTACGCAGTTCATCCGAGTGTTCCGTAGGCATAATCCATTGCCTTAGACAGTCCACTTGGTGAGTAAGCTCAGAGAGTCCTCATACTCAGCAGGGACGAAAGGTGCTATCCAAATTTAGTCGGAATGTGCATGGGGTGGTAGTGAAACCTGAGTCTTCAAAATAATTGTTGTAAATGTGGCGTGGCGACGTGTTGCCTCTCTGGCTGCATCCTGAAGTCCATCAACGAAATTATCCGTCTCCTTTGGGCGTCGAAGATGTGGTGGTTTGTGTTTGGTTGAAGGTTGGCGTGAGGATTACTTCAAGTCTCCAACGCTCTTGGTTCCCACTTTATACATGTACCCTTGATAAGTTGGTCTCTGGTTGTAACCTAAGTGTTGCATCATCTTCCATAGAAGTGCGACCCGGTGTCCGTGAAAATTCCATGGGAAATCCGGGTTGGTTGTTGACCATCTACAATTTAGAGAATAAGATGAGTTGATAACCATTTTAAAAAGAAGTGTTGAGAAGACTCTTGAATAGACTCAAAATATGTTTAGTTTTTGAAAAATAAATCCTTAAGAAAATTCTAAAGCCACGACCTACGATCGATATGGCTCGATACCACTTTTGTCGAACTCGGGAGCGAAGGATCCCGAATTCTCTGTGTTCATACATTAGTCGGGATAGCTAATGTACAATCAAACAAAAGTGATAATCAAAACATATCACGCATTTTATTAATATTTATTGAGTTTATTACAAAGGGCCCGAGGCCAAATAAAGTAAAACACAATGAGCGAAATAATAGTAGTAGACCCAACGATTCGCCACAGGCAATAAATCTGGGCTTGACCTAAGCGTCAAGATCCTCACCGTCTTGGTAGATATCTTCTCTGAATAAAGATTATTCAAGAAGAGTGAGCACTACTACCGTGCTCGCAAGTTACACCCAATATGGAATTGATATGCATGCATAAGGTAGACAAAGGATACTGACAAGGTTATTTTGCGTAAAGCAGCAATTTTAATTTAAATAATCATATTAGATTACAAAGCCATTTTATACAATAATCTAAATCACCATTTTAAATAACAATAGTTTATTGTGGATAACCTCCATAAAAGATGATGGATATCCTCCAATCACAATGGCTACCCGCCCAATTTTCCCACAGGACTATCCATCCTGAAATTATCTGTTGAAATCATTTTAAAACCAAAAACAAAACTAACTCTGAGTGGCTTTGCTAGCATGTCCATGACCGTGGACGCGGCTATTCGAATAGTTTCTACTCTGCAGAGTTTGTACAACTTTACCCACACGAGATATTATACTCTTTGTGTCGGCCAATCCACGCTTCTAAGGCGTGTGATAGAACAAACATCACAAGGCCGTTACAATGTTCTACCTCAAAGTACTTGTGCCCGCTAAGGTTTCGCTTCCATTGGTGACTGTCCTCCAAAACCCCTCTTGCGCCAGATGGGAAAAGCTGTCTGCAGACACCCATACATACAACATAGCACAAATAACTAAGAGGTATTACAAATTATTTAGCTGAGTCCGCCCATACAGGACATGTGGTTGTCTGATAAGGCATAACAAAATGCGCTCAAAGACCGGTCCTCAATTGACTTGGGCGTCATTCAATTTAAACCCTGGGTCTTAATCTTAACCAGACTAAGCCTGTGCATAAACCTGCACCCACCATTCATCCTTTTCGCCCAAGTCCAAACCCTTTTGATTTTATTTCTATAAAACCATCTTTACAAATTCTCTATGGTAAAACAATACCATAGTTTTAATTTTCAGCAAATTTTATTGAGTTGGCTAAAATTCTCCCAAAAACATAAATCATGATCTAAGTATTTGCGAAGCATTTGATTATTAAACATAATAATTTATCTAAAGTGACAAAGGAATGACATGGCAACATCAAAATTTGGCATACAAGGATAATAGGAATAACTAATTATTTAAGCAGAATTTGAAATACTTGAATAAAATTATGCATGCATTTAATAATTTAAAAACTGAATTTAATTAACTTTAAAATAATAGGGCAAAATGGTCAAAGTATAACTTGCCTTCGTTGCGATCTGGAAAATCTAAGTCTTGAGAAGTATCTAATTTCCAGGAATCGTCAAAGTCTAAACGTGAAAATAAGGCAAATCAAATAAAATTCAAAATTCAGAAATACAAAATAAACCAAGTCTAAATATAATAATTTTATTTTATTGAGCTAGATAATCAAATTATAAAATTTTAGAAATTTGTTTCACTAAATTTGGAGTTAGGATTCAATTATTATGAATTTTATAAATTTTAACCTAAATTTGATATTTAAAAGAATTCTAAATTCTAAAACAGAACTAAAATGAACTCTAAATTGAATTATTATATTTTATTTAGTTAGACAATAATTTTCTAAAATTTTAGCAACTTGAATCATCTAATTTGGAGTTATAATGCAAAAGTTATGAATTTTACAAATTTTAACCCTAAATCTGTTATTTAAATCAATTTCCCGAATTATTCTCCTAAAGGAAATTCTAAATATTGCGCATGATGACGTCAGCGATGATTTTTCGGGATTTAAATGAATTAGAATAATTTCCTGACAAGTGGGGCCCAGGTGTCATAGGCTCGGTCCACAGAGACCAATTCTACCCAACCAATGGATCGGAAAATTGGTGAACCGTACACGCCTGTGGCGACTAAGCGCCACGTGGGCACATGTGGTGGCGTGGCGGTTGCGTGGAGATGAGGTGGCGCCACGGCGGTGGTGGCCGGGGCGACAGCGGCGGCTTTGGGCCCTAGGCTCGCCGTGAACGACGGTGAATTGATCTCCGGCGAGAGCACGAGGAGAAAGAGGGAATGTGACGAGCACGGTGCTCACCGTGGTAGTGCAAGGGACAGCGGAATGATCGGCGAGTAAAAATGCGGCGGCGGTGAGCTTGCGACAGCGAGGATGTTCTCAGGGTCTCCGTGAGGTGGTAGTCGCGACGGTGTCGCGGTGATCTGGCGATTCGATGGCGTGGACGACGGGGCGGAGCAGGTTTGACCTCGCGGAATTGAAGAAAACCCAAATCTTCCGCCGCGAAGAACTCTAAAATCGGGCTTCACAGAGGAGGAAGGAGATGTGAGTGGTGGTGTCGGCCGGCGTGAGAAGGGCTTCCCGATGCTCCCTTATATAAGGGTCGGGGTGGAGGAGAGGAGGATCGGGCCTGGTGTGGCGTTTTAAGGTAGTCTTGGCATTACTGGCGAGATCGGGTGCGAGGAGGTGAAGAGTGGGCGTGTGGTGGCGGAGTTAAATAAATTAAATGCGCACAAACGCGAGTAAAGAGAGGAGGATCGTGGAGAAGGTGAAGCTCGAGCAGGCGGCTATGGCGGCATCGAGGCGCGTCCCGCGAGGTAGAAGAGAGGCGAGGAGGAAGAAAAGGTGTGGGCAGCTAGATCTTGATCGAGCGGCACGAAATGGCCGGGTGGCGTGTGCGTGTGTGGACCGTTGGATTGAAATCCAACGGTGTGCGTGAAGAGGAAAAGCGGCGTGGAGAGCGGGCCGACTTGGGCTGCTGACGCGGCGTGTGAGTAAATGGGCGAGCCAAGTTTCGCCCAATTGCTGTTTTCGATTTTCTTTTCATTTTCTATTTTAAATATTCAGTTTAATTCATTTGACTTTAGAATATAGCAAAATAATTCCAAAAATTCTAGAAAAATTCTCATAAATTATTAGAGACATTTTATACTTAATAAAATTATTTCCAACTTAAACTTGATAATAGATTTTGTAGTTAAATTTATTTTAGCCTTAACTAATTAAGAAAAAGTTTTAAAAATTTCAGAATTTCCACAAAAATAAATAGTTTTAAATTTTCTCTGAAATTGAAATTTTGGGCTGTTACACTTTAGACAAGCAATATGGAACTAATCCCACCACATGACTCCTCATGGGCCACATGGGCCGCACTACGAGTAGGTCGGGGTATTACATTCACCCCCCTCAAGGGCTAATGCCCTCGGCAGCACACCGCATACACGACAAATGCCCAGAACCACCCCTCGGCACACGTCCGTGCGTCCAGTACCGGCACATATGCCATGCCGTGTGTCCACTCCAAGACCACACGCGCCATGCGCCATATGCCTGCGACCCTGTCCCGCACGCGCCCGTGCAGCGAAGGTTGATGCTCTGATACCATCTGTAACACCCTAGCTATGCGGAAGCCAAGATGTTACTTAAAAGACTAACATACAACAACAATATGAATTCCTTTCAACAACCTATCAACTAATAACAGGTAGAGATTGACGAACATTGGAATGATTATAAGAATTTAATCAGATTTCAGCACATATCAAGAACTCTAATTATCCAAATATATTGAAACATTCAAGATAAAACTATCAATATTCTCTACGAGAAGTATCAAGCATTTGCTAGTTCAACCAAGTCATAAAGAATGATAGTCTCAACCATTGGAACTCCAATTATTACAATTCATTTATCAAACGAGTTATAATAACAAGTTCAACTATTTAAAATGTGATGAACATGAAGTGAATGAAGTGATCCATGTCTAATCCCTCCCAAGTATGCCGTCATCAGTGTTCACCTAAATAAATAAACACAGGCAAAAATAAGTCCACGACTCAGCAAGTACAACAAAATAATATGAACAATACTGAATAAGAACATAACCATCAATTTATAGAATATGTAGAATGGCAGAAATTATATGAATGAATGATATGCATAAACTTCTCTTCTGCTTATACCGGTATAGCCAGTGAACACCCGTCGGTGTTCACTCAGGCCTGCATTATCCAAAATACGGGGATCCAAGGCCCGTATGAAGAATGTTTCATAACGGGGATCCAATTTTCCCACATTGGAATGGTGGGTCTTACATGCCCATATTGGAATGATGGGTCTTTACTTCCTACTCCGTGGGTAAATCATGAACATATGATTGAATGAATGAATATGAATATGAAAGCCATAATCTCATGAAGCATGGATTAACATACGTGGAAAACAGGAATCATTTGAATCTACTCATGGACCATAGAATATAATCATATCTTGAACAACAAGCACATCGAACAATCAACAAACAATAGAATCCACAAAGTACTTGCCTTTCACGCTGTGATGCGTTAGGAGGCAAGGATGAAGCCATTAATCCCAAACCCTCTCCTCCTACACAATTGAATTAATTGAATAAGAACATCGTGATATCGAGACGCTACTTGCACACTTCTACCTCATCTTTCCAAAGACCAAGGTTCATAGATATGTTCTACTCAAATTAACCGATATTCTAGCAGAGAGCTATACTGGACAGCAACACTAAAAACTCCATAACTTTCTCTCTGAATCTCGAAACAGCATGATCTCAGATTCTTTGGAAAGTTAATAAAATCCTATACAATAACCTAGTTTGCAAGAATTTCTAATTTGGCCAACTACTGTGTCTAATAATCAGATGAACTCTAGAACTTCAATCTGTCAGATAGAAATTACAGCGGTAGAAGAAAATTCATAACTTTTGATTGGCTTAACCAAACTTCAATATTTTTAACAATATGGAAATATTATCAAATTTTTTATAACAACTGTGTTGGGTAAAATCCCTGAATCAACCTTTAACATGATCTTAATTAATGAACAAGTCCACTACTAAAGTTCGTCAGACTTTCTAGACAACAGCAATGAAATCAATGTAACTTTTAGACCACAACTCGGAATTGGGTGATCTTTAAACCTATGAAAATCTGAAGACATGCCCTACAACTCTCCAGGAGATGAAATCCTCCAATTCGGAGATTATCTATACCAAAACTAGCGCACAAGTAATGGACATAATTCTGATTCTAATCACAGCAGGATTAACGATTCTAATTAAGACATCGATCCAAATGAATGATTGAATTAAACCACAAGGACTCGAGATTACCCTTGAAGACCAACAGAAATTCGCTAAACAACCCCACGAGGACCCTTCTTCCCCTTTCGCCCTTCTTCTTCTTCTTCTTCTCTCTTCCTTTTTCCTCTCCTCTCTTCCTTCATCTTCCTTCTCGATTCTCCTTGGTAGCAACAGGGGAAGGGCTGTGCTACAGTAACCACAGAGCTACAGTAGGCGGCGCTACAGTGTTAGGTTTGCCTCCCCCCACCCTCTTAAGTGGTTCCCCACCGGGGCCAAAAAGCTTTGGGCCGAAGGCCCGAGTTCTAATACTCCTTCCAAATTCAAATTTTTTTTAATTTTCTAATTCTATTTAATTTCAGTACTAATCATGTATTTATTTTATTTTTAAATGAGGTGTTACAGAGAACAATTTTTCTAAAGAAACACACGCTCAACACCTGTAACTATGGTACTCGTCGTAACTACTCCCCTATTCCCATACCACGAACGGTGGTATAACCTGGCAGCCTACTCGTAGTGCGGCCCATGTGGCCCATGAGGAGTCATGTGGTGGGATTAGTCCCATATTGCTTGTCTAAAGTGAGTTGTAGTAGTATATAATGCCTGTTGGGTCCAAACTTAGCACCTCCGGGTTAACCCTTTTACACGAAGTGAGGACGAAAGTGTAAGTGGGGTGTTATGTGTGTGCGGGTCCGCCCCACGGTGGGCTGGGCATTGAGCGGATTTTGGGCCAGGGTGTTACAATTGGTATTAGAGCGGGCTTTAGGTCCGTGGTAATTGAAACATTAAATTGACACACTGTGCACAGTAGGTGGGATTTGGGTAAACCATTGCATCTGCGATTCTGATAGCATGTTTCATCATGTTGAATTGTTATTGCATTGCTTCTGTATAATCGTTCTTGTTGTTAAACTAAGCTATGTTATGATCTTCTATATCTATGAATTTATTCTATCAGTGTTATGAGATAATCTTATGTTCATAATTGATTATATTGGTTATGCGTGTTGGTAACGGACGTTGAGAAGTTGAGGTCGTGGTTGTTGTCCTAGGATTTGTCAGGCTACACCACCGTTCGTGGTATGGGAATAGAGAAGTACTTACCCTAGTACCATAGTTATGTGTTGAGCATGAGTTCTTTGATGAAGTTGTTGTCTTCCTTGAGCTTGTATTTGGTCTCCTGGTTGTAGTTTCTTGTAGTTGATGAACTTCCTTTGAATGGTGGTTATAACGAAGTGGGCAAGTTTCAATTGGTGGTCTCTATTCGTTCTTTGAAATAAATATTGTTCTTTCGACTATTGTGATATTTTTGCTACTTGTGAACGTAGTTAATCTGCAAGATTGATCTTTTCACAGAAGTTCTGTTTTATTCTCTGTTGAAAAACATAACTCATTTGTTCGCTTGGTATTTGGGCAGTGGAAGATTTCTTTTGTAAGTTCTTTACTATGTGGGAGTTTTGATATTGCGTATTTCTTATGAATACTTTGGGAGTTGAAGTTTAATGCCTCTCTTTTAAGAAAGAGAATGTTAAAACCCTTTAGTGATATGTTGTCATACTTATCTAAGAGGTTTTAATTAAAAGAATTATTTGGTATGGTATGAGTTATCAGGTTGGGTTGTTAGCATGGTGCAAATCAATGATTCTTAGCTAATGTCTTCAAAAGTGAAGTTAACTAATTTCAAGTTGTCCTGTAGTAGTTCTTGAAAATTTTGAATAAGATTTTGTCTATACATGTTTGGAACTCATAGAGTTATTAGGGAGTGTGAAGTAATAATGAACTTGTTTGATCACTTCAATTGTTTAAATTTTCAAACTTGTTGAATAAATTGGATTATTTGGTCTTATGTATTTATTCTAACCGTTCGAGATGGTTAATTACGGATGTGTTGGGCTATTGCCTTAGTAAATATTAATCTTGACTTTGTCTTCTATTTAGATACTCGATGAATTTGTGCAAACGCTAAATTCACCTAATTTTTGCCATACTAAATTGTTGGTATATGTATGAAGAAATGGATGAAGGTTGTTGTATTGACTTACGAAACCTTGTCTTATAAATATTCCATTGTTGAAGTTTAAAGTTATTTCATTCTAATTTCTGAACATAGGTAGGACTATGAATGCTTCCATGATTAGATAAGCATCAGTTGTTAGTAGTAATGGTTAGAGTGCTATTAGTGTGTGCTATATTGGCGTTGAGCGTTAGTAAGGGTAAATGAGCGAAATCTAATAAGTGATTTAAACTGGTGTGTTTTATGAGATTATCTTGTACTAATGTGAGCTTGTTAAAAAGAGATTTGTTTCAACTTTGTGGCTTGCGCACTAGGTTCTTTTCTAGAATGAGTTGTTATTACAATCTTATATGATGATGGAAATTTTATGACACGATTTGGAAGATTTATTGATGTGATAGTAAGGTAAATTGAATGTTACCAAGAATGTATGTTATTGATGTTAATAAAATGTTCAGGAATGTGAGGGTGATGTTGATTCTTTTATAGAGAAAGAATTTTGATCGCCTTTTGTGATCTCTTACATGAAAATATTTCAAAAGTTGCATTCATGATCTTTTGGTCTTCAAGATTTATGTGGTAATTGGAAGTTATCGAGTAAAGCGACGTGTTGCAAAGTTCTATTGGTTCTTAAATGACTCAAGTGATTTGATCTTGAATGCTTGTTTGTTCTTATATGTTAAGGTTTGATATTCTCTTCTTGTGAGGCCTATGCCTTCAAGTGTGGTCTCCTCTTATGTTCTCTGAATTCATTGCCTAATTGATTATTCCCCTTGATCATGTGTTCACTGCGAGTGGTAAATGTTTTTCTAGTTGGTGAAAATTGTTTTTATTTGCCTTTTCTTTTGAGAAAGAATCAACCTGTTCGTTTCACATGGATCTTTCTAAGTGTTTATTAATTGTTGTTGTGTGACCTTGTGTTGTAAGTTATTTGAGGAGCATTAGATGATGAATTGGTTTTGTGTATGAATTTTGGAGAGAATCTCAGTTATACAGGATGTTTGTATTTGAGACTAAACTAATTGCTTTGTTGCAATTAATAGAACCTATAGTGATTTGTGGTCCAAAGTCTTTTGTTCACTTTAGGTGGAACATTAGAATTATCGACAGAATGGAAACCTTGATCGAGTATGATTAGATTGTGCGAATTTTATTTATCGAATCTGAGGATTTTCCTAACTTTTACACTAGAAGTTCATTCTAGAAGTCTTGGGGGTTAAATTTGGGCTTTGCATTTTCATGCTAAAACTTTGGTCGTCTAAAGATTATGTGTAGAGAAAATAGAAAACTGGTGTATTCTGAGCAGTGGAATAATTGTTGATAGAACCCTTCTGATGTAGTACATGAGCGTGTGTACTAAGGATTCTGATTTGTTTATTCTTAAAAGTTTGAGGTGATGTGATTGCGTGAGATCTATTCTGAGGTGCTTTGGGTGCCATCTGTTAAATCAATTTCGTCAGTAGAAGGAGTTGTCTAGAGTGTTTCGGTGGGATCAGTAGAGCCTCTCCACAAAGGTGTGGATGATGTATTTTGGTTTGAGAATAAATTTTGAGGACGCTAATTTAAGATATTTGAGCTCGTGTGGTATGTGATGAATTCGAATTCCAAAGTTTGAGAGGAATTTTATTCCTAAAAGAGAAACTGAGCAAAAAGATGTTTCCTTGAGTAGTGAAACATTTTCTTGATTTTCGTTTGAGCTATGTGTTGTTGACGGATGTCTTTCGCAATTTGAGCTTGGTTTTATAATGGCATGTATGATTCTTTCCAATTCAGACAAAACAAAAAAGTATTTGGTTTGTGCATTCAAGTGATTTCTCCTTTGGCTTGCGTGACATTTGTTCGCAAACTGCTCACTTGGAAAGTGGAAATGTTTTCGTGACGAATCTTCGATTCCGGATTTGACTCTTTTGGTAACGAGTTGGTAACGCGTGGTTGCGATGAAAGTCCTTCATTTTCAGTTGGGCTATGTCGATAAAAGAGTTTGTTTAAAGTGATTTTTGTTGTATGTTCCTGGTTAAAGGAGGTGCTCCTTGTTAATGTGAAGGGATTGATTGAGACATGGAACAAAAGTTCCATGTAATTTGTGCCGGTTGTGTTGTTTGGTACTAAAGGGAAGGTTGACCCAAGGTACATTCATTTGTTCTGGACATTACGGGGATTTTAGAAGTTAGCGTTTCGCTAGAACTGTCTTGAGTCCTGACACGGGGTATGCAACGTTCTGTATGACCCAGTGTTAAGAGAGTGTTTGAGAGATTCGGAGTACGAGGTATCATTAGAGCCATTGACCAACAAGTAAAACCTTACCTTCGAGTCCCGTCCGTTGAGTGTACCTGAAAAGGGTCGAGACGAGTATTGAGGTGTAAGATGTTGATATTCATCAAGGTGAGGTGGTCTCATATGTCCGAGATGTAAGCGATTTGAGAGTTAAAATCTCGCATGCGCAAACAAAATCCAGAGTTGTTCACATTGCGTACGTGTTGATTGTGATTAATTTCAGTTGTGGTGTTCTTTCGAATAGAACGACAAGTAGAATTCGAGGTCGAATTCTGTTTGGGGGGGTACAATGTAATATCCCGTTTAAATATAAAACAAATAAGTGACTAGTACTAAAATTAAATATAATTAGAAAGGGAAAATTCAGAATTTTGGAGGAGTTTTAGAACTCGGGCCTTTGGCCCATAGCTCTAAGGGCCCATGTGGGGGGAGCCAAACCCTAGCACCCATGTACTGTAGCATGGGTACTGTAGCACCACCGGCCACTGTAGCACGTCCATGTACTGTAGTATTCACCCTTCCCTGTTGCTTTGCAAAGAGGAGAGGAGAAAGGAATGAGAGGAAGGATGAAGAAGAAGAAAGGAAGAGGAAGAGAAAGAAGAAGGGGAGTTCGTCGCGAAAACTTCAGCGGCGTCCAGCGTTGTTCTTGAGGGTAAATTCGTGTCATCGTTCTTATGCGTAATGTCTCCATTAGCTAGATTGTAGTTCTGCTGTGTAGATCGGTTGAATCTGTCTATCTATTGATGCGCGGTTTTGAGTTAGATCCGAGCAGATTCAGGGATTAGTGTCTCCTGAAGATCGATGAGAATTTTCGTTAGCTTTCCATAAAGTGCTAATTCATAATTTTTGGCTAAACGGTTAATTAGTTATGAATTTCTCAAGACTGGGTGCTAAATCAGTCTCAGGACTTGTGCAGCGAACATAGATCTGTAAATTTGATCTTGGATACGGCCGAATTGGGCCAGTTGGTCTCCATGAGATTTGTAGGTATTTTCATTATGATTTCATAAAGTTAAATATCATAATTTTTGAATTTCTATATCAAAAGATATGAATTTTAGAAACTAATGCTGTAATCTGTCTCTCTATTGTGGACAGAAGAGATTTACTTGACTGTTTGCAACTTTGGTTGCACAGTGGGTATATTTGTGATAATTTTATTGAGATATCTTGTTTCCTGTAGTTTCCAGATAATATTAGAACAATGTGTTTGGTTGTGCCAAACAAAAGTTATGAAAATCACAAGTTAGTAGTACCGAAGATGATAGATCAGTCTTTGGGATTAGAAACAAAGGTTTAGATGAACTAGTTTGATCTTTTGATCACCTGAGAAGTTGTAGCTAGGCTTTTGTAGGTTCTAGGAAAATTGGATTCATGGCTTTTGGAGTTTTTACTCAAAAGTTATGAATTTTTCTTAACAGCTATCTATTTGGATAGATTTGGGAATTTGAGAGTGTTTTGATTAAATGTTCGGATTGCGATTAGGGACGCTTGTTCTCATTTTGTTTCATTGCAATGCTGTACACTTTTGGTTGGTGTACTTAGTATACTTTTTTACGGCTGCCAGGTGGTGGTGAACCCAAGGGCTAGAGCTTTCCATCGTTGTCTTCCGTCTCACGGTTGAGGCAAGTACAATTGAATTGTATTGATTATTGTTTGTTCCACTTGATTGATGAATATGCAATGGGTAATTCCGGTATTACTTGTTTCCTTCATAATTGATATACCATGATTCTTCGATAATATGTTTACGTTCAATATATTCATTCGTTCCTTCTTTCATGTTCACCCACGGGAGTGGGTAGTGAAGTCTTATCATTCCAATATGGGCAAATACTTTGTATAATGTACTACTGTTGTCTATTCATAGTGTTTTATGTTCATGCCATAACTAAGTACTATGGTCTGTGAGTAGGTTTCATTGATTTCTATTTCGCTCCATGTATGTGAATAATGCTTCTTGAGTTTTCGTCTTACAAATTCATATATTCATTCATGCATACAATGTTCATGATTCACCCACGGGAGTGGGATGTAAAGACCCATCAATTCCAGTATGGGTATGTAAGACTCACCATTCCAATGTGGGCAAATTTAAATCGCCGTTATGAAACATTCTTCATATGGGTCTTGGATCCCCGCATTTTGGATAATGCGGGCCTGAGTGAATACCAACGGGTATATCACTGGCTATATCGGTATAAGCAGTAGAGAAGATCATGCATTTCATTCATTCATATGATTTCTGCCATTCTACACTCGAATTCTATTATGTGATGTTATGTTCTTATTCATCCATTCTACATTCATATTCTATCATGTGATTGTTATGTTCTTATTCAGTATTGTTCATATTGTTCGGTTGTACTTGCTGAGTCGTGGACTCATTCTTGCCGTGTTTATTTGTTTTAGGAAAACATTAAAGACGGCATGCTTGGGAGGGAATAGTCACGAATCATTCATTCACTTCACACTATTTACTTGTTAATTAGATGAACTAGTTATTATCTTTCATTCGATAATCATTGGATTATAATAAATGGAGTTTGATGGTTGTTGTTAACCTTCCTTGTTATATGATTGAATTAGTAATTGCCTAAGATCTTCGTATAGTCTATTGATAGGTTTATCATAGATGATTCAATTTGATTAGGTAATTAGAGTTTGATGTGTTGTTAAATTCTGATTCAATTCTTATAATCATTCAATCAATTGTTGATTCTTATCCGTTGTTAGCTGATGGCTTGCTGAAATTATTTCGTATTGTTGATGTATATTAGACTTTTAGGTAATATCTTGGCTTTCTCATAACTAGGGTGTTACAAAGGCGGCCGGCGAGGAGTACAACGCAGAGCTCGCAAGGAAGGACAAATGGCCCTGCTCCACGCAGTAGGTCAGGCCATTCCGTAGTAGTTCCCCATCCTACCCGCCATGTTAATAATATCTCTTGAAGGCATGCATACTTACATGGTCTGGATGCTTGTGTCGTAGTGTACTGTAGTAGTAGCGAGGATGACTAAAATAATTAGCCGAACCATTATGCCATGTGACCATGTGTAACTCGCTTCTGTCTGCAGACTCTAATGTAGTTCTGGTTTCATTCCTCACACTTTACCTTCTGTCAAAAGATTTCATCCACACGAGTACATTTGTAATCTCTATGCCTCGTACAAAAATTGGACTTCATGACGATATGAAAATGAATGATCCAAATATAACGATGTGAAAATGAATGGTACAAAAATATTTTTCCAGAGATGCACGTATATTACCTTACCTCAAAAGTTCGACGCTTGACAGCAGCCTTCACACCTTTCACAACTACGCATCTTTCATCAGCGGTGTCTACCATATGTCCATCCTTGTGCCTCATGTTGTACCACACAGTCCACATGTTTGTTAATTTTTCCAAGATGCAATATGTATCAGTTCTACAACATGCGTTCTAGAAGTGTACATACATTCAAATAATTTTCTCGAGCCGCACGAGGGGAAAACCTCCTATACGTTTCTAGGGGGGATTATTTAGCTATATCTATCCCAATAAGCTATCTATCGAATTGTTGCAATTGATGCTCGATCTCTAAAAGAAGGAAGAGATCTTCGAAAAATTGGTTTCTATGATTCGATGAAGAATCTAACTTGTTTCAGAGTGGCGTTTTTGAGCTTTATGGTGCATGAAAGACGGATTAAAGTAAGTCAGACCTGAGTGTAATATATCAATGTGTAACATCATGAATTTTGTTTGGCAGTTCCATCACATTAAAATGTGAAAATTTACAAACTTTTGATGCATCTTGTTGACGCTTGGATATTACCGAAGTTTTGTTTGGGGCTTTTTCTTGAATTGAATTATGAAAATTGATTCAATAAAAGAAATACAATTGACAAAATCAATTTGAATAAAGCGACGAATATAAAAAGATGATCCATAAGGTAACACGGAGAATTTACATTGAAACGAATTCAAGTAAAACCTGAATCAAAGCTAAAGTTCAATTTCAAAGCTTGTCTCTTTACGAGCAAAACATGAGCTAAATTCAATTTCAAAGGAAATTAATTTGGATCGGAAGGATGAATCGAGAATCAAAATTCCTAATTTAAATATCAAATTGTAACAATTCCTCAATTCAAGCCCGAATTAAATTAAACCATGAGCTCAATTCATAATTTAGAAATCCAAATTCACTTACCTAGGCAAAAGCAAAAATTCATGCTTTGCAAAAAATTGAATTGAAAAACAAATACAAACCAAATTTGCTCTCAAATTCTAAATTGAATTCAAACTCAAACTGAAATAAAAATTAAAATTCTAAATTGAATGCAAAAATTCTATGTTGACACGCGGGTGGCTCGGGTGTTGTGGCCACGGGGTGCAACAACATACTACTACTGTTGCGGCCGTCGGGCGCAGCACGCAGGAGAAAGGGTCTATAATTTCAATTTAAGGGATAGGAGGACTAGATTTAGACTTTTTGTGAACCAGAGAACCAATAGTGCCCAAAACTCGGATATCTAATGCCATAAGCAACCACTTTTGACGGTACCGTCCACTACCACCTTTGTGTGGGTTCTTCAGGTCATGCCCTAAACTCCAAAGTTTGTACTTTTGTCGCCAAGAACGACCCCTTTTCAGCACAAAAGATAGCAATGTCAAGTTTGCAATTAAAATTGGGTTCAGAGACCAGAAGCAACGCAACTACTCTTGAGGAGCGCGGTATTTAGTTATGTACCAAAACTCGACTCTGAAACTAGAGATAAACATGTCAGGTTTGCGATTAAGATAGGGTTCAGAAAAAAAAATTAGTGCAGCTACTCTTAGCCTTCTTTAGGGGGAGGGCGGCACAGTAGCTCTCATGTGTAGCAGTATTTACAAAACTCGGCTCTGAAAAGTTTGCCAGGACAAGCAGTATGGTCACAGTATTGTTATGCACTCGCCGTGCATGCTCGTATATGGTCCGCGCACTGCACGGTTGCCGCACGACGCGGGCATGACATTTCATGCCCATATTCCTCTGTTGGAGATGCGGCCGCCGCATGGCACCCACGACACGAAGATGATGCATGCTCGTGTTGATCGCTCGTGTTGATCACCTTATTACGATACATAGGGGATAGGGTTCATACATGTCACCAAGCCCAAGCTATATACATAGGGTAGACAATATGCAAAGAGCATTCTAGCTATATACATATCTACTCCTCTCAAACTCATAATGGATCAATAACACTGAGTTTGGAGAGGTAAAAACTATACTGAACTTTAGTCTGTGGCTTAGTAAAAAAAATCTACTAACTGAACCTCCAAAAACACATACTGAAGAGCAATAAGTTGGTCTTGCACCTGCGATCTCATGTATGAAGCATCTATACCAATGTGCTTGGTGAGCTCATGCTTCACTGGATCTCAAGTAATGCTGATCGCACCAGTACTGTTTGATAAGAGACGAGTCTGTGCAGAAATTGAAACAACAAAATCCTCAAGTAACCACCGAAGCCAGGTGATCTTAGTTGTCAACGACGTCATAGTTCTCAACTCAGCATCAGCACTCGAACGGAAAACGACAATCTGCTTCTTGGTCTTCCAAGCAAACAAAGAGGAACCAAAGAAAACACAATAGACAGAAAGGGATCGACGATCAGAATGATCGCCAGTCCAGATCGCATCAGAGTACGCCTGAAGCTTCAGAGAACTGGAGCGAGGAAAGAAAAGGTGACAAGTGATTGTTCCACAAAGATATTGCAAAACATGTAGAAGGTGACTGTAGTGCAGCTGTGTGAGAGTAGAGACGAACTGACTCAGGATGTGAACTGAGTGCGAAATGTCAGGTTGAGTGATCCTAAGATAAACGAGGCTCCTGACAAGATGACGGTAGCGAGTGAGGTCTTTAAGAGGTTCACCATCAGTAGGCTGAAGGTGAACACCAAGTTCTATAGGAGTATCCACCATAAGATAATGAGTGAGACAAGCACGAGTAAAGATATCTGAATATACTTCTCCTGGGAGAGGTAATAGCTCTCAGGCATAGAAGTGACATCAATCCTAAGGAGGTAACGAAGATGATCCAAATCAGACACCAAGAACTGCTCACTGAGAAGCTCCTTCATAAATGCAATGCACTGATAGTCATCTCTAGCAATGATCATGCCATCCACATAGAAAAGGAGGAGCGTCCGACCGCATGAAGAGGTGTGAAAAAAGATAGCAGGGTCGTGATCACTAGCGGAGAAGCCGACAATAATGACAACAGAAGAGAACCGATCAAATCAAGAACAAAGAGCTTATTTGAGCTTATAGAGAGAGCGACGAAGACGACAAACCATATACCATCAGAGACGGCATACCCGGTGAGCGGCTGCATAGTCGTGTATGGTCCGCGCACTGCACGGTTGCCGCACGACGCGGGCATGGCATTTCATGCCCATATTCCTCTGTTCGAGATGCGGCCGCCGCATGGCACCCACGGCACGAAGATGATGCATGTTATCACGAGTGTGCTAGTTTTGGTGTATGGGTTCATACATGTCACCAAGCCCGACGCATGACTAAATTTTATGCCACGGATAGGCCAAGAGTAGTTCATTCACAAGCACTGACAGGTAGTAACAGGAATAAGGCATCCAGAGGGGCAGTTAAAAAACGCCCCTTAGTTCCTGTCGACCTCTTCCAGATCATACATAAATATACATAAGTTAGCAGGGGGTGGAAGGAGGGACCTGTTAGAACCAAGGCAAGGCATCCACCAAATGTACATTTCGCCGAGGTTGCTGTGGGATGGGAGACTGCTTCTGCAATCAGGCAGCGTGCTTGGCCTTCCACGGGAAGCGGCAGAGGGGGAGCGGCGCCAACGCCTACGACAACTCCCTGGAGCCTTCCTGTGATGTTAGTAATAGCCCTCTAGATAGTTGGAAACAAGAGACAGATCAGAAGAACGACGTGGTTGGGTCGGCAGTGTCAAATATACATACAGTGGCCTGGTGCGATATCAATGTACCTGTGCATTTGGATTTCGGACTTCCACTCCGCTAAATTTATGGGATTTGGTCAACTCTACTAGTGGATCATGGATAAAGGTCTCGAAAACAGTCACGAGTGTCTCCTTGTGACTTGTGAGAACCGATAGAGTAATTTCAGAGAACTTCAGAAAGACGCCTTCATATCCATTGATGCCCAAGCCATCAACCATGTTCTGGAGGCAATTACAGATTTAGCAGGACTATATTAATACTTGTAGTACCAAAGCTCAGGTCAAATTTGTTCAACAAACTGCTGACAAGAAACCACGAAACAAGACTTGAATGCTTACCGGCGTAAGCCTAAACGGCACCACCTCAGGCTTCTCAAGTAGCAAACCCCTATCAAACAAGCAACTGAAATCCACATGAACACAGTCCCAGTTGTCGAATCAAAAGGATGTTCTTGTTATGAACAACAACTTGTATTTTCAGAAGGACAAAGATCCAGTATATATACACAAAGTACATATGGTGAATATGTAAATAACCCATCATAACAATAGAGAATAACACACTATACATATATTTCTAACACTCCCTCAAACTCATGGTGGATCAACAACACTGAGTTTGGAGAGGTAGAAGCCATGCTGTGCTCGAGTCTGGGCCTTCGTGAAGAAATCCGCTATCTGAACCTCTGAAAACACATACTGAAGAGCAATCACCTGATCATGCACACAAGACCTCATAAAGGAAAGCATCAACACCAATATGCTTGGTGAGCTCATGCTTCACAGTATCACAGGCAATACTGATAGCACCTGTACTGTCTGACAAGAGAGGAGTCGGTGTAATGACAAAAACACTAAAATCCTCAAGTAACCACCGTAGCCAAGTAATCTCTGTTGTCAAGAGAGCCATAGCTCGTAACTCAACCTCTGCACTCGAACGGGACACTGCAGTCTATTTCTTCGTCTTCTAGGCAATGAGAGAACCACCAAGAAAAACACAGTAAGCAGAGATAGACCGGCGATCAGAGGAATCACTGGCCCAAGTAGCATCCGAATAAGCCTGAAGCTGTAACAAGCTAGAGTGTGGAAAAAAGAGACGGCGAGAGATAGTCCCACGAAGGTATCGCAGAACTCGAAGAAGGTGGCTGTAGTGGACCTGAGTGGGAGCAAAAACGAATTGACTCAGAATGTGAACTGAATAAGTGATATCCGGACGAGTAACAACAAGGTAGACAAGACTCCCAACAAGATGACGATAGCGAGTTGGATCAGAAGAAGGCTCGTCATCAGAGAGTCAGAGGTGAACATTGAGCTCCATGAGAGTTTCAACAGTACGCTGATCAGTGAGAGAGGAACGATCAAGAAGATCCTGAATATACTTCTCTTGGGACATAAAGAAACCATCTGGAGTGGAAGTAACCTCAATCCCAAGGAAGTAATGAAGAGGACCAAGATCTGACATAAGGAACTGCTCACTAAGACGAGCCTTGGCAAAGGCAATGTACTTAGAATTATCTCCGGTAATGATCATATCATCAATATACAGAAGAAGAAGAGTCCGACCACGAGACGAAGTGTGGACAAAGAGCACAGGATCATGATCACTAGCTGAAAAGCCAGCAGCAGTGACCACAGAGGAGAAGCGCTCAAACCAAGCATGAGGGGCTTGCTTAAGGCCATAGAGAGAGATTTAAGGCTGGCATGCACCATGTCCTCGAGAATGTAATACCTAGGTGGCAGATGCATGTAGACATCCTCACGCAACTCACCATTAAGAGATGCATTCTTAACATCAAGCTGAGAAATAGACCAGTGGCGAACAGACGCCACCGAAAGAAGAGTGCAGACAGTGGTCATGTGGGCCACAGGAGCAAAATTCTCGTCGTAGTCACGACCATGCTCCTGCTGGAAGCCACGAGCAACAAGACGCGCCTTATAGCGCTCAAGAGAGCAATCAGAGCGAGTCTTAATCTTATAGACGCACTTACACGTGATGGGATGAGAGTGAGATGGAAAAGGAACAAGATCCCAAGTACCAGTACGCTCGAGGGCAGCAATCTCCTCGGCTATGGCAAGCTGCCACTCAGGGTGAGTAATAAAGATATCGGTAGGAGACAAAGCTCACGAGTATTTGCACCAAAGAAAGGCAAAATAGGCAAATGAATCGATCGGGCGATCGTGGAGAGCGTAGCGAGGAGAAGATGACCCATCAGGGGAAGATGGAGCATCAGAAGAAGATGGAACATCAGGAGAACATGGCTCATCCGGAAGATCCTCAATACGAGGTCGACGAGTGTAGAAGAGAGGGGGAAAAGGTACTGTAGTGGGAGGAGCCTGAGGAGTCGTAGGAGGCGACAACGACGGAGAGGCCACAGGAGGAATATGTGGAGACTCAGTGGGACGGGTGGACGAGGGCAAGATAGATATAGGTGTATCTGGAAATGTCAAAAAGGACAAAGACTCCACAGAGGAAGCCGAAGGAGAGGCAGGACGTGGGTAGAAGGGACGAGACTCGTCAAAACTCGCATCCCGAGAAATCTGCATCTATCGACCAACAGGATCCCAGCACCGATAGCCCTTGTGTTCGGCACTGTATTCCAGAAAGACACACTCAACAGACTGAGTAGTTAGTTTGGTGCGTTCTCGAGGGGCGAGGAGAATGTAGCAAACGCAGCCAAACAGACGAATGGCAGAGTAGTCAGGAAGAAGACCACAGAGATGCTCAACAGGGATCGCACCATTAAGAGCAGAAGAGGGCTGGATGTTGACGAGATAGGTGGCAGTGGAAACAGCCTCGGCCCAAAAGTGAGGTGGAATAGAGGCGGCAATCATCAGTGCACGAGCCGTCTCAAGGAGGTGACGATGCTTGCGCTAAGCGACACCATTCTGAGCATGAGCACCTGGACAAGAGAACCGAGCGAGAGTGCCCTGCTCAGCAAGGAAGCTGCACAGGTAACGAGAGAGGTACTCGCCAACAGAGTCAGCACGAAAGACACGAATAGGAGTGGAGAACTGTGTGCGAACCATAGTGGCAAATTGTTTATAGATAGACAAGGCCTCACTACGAGAAGACATGAAATATATCCAAGTGTGGCGAGAAAAATCATCTATAGATATGATTTAATATCGATGATGCCCTTTCGAAACGAAGGGAGTCGGACCCCAAACATCTGAATGAACAAGATTAAAAGGACGCTGAGACACTGACTCACTATGAGGATAAGGAAGCTGAATCTGTTTACCTAGCTTACAGCCCTGACAATCTAAAGACACGTCTCTTGAGATAGACCCCAGAAGACCACGACGAACTAAGGACGATAGACAAGATCCACACAGATGACCAAGACGATGATGCCACTACTTGAAAGAGCTGGTAGACGGAGTGGCAGAAGTAGAGAGACTGGCGGCGACGGTGGCAGCGGAAGGAAGGTGAAACCAGTAAAGCTCCCAGAGACACTGTGAGTCAAGGCACCGAGGGCCAGAACCAACCAGAGCTCCCGTGTGACGGTTCTGAACACAACAAGAATCAGAGTCGAGAATGACCCGACAACCAAGGTCAGTAATCTGCCCAGCAGAAAGAAGCTGTATGGTAAGGCGAGGAACATGAGCAACAGAAGGAACATGAAAAGATGAGTTGCTAAGAGGTCCTCGACCAAAGACAGAAAGAGATGTACAATCAGCAGTGAGAACACTAACAGGAGAATCAAGAGGTGTAATGAAGGACATAGTGGAAGAATCAGGAGCCATGTGAAAAGATACTCCAGAATCAAGAATCCACGAGGAGGTACCTAACTGTGTAGGGGGTGGTTTCTCAGTGCCCGAAGAGTTAGTAGCAGAACCTGCAGAACCTGTCGAGAGAGAACCTGAAGCGGTAAGCAAGCATCGAAGTCTGGCTATCTCCTACTCCGTGAGAGAAACTGCTGAAGAAGTCGATGTAGAAGCACCAGTGCCAGTGCTAGTAGAAGAACGACGTGAAAGATGCTGCTTCTTCTTATAGCACTGGGACTCAATGTGGCCGACCTTATCACAGTAGGAGCAATGATGACGGCCACTGCCAGATGGAGGGCGTCCACCACCACCTGTGGCAGTCGCTGGAGGAGGCAGTGTGCTGAAGCGTGGAGCAGGCGGTCTAGCAGGTGGATGAGCGGCGAGCACGGAGGGGAGTGGCATCAGACCAGCATCACTCAGGCGAGTCTCCTCCGCGCGTATCTCGGTAAGAGCCTCTAGGAGAGTGACACGAGGGTGGCGTGCAAGGAGCTGGGCACGCCTCTGCTCGAACTCGGGACTAAGGCGAGTAAGGAACTCGTAGACTCGCTGAAACTCCAGGTCAGCATGTACAACGAGGCAGCACAGACAAGAGCGATAGCCAGCAGTGCAGAGAGAGTCCAGCTGACGCCAAACAACAGAGCTCTGAGTGTAAAAAGTGTCAACAGTAGCATCACCCTGCTGAAGAGAGTGCTCCTGGCGAACCACGGACAGGTACAGGGCATCAGCAGAGGGCTCGTAGCGCTGACGAAGGTGAGTCCACATCCGAAAGTCAAGGAGTCCCACAACCTCGTAAGAGAACTAAGATCGACACCGGGCGATGAAAGGCAAGCAGCTCCAGCGCCGTCATCGTACCACCGAGTGTAGGCAATCGATCGATCCTTGTAGGAATCGAGCCTCTGGTAGGCGAGGCAACCTCATCATCAAGAAGGCGAAGGCCTCAACAAAGACCTTTGTCGTTTACCGTCGGGGCGCGACAGCGAAACTCCGTCGGAGGAGTAGGGCAAGGCGGGCAGGTGACATCGCCAGAGAGGATGCCCCAGAGACGAAGACCACGCATGTGGATGTGCATGTGAGACACGAAGTCGGTATAATTAACACCATCGAAGATCACCGGACAGCGAGGGAGGGAAACGGTGCCCGACGACATTGTAACAGTGACCAATGGTAGGCGGCGTTGGACGGCGCGACGACCAATTTTTTTTCCTTTTGCTGATTAAAATCGGCAAAAAGGGCCTTTCGCCCACCATCGCAACACACGACCAAGACGCCAAGACGGGAGCGGACGGATCGGCGGCGGCGGTGGCGGTAGCAATAGCGGCAGCGGCGGCCTGGGCTAAGGCGACGGTTCGCCCGGGCTAGCCCAGCGGCGGACGGCGAGATGGCGACGAGGCAAGTGGCGACGTGGTCGGCCAGAGCACCGGCGGCGGCGCAGTGGAGGCGCCAGACGGGAAAAGCGAAGCGGTGGCGAGATCCGCGACAGCGGCGACCCGTCCGCCAGAGCATCAAAGCGGCAGCAGCAGTGGAGGCGCCAGACGGGTCGCAGCGGACACGGCGGTGTAGATCCGTGGCGAGGAGGCCCGGCGCAGAGGAGGTCCGGAGGAGTACCGGCGGCGCGAGGGAGCAGGGGAGGCGCTCCTCACGGGAAAGATGGAGAGGCGCTCCTCACGGTGATGCCGGCGGCGGCGACTAGGGCAGAGGACGAGTTGCGCGTCTGGGTGAGAAAACCTAATTGGCTCTGATACCATGTTATGAATAGCAACTTGTATTTCCAGGAGACCAAAGGGCCAGTATATATACACAAAGTACAGGTGGTGAATATACAAATAACTTTCATAACAATGAGGAATAACACACTATACATATATCTCTAACGGTTTTCACCGTATCTGTCACCAGGACCAACAATGTGCCCAACCATCGACCAAACCACAGTGGTATGCGCATATGCCACTCTGGCACGAAACCATGCAGCTGGTTCACAGAACGTCGTCAAGAACCATTTGTGGAAAACCGGGGGAAACATTGGAAGGATTTTAGTCTTCAGCATCTCATCTTCAGGCATTTTACCATGGCATAGATCATATATCTTCTTGATTTGTGGATTTGTTTTCAGCTTATCGAACTTCCCACAAGTTATGTAGACTACCTGCCCGCGCGCACCGAATGGCGCGCCGAGAAAGCAGCGCCCGGTGGGGCCCGCACCACGAAGCGAATCCAAAAAAAGCGCGGGCGAGCGACCCTTGGCGCGCTGAGTGCGAACTCACATCGTGCGTGAGGCCCGCGCGTGGGGTCCGTGAGTGGAGAGGACGGTGCGTTTGGCTCGCGCGTTGGACGGATCGAACGGCGGAGAAACCAATCGGAAGACGATCGGACGGCCGAAATTTTTTTGTCGACGTGGCCAGGCTCGCGTTGCCTCAAATCCGCAAACGGAAGGATGTCCTGAAGAATACGCTGAAGACCGCTAGTATTGGGCACCCATTCTACCATTCCACAATCTTCTGTAAGTGGAACCACTGCGAAGGTTCTGATATAAAGCTTTCTCCTGCCGCTCACGGGGACTTTGGAGAGGAGACGGTTGATCATTGCATTCAACTCCATCATGCGTGAATCGGCACAGAAATGGGCGAGCAATTCCATCACTTCCGAGGAAAACAACCTGATGTTCAAAATGATCATGTTTGTCAGTTACCATAAGGATTCAAAAACCAGAAACAAGAAAAATATCAAACCCCACCGGTTTTAAACCCGGCAAATTTCATCAAACAAAATTTAAAATCAATTTTAATTCAAAATTCAAATATTATATTTTGAACTTTTTCATACCGATATTATTTTACTGGTCTGGGGCGGTACGGCCGGTAACCGCCGGTCTTTTTTTTATACTTGGTTACCATTAGTCCAGCTAAGTATGGTTACAGTCTTACAGTTAATTGTGAGCCTTCCGAAACAATGGCAATAAATCACGTGCTAACAAAATTGTACAAAATGTGTACTAAGAAGTCATCTAGACACTTGTTAACTCCCACACCAAATCCAACCAACAACTTGCACATGTTGGAATGAACCTTGATCTATTGGAATGGGCCAAAAAGGTCAATATATCTTGTATAGGGTAGGCAATATGCAAAGAGCATCCTAAGCTATATACATATCTACCCCTTCAAACTTATGGTGGATCAACAATACTGAGTTTGGAGAGATAGAAACTGTATTAGACTCTAGTGTGTGCCTTGGTGAAGAAATATGCTAACAGAAGCTCCGAAGGCACATACTGAAAAGCAAAAACTTGATCTTGCACTTGCAATCTCATGTGTGAAGCATCTACGCCAATGTGTTTGGTGAGCTCATGCTTCACTGAATCTCGAGCAATGCTGATCGCACCAGTATTGTTTGATAAGAGAGGAGTCTGTGTAGAAATTGAAACACCAAAATCCTCAAGTAGCCACCGAAGCTAGGTAATCTCAGCTGTCAACGACGCCATGACTCTCAACTCAGCCTCAGCACTCGAACGAGACACGACAGCCTGCTTCTTGGTCTTCCAGACAATTAGAGAGGAACCAAGAAAAACACAATAGGCAGGAAGGAATCTGCGATTAGAATGATTACTAGCCCAAGTCGCATCAAAGTACGTCTGAAGCTGCAGACAACTGGAGCGAGGAAAGAAAATGCAACGAGTGATGGTCCCGCGAAGATGTCGCAGAACATGTAGAAAGTGACTATAGTGGAGTTGAGTGAGAGGAGAGACGAACTGACTCAGGGGGTGAAATGGGTGAGAAATGTCAGGTCGAGTGATCCCAAGGTGAAGAATCTAGACCCGCCATTACGAGTTAATGGAGTATTTAGGTGATTAATGACAAATCTATATGTGAGACTAACACTTCTATTGATATACATATTGTGTAGTCTTATTTGGATGAAAAGGTGAAAATCATGGAGGTATACACTCAACATCATATTCTCATATCTTGTTGCATTCCTCAAATCCAAAATATAGGTTGAACTCCACTAAAAGTTTAACTTGAATATGTGCATATATTTTATTACACATTCGTGTATGCACACATTTAGGGGGAGTTCACTCTATGTTTTGTGGTTTCATTATTATTGATCCATATTTCTTTATCCACATATATTGGGGATCTCTACTTTGAAACATATCCTTTAAGTATATAAAACTTGTGCAGTTCATATATACTCATATTTCTTTATATTCAATTATTTGCAATTGTGTTATGGGACTAATGTGTGTACTAAGTTGTTTTAAAGGCTTAGTCCCAGTTTATGGATGACGACATGGTAATGGCAATGAAAGACAATAGAGAAATCATGGCTAGTGGTTTGAAGATTATTTTGTGCTATTTTTGTTATGCATTGCATTTGTTTTCCCTTGGAAATCTATTCAGCAATTTCGGTATGACCGCAAGTATTGAGCGGTATTACCGTAGGTCGGTAATACTGAAGTTTACATGGCGGTATGAATTTTCTAGAGAGGAAGTTTTTGGAAGTTTTCTTGAAATCCGAAAGACGGTATGTGAGAGACCATGTGGTCGTGTCTCCATGAGAGTGATGAGTAATTGACAAAGGTTTTAGGTCAGTTGAGTTTGGTTTGTGTGGTCGGACCATGTCGTTGCGAGGTTCACGCGTTTTCGTGAAGTCAATCAGGGCTGTCAGGATAATCGGAACGACCGGCGTAGTTATGGGCGGACGATCATGCAGGCGGTTGTACCGATTGGTAAATGGCGGTTGAAGAATTCCAGAGAAGTTGTTTTTTCGAGTTCGGTCTTCTTTGGAAATCGAACGACTTGAGTTTTGGAGATCGGACCGAGTGCGGTTGTTCGCTGGTAACATGGCGGTTGTACCGATTGTATTGTGAGGTTCGGCCATTTTGGTGATTTGAGTTTTGGGATAGGTCATATCCAAGTGTGTTCATGCATATGTGTTGCATATTGCATGTTTGAGCTAACGTTGGGTCAAGTTGTGAAGAACTTGTTCCCGGTTTCGTGTTTCTTGTCTGTGTGGCTGCAGGACGTCGAGTGGAGTCGTGGCGAGACACGGTGGACTGGACTAGGCGCAGGTGGCGCTGAGGTCAGAACGGTCAGGATGTGTCGAAGACGACGTGGACTCGAGGTGGTTGCAGGCGGCTTGAGACAAGGAGCGCTGAAGCTTCGGAAGGTCTGAAGGCGAATCGGAAATTCGCAAGGCCGCACAAGCTGGGCGAGCTCCGTTGGACATAGCGGCGCGTGTGAGGCGGAGACCCGTTAGCCAAGCGCTATAAAAGGAGAGGAGGGCTGCATGCCCTCCTTGAGCACTTGGGTGGAATTAGGGTTTTAGAGTCAAAAGAGGCTTTGTGAGGTTGTTTCTCTTTTGCTCTTTAGTTGTTGAGAGTGGAGGTGTAGGCGAGTAGTGCTCCTGCTTGTCCCTTCTTGGTTTTGTGTTCATCTCCCTCTAGAATGGATGAGTGTTGGTTCTTGAGTTGTGAGAGTGAGGAGATGGATTGAGCTTACATGTAATCATCCCTCTGGTTCTAATGTCCATGCGTATGGGGATGTATCTATGTGTTTTCGCTTTTGATTCAATGAATGAAATCAAGTTTGTCTCTAACTCTTGTTTTGTTCTTCGTGACTCCCATTTGATGATTTCTTGATTTTGTGAGTCTCTTGTTGTTTCTTGTTGGGAAGCCTCAAAACGAGTTGTTCTATGATGGGTTAGTGCCACAAGATCATTTGATCGATTTCCCGAAGAGCAAACTTGGTTTAAATCTAAGATTTCAGTTTTGGGTTGTCTCGTTCTTCGTTCTTCCGCTTTTGGTTGATTCCTGAGATTTTGTGGTTGGATCTACTCAATCGTTTCTTGGAATAGGTTCCTAACATCCTTAGGAAGGTGTGTTCCAAATTTGGTCATGTTTGGCCGCGTAGATCAAAAGTTACGTTGATTTTCGTTTTGAAACCCGAGCGGATTTTGCCTGTTCCAGGACAATCGGATGAACCGGGCTTAACATCGCGGTTGTCTTGGGATCTGCGGTACAACCGCCGCGTTGTTCTTGGTTGTCTTGATCTGCAGTACAACCGCCATTTACCGTGGTTGTACCGATTGTCCTGATTTGTTCGGCTCTTCCTCGTTTTTGTTTGCTGAGCTTTGGGGGTGAGGAGTGGATTCAACATAAGACTTCCTCTGTGCTTAATCATTGATCTTCATAGCTCTCATAGCTATTGGAGTGATTTATAAGTTGAATCCATTCTTTGCGAAAAAGATTCGGTCCTATTCACCCCCTCTAGTCGCCTTTCCGGTCCTTCAATTGGTATCGAGCGGTTAGCTCTTTTCAATAGATCTTAACCGGTCTCAAGAGCCGTGGCGATGGACAAGTACTCGACCAAGTCGCTTTGTTTTGATGGCATCGACACCTTCTCGGAAGAGCCGAATGGAGACATACATCCGGCCTGTGGGTATGCCATCTGGCGAAAGGTCAAGGTTCGATTCATTGTTCTGCCGATGAGAACATCAATGCCGGAACATGGTTGATGTTGAGGCGAATGCAAAGGCAAGGAACATCATCATCCGTGGTTTGAGTCGTAGTGAGTTTGATCCGCATATCTCACTGCCGTCCGCCTACGATATCTGGGTGACCTCGACGATACCATGAGGGCACCACCCAGATCAAGACGGTTCGACAGACCGGTTCAAACGAGAATACAACAAATTTGAGATGCTTCTTTGGTGAGTCCCTAGATGAGTGCTTCAGACGCGTTTCACAAGATCTTGAGCAACCTCCGAGCGGTCGGTCTCACATACCCGACTTCGGACAATGCTCGTCCGATGCTCACGGACTCGTCTGCGTGTTTGGGAGATGAAAGTGACCACCATCAAAGACACGACAGACCTCTCGACTCGACTCTTGATGCGCAGTACTCGCGCCTCAAGACTCACGAGATTGACGTTGTCTCTCGTCGGTCGGTCACAATCGATGGCCTTAGTCACCAATCCGTTTCTTCTTAGGGCTTTCTTCCGATTCTTCTTGCGGTTTCTCCCTTGCGCTCTCTGTGACATAAGCGATGATCGTTAGAGCAACTTCGCGGATGAGCGACTTGCCCTCCTTGCTCAAGATTCTCCCACGCTTACAAAGGAGGAGGGCGAAAGAGAGGAGGACCCGTGATTTGCTTCGAGTGTGGTGGCCCCAACCACATTGAACAAACCGCCCCAAGCCGGAGAAGGGCAAGAACGACTACGGCGGTTCGGGCAAGAACGACTACACCGACAAGAACTGCAACAAGAAGCCTCCAGCTCAGACGCCCAAAGAAGAAGAAGTTCGCAACTTTGGCAAAGCTAAGAAGCTCTTCCATGCGTCCTCACCGCCTTCGACGACCTCGACCTCGGCCGAGGTGGAGGGATGGAGCGACGATGACGGGGACGGGTGACCAAGAGCCCAAGGATGGCGGCGATGACTTCTCCCGGCATGTGCTTCATGGCCCTCGAGGGCGAACTCCCAATGACAAATGAACAGATCCGACTTCGGACGAGGTAGATCCCACCTGAACAGCTCAATCATGCTTTTCTTAAGCTAGGAGGTTTTCATGCTAAAGCTAAGGCTAGGTGTCTTTGAGTTAGAGAAGGAAATAGATAGACTGTCACTAGAGATTATTGCTCTTACATCCGCCCTTCTAGTGATGATTGTGATACATGCTCGCTTTGTTTGGTTGATATGGAGAAGTTAAGGACCTCACATGATAGTATGTCCTCCGAACTTGATAGTGTTAAGGTGGAGAATGTTAGTCTGCTTGCCGAGTTAGAGTTGAGTAGGATGGCTATTACCCTACTTATTACTGATGAGACTACTTCTCCCACCTCATGTGAGGGTAAGGACATTCTTTGCTAGAGGATCTTATGCCATGCTTCTTGATCTGCTGAGTCTTGTGAAAATTGCAATAACTTGAAGATGAACTTAAAGCAGGCAGATCATAAAATTGTGAACTACAAGCTTCTTTACTTGAGCCGATTGTTTCATGCTTAAAGCTGTCCTAAGTTAATCTTGAACTTGAGGTCGTCTCCAAACAGTTTCAAGATATGATTGATCATGAAAGGAAGATGGCTCGGTTTGCTTCTAAGGACCCCTGTTAGCTCACCATGCATTAAGTGTAACAAACTAAAATCGACTTGATTGCTTTGGATGAGAAATGTGTGAAGCTAACTAAGGACCTTCTAGAGAAGCCACATTGTGCTTGCAATATGATTGTGGAGAAGGGGAGAAGCCCTGTGGTAAGGATGAGACGCTTAGCAACGTGAACCAAGCGGCTAGCGAGGGATCTGTCCCTTGAGAGTCTTTGTGCTTGCACAAGCCATTCTTCCCTCTCTTCTTTGGTTCTTCTTTTGCTCCCTTACCTCTCATTGTCTCTTCTTTCCCTGCTCTTCTTGCACCTCTCTCTTTCGGGAGTGTCAAGACCTTATGAACACTCTCGAGAGATTTGTAGGAGGCAAGAAGAAGCTCAATCTTATTCTAGACCAATCTAAGATCTGCAGATTTAATCGGGGTCTAGGATATGACTTCTTTGAGGACATGAGGAAGCATCCACCGCCGTGCTCGCACTCCATAGCACACTGTGTGATCGAGACCGAGCCCAGACCGAGAAAGTCCATTTCAAGTCGGCGGGCTATGTCCAGGGATTTCGACAAGAAGGTAATTTCACATGTCGCTTCTACCTCTCGAAGGTGAAGTATCACCGCACCTTCGCCGAAGGATGGACACACAATCGATCGATGCTTCAGCGCGCCAAGATCGTACGTAGAGACCATGTTGAGTCTCTTAGGCGCATTCGTGGTCGGCCCTGGACCTTGAGTGCACCTAAGACCAACACGAGGTCTAGGCTTGTTTCTTCGATGGGTTTGTGCAAAGATCGAGGACTTGGTTTTTCCGAGTTTTCGGTTTTCGTCCTCATGTCGCTTTCGATCGTGACTTCCGCCGCCCCGAGGGTAGATCTCGTTTTCCCCATCGAGATAGCTACCATGGCGTGTTCAACATGTTGCGTGTGCTCGACTCACTCTTCAGAGCGATCGGACCCAAAGAATGCCTTCGGTCTACTCTTAGACCTTCGCTTTGAGTTACTGAGAGCGAGGGTAGATAGAGGTCGATCGTGCTTGACTACTTCATCCTTTCGACGTGTTATTCAAGATTGGGTGCCAAAATCATTGTTGATTTATCCCAAGATCGAGACTTTACTCTGTTTGACTCAGTTCGCCGGGTAGGGAAGGAGAAGGTTTGGCTTGTAGACTCGGTTGTTCTCGTCATATATGAGGAGACTCCGTTGGTTCTCCTCCTAGCCCGCGCTTCGGTGATGAGGCGATCACCTTCGGAGACGCTTCGTGGCGGCGTCATCGCCAAAGGTCTTGCGCGTATTAATGCTTCTTTTATTCTTAAGGATGTTGCCTTGGTTAGTAAGCTGCGGTACAATTTGCTTTCGGTTTCTCCTTCGATGGCGGTTTCGAGGTGAGCTTTAAGAAAAACAATTGCAAAATTCTTGACTCTTCTGTAGTCCGGTTTATGGATTTCTCGTTATGGGAGGATCTTTCGTGCTGATTTTTCCGATTCTTGGTGATCCTCTCCGGTGTTTGGTTGCTACGAGTCCCGCGATCTCTCTTTCGGCATAGGAGACTTGGTCATATTGGATTTGACCATTTGACCCGAGTTAGCGACCATGATCTCATTAAGTGGTCCGCCAAACTCAAGATGGTCAAAGATCTTGTTTGCACTCCATGCCAAGACGGCAAGATGGTTGCCGCTTCTCATCCTCCGGTCCACGATTACTATGACCGATGCACCGGACATTGCTCCACATGGACACAGCTTGGACCGGCTCGAATCTTGATCGGCGGGAGGGAAGTGGTATGTTCTTGTTGTGGTCGATGACTTCTCGAGGTATTCTTGGGTGTTTTCTTAGCGTCAAAGGATGAGACGTTTTCACTTTTCCGAGGTCTTTTAGTAGGCTTTCTGTTGAGCTTCACGGTGCCTTCGAGCGATCCGCATGATGACAATGGCACGGAGTTCAAGAATTCCTACTTTGAGAGTTTCTGTGGTGAGACAGGTGTAGAGCACCAGTTCTCTTCTCCATACGTCCCTCAGCAAAATGGCGTTGTGGAGAGGAAGAACCGTACCTTGGTCGAGATGGCCAGGACGATGCTTGATGAGTACTCTACACCGAGGAAGTTTTGGTTGAGGCCATTGCGACCGCGTGCCATGTTTGAATCGAGTTTTTCTTCGGGCACTCCTACACCGCACTTCTTATGAGTTGAGATACTGCAAAGCCCAACGTCTCTCATTTTCGTGTGTTTGGTTGCAAGTGCTTTATCTTGAAGTCCAGGAACCTAGACAAGTTCGAGTCACGTTCTGTGGCGGTATCTTTCTAGGCTACTCGACTTCTTGGCGGGCTTATAGGGTGCAGGCTGCGAGACTAGCAAAATGGTAGAGACTGCGAGGTGACCTTGACGAGGCGGTCCGGGACTAGGCCAGATATCTCGAGTTCTTTAGAGCAGTCCGAGACCATCTTTGTGGATGATGAGGACGATGGAGATGACGGTTGTACTACGATCCCGCCCCTCATCCACTCCTTGAGGTGCCGTCTTCCACCGCACCTCGAGGTGATCGACCTTGCCTTCGCTTCCTCTGGAGCTAGTGGCTCTGTTCCTACCTCGTCACTCATGAGGTAGAGGCCACTTCTTCATCTCTCCAGGACCTCCTAGACACATCCAGAAAGTCCATCCTTCAGCGAGATCATTGGAGATCTTTTCGGCGTGTTACGCTCAAAATCGCTTATCTCAATTCTGTCTCCATTCGCCTTCATTGCCTCTTTTGAGCCCAAAGATGTTTCTCATGCTTTATCGATGAGTCATGGGTCAATGCCATGCATGAGGAGCTAGAAAATTTCGAGAGGAACAAGGTCGGTCGCTTGTAGAGCCCCCACGAGGCCACAATATCATTGGAACCAAGTGGGTGTTCAAGAACAAGCAGAGTGAGGATGGGGTAATCATCCCAAACAAAGGCGAGATTGGTAGCTCGGGGTTTTCCTGTGTTGAGGTCTAGACTTTGAGGAGACCTTTGCCCTCAGAGCTCGACTTGAAGCCATTAGAATCTCGCTTGCCTTTGCAGTTTCTAAGGGTTTCAAGCTTTACCAGATGGACGTGAAGAGTGCCTTCCTCAATGGCCTTATTGAGGAGGAAGTCTCGTCCGACTGACCTCGTGTTTCGAGAACCCCAAATACCCTAACCATGTTTTCAAGCTTTCAAAAGTTGTATGGACTTAAGCGAGCTCCCGAGCTTGGTATGAGAGGCTTAAGTCCTACTTGATAAGTCATGGTTTTGAGATGGGTAAAGTTGACAAGACCTTGTTCATCCGCGGCATGGCATCGACCTTCCTTTCGTCAGATCTATGTCGATGACATTATCTTTGGCGGCTCTTCCCATACTGGTTTCCCGGTTCTCGGATGTCATGAGCACCGAGTTTGAGATGAGTATGATGGGTGAGTTGACCTTCTTCCTTGGCTTCCAAATCAAGCGGACTCGGGAGGGTACATTTCTTCATCAAGGAAAGTACACTCGTGACCTCTGAGACGCTCGACATGAGTGATGGTAAGCTTTGTGTCGACTCCCATGGCTTCTACCGCCTATCTTGACCCAGATGAGGATGGCGAGCAGTTGATCAAAAGGAGTATCGCAAAGCATGATTGGCTCCTCTTGTACCTCACGCCTCGAGACCGGACATACATTTTTACGTGTGTTTGTGCGCTCGTTTTGAGCTTCTCCTCGCGTTTCTCACCGCCGGTGTGAAGCGCATCTTCGGTACCTTCGAGCTACCATTGACTATGGTATCGGTACTCTTCCTCATCTGTCTTTCCTTGAGAGCCTTTTCGGATGCGACTTCATTTGGTCAGAGGATAGATAGGAAGAGCACTTCGCTTTTGCCAATTTCTTGGCACTTCTCTTGTTTCTGGTCTTCAAGGAAGCGATGCAGTGTTGCTGATCCACCGCAGAGGCCGAGTACGTTCTTTGCGGCCGATTCTTTGTAGTCAAGTGCTCTGGATGGCTTCGACCTGCGGGACTTTGGGTTAGTTATCGGCAGTGTTCCACTCTTTTGTGATAACACTTGCGATTAACATTGCCAAGAACCCGGTGCAACATTCCGGACCAAGCACATCGATATTCGTTTCCACTTCCTTAGAGACCATGTAGAGAAGGCGATATAGTGCTCCGGTTTGTGGAGAGTGACCACCGGTTGGTGACATTTTCACCAAGCCATTGGATAGTTCGAGGTTTTCACTCTGGGAGAGCTTGGGGTGGTTTGTCCTTATGGATTTGTAGTGAGGGAGCTTTGGGTTTCTTGCTCTACTATATTATTTATGCTCTTGCTCCTTCTTTGTTGCATTGCATTTTGGGTGCATTTGGGATTAGTCCTCCTAGCATAGATTAGAGTGCTTCTTTTGTCTAGTTGTTTAGATTTGCTCTTATCTTGTGATTCTAGGATGTTGCTTATTAGTCATTACTTATCTCACTAGGTTGAGCTCACTCACTTCTTGTAGGTTCTAGCGAGGTTGGGCCACCCTCGGGTAGGCAGTGCGTGTTTGCTCCTAGGTGTGTTAAGTGGGCGGTTGATAGTCCTAGAGTCATATGGGGTAGATGAGAGTCGATCTGAGCCATAGTATTCTCTATATCTTATCTATGCTTTAAGGATTTTGTTTTATGTTTTCTTTGCGGCTTCTCGATTTATTGTTTTGGTTCAAGGGAGTTCATTTGGGAGCTTCGAGCTTAATTTTGACATAACTCAACTTGAACTAAAAATTGCATCTTTGTTGAGGGAGCTGGATCTTTTGCATTTCTAGCATTCTGCATTGTAATATAACTACATTGAGCCTTGATTACTATCCTGCTATGACATGTTTACAATGCTTTACACCTTGCCATGACTTGTGCTTATTTGCTAGATTTATCATGACTTCATATGTGTAGCCTAGCTTTTGCCATGATAAGTTAATTAAAATTGCTCAACTTAAACTAAAACTTGTCATGTTAGCACTCGAGATTAGTCTTTCTTGAGCTATCCTTTTATGATTCATGCCATGTCAAATAAATTTGGGTAGAGTGATGAATCTATATTGAGCCTTAGAAAGAGCTATTTTAGTCTCTTGATGATGCATGAGTTAGTACAACTTGTTAAAAGGCAAAAGATCTCTTTTGTGCGAAAAAACCGATCTCACCAATTCTCTCCTATGAGACGGCTTGCCATTGCACTTGGCATGAACTTAGGGGGAGTTTTGGGTGACCTAGACTATCTTCTTAAGCTTCTCGCTTGGAGTAGTCGCATAAGGCTTGAGACCTAGCACATGATAAAACAAAAATCTGGTTGGAAACCACCATGAATTTCAAAAGAAAATATGTTTCATGTGCTTAAAGCCACAAAAAGTATCATGTACTTTAACCAATGTTTCAATCTTGAGCATAGCACTCTTTTTGGTCTCAATTTAAGCTTCTTAGTTCCGCTTAGCTTATTGACATGGCCTGCATCATCCTTGGATATCTCTAGCGAGACTTTGCTCATTGATGACTTGACTTGCTCACATAATGTACCTCATTTTCAGATTGTCATCTATGTGTTCTAGCTAGCTTATACATATCTTGTCATGATCTAGATAGCCTTTTTATTAAGTTATGGCTTGGTGTATTACATGTTGGTCATTATGGATAATTCTCATGGCTCAAAATGCTTAAATAAACAAACTTCAGCCATTTTTCATCCATTAACATGTCATATTCTCTCTATTGCATCTTGATGCGTTTATTGACAAAAGGGGAGAATAGAGAAAAAAGTCTGTTGGGAGCAGTTTAGAGCTTTGGAGATCAATTTGCTCTTTCGGTTGTTGCTCTAGCGTTCATACATCGACATGGTCATTCGCTTCATTTCATTTCTTGGACCATGTTGGTTTCTTCAAACTCAAACTCTTCTTAAAAGCTTTTTTTGAGTTTGTCAATATTCTCATCAAGGGGGAGATTGAGAGACCATGTGGTCGTGTCTCCATGAGAGTGATGAGTAATTGACAAAGGTTTTAGGTCAGTTGAGTTTGGTTTGTGTGGTCGGACCATGTCGTTGCGAGGTTCACGCGTTTTCGTGAAGTCAATCGGGTTGTCGGGATAATCGAACGACCGGCGTGTTATGGGCGGTACGACCGCAGGGCGGTTGTACCGATTGGTAAATGGCGGTTGAAGAATTCGGAGAAGTTGTTTTTCGAGTTACGGTCTTCTTTGGAAATCGGAACGACCGCAGGTTTGGAGGAGTGACGGAGTCGCGGTTGTTCGCCGGTAACATGGCGGTTGTACCGATTGTATTGTGAGGTTCGGCCATTTTGGTGATTTGAGTTTTGGGATAGGTCATATCCAAGTGTGGTCATGCATATGTGTTGCATATTGCATGTTTGAGCTAACGTTGGGTCAAGTTGTGAAGAACTTGTTCGGTTTCGTGTTTCTTATGCGTGTGGTGCGGGACGTCGAGTGGAGTCGTGGCGAGACACGGTGGATGGACTAAGCGCAGTGCGCCGAGGTCGAACAGTCGGGATGTGTCAAGGCGCGTGGACTCGAGGTGGTTGCGAGGCGGCGAGACAAGGAGCGCGAAGCTTCGGAAGGTGCGGAAGGCGAATCGGAAGTCGCAAGGTTGCAAGCGGGCGGGCTCGTTGGACATAGCGAGGCGAAGCAGGCGAGACCCGTTAGCAGCGCTATAAAAGGAGAGGAGGGCTGCATGCCCTCCTTGAGCACTTGGGTGGAATTAGGGTTTTAGAGTCAAAAGAGGCTTTGTGAGGTTGTTTCTCTTTTGCTCTTTAGTTGTTGAGAGTGGAGGTGTAGGCAGAGTAGTGCTCCCTGCTTGTCCCCTTCTTGGTTTTGTGTTCATCTCCCCTCTAGAATGGATGAGTGTTGGTTCTTGAGTTGTGAGAGTGAGGAGATGGATTGAGCTTACATGTAATCATCCCTCTGGTTCTAATGTCCATGCGTATGGGGATGTATCTATGTGTTTTTCGCTTTTGATTCAATGAATGAAATCTGAAGTTTGTCTCTCGAACTCTTGTTTTGTTCTTCGTGACTCCCATTTGATGATTTCTTGATTTTGTGAGTCTCTTGTTGTTTCTTGTTGGGAAGCCTCAAAACGAGTTGTTCTATGATGGGTTAGTGCCACAAGATCATTTGATCGATTTCCCGAAGAGCAAACTTGGTTTAAATCTAAGATTTCAGTTTTGGGTTGTCTCTGTTCTTCGTTCTTCCGTTTTTGGTTGATTCCTGAGATTTTGTGGTTGGATCTACTCAATCGTTTCTTGGAATAGGTTCCTAACATCCTTAGGAAGGTGTGTTCCAAATTTGGTCATGTTTGGCCGCGTAGATCAAAAGTTACGTTGATTTTCGTTTTGAAACCCGAAGCGGATTTTGCTGTTCGGGACAATCGGATGAAAGGCTTAACATCTGCGGTTTGTCGGACTACGGTACAACCGCCGCTTACTCGCGGTTGTGGGGCTAGCGGTACAACCGCCATTTACTGTGGTTGTACCGATTGTCTGATTTGTTCGGCTCTTCCTCGTTTTTGTTTCTTTGAGCTTTGGGGGTGAGAGTGGATTCAACATAAGACTTCCTCGTGCTTAATCATTGATCTTCATAGCTCTCATAGCTATTGGAGTGATTTATAAGTTGAATCCATTCTTTGCGAAAAAGATTCGGTGCTCCTATTCACCCCCCTCTAGTCGCCTTTCCGGTCCTTCAGTATGACTGCATTTCATGAGCGGTATTACTGCAAGTCGGTAGTACTGAAATCTAGTTGGCAATATGTTTTTAACAGAGAGGTTGTTTTTAGGAGTTTTTCTTGAAACCTGAAATCGGTATGACCGCAATTCTTAAGCGGTACTACCGGAGTGCGGTAGTACCGAGTTTTACATGGCGGTACGATTTTTCCAGTGAGGGTGTTTTTCTGTGTTTCTCAAATCTCTGGAAATTGGTAGTACCGCATCTGAGAAATGGTACTACCGGAGAGCAGTATTACCGGATTCTAGTTGGCGGTAATACCACATCTGGCAGTAATGGCTATATTTTGGTAATTAATGATAATCACATTGTGGGACTAACATTTTCGATGAGTTGGGTGAATAGGTTATGTTCCATGATGATGGAGACTTTGGATGACATCATGAGTTGATTGTCATAAAGTCAAGGTTCAAGAAAAGAATGCATCATGTGTTGATGCATATCAAGATCTTGAAGAGGAGATGATAATAAGTTGATCATCAAGTCAAGAGAAGACCCATCATGTGTTGATGGAGGGCACATGAAGGATATATCATGGTTTGATGCATATCAAGACAATGACCCAAACTTAAAGTGAAGATGTGCGTTATTAAGCTTCAAGAGAATGCTCAAGGCAAAGGTATAACTAGCTAGGGCTAAGGATGTGTTCCTAATCTTTTACCGATCTTGGTGTTTGGTTGGAAGACCGGATTGCTATTATAGGATTACCGTACTATAAAGAGGGGTCTTGTCTAGTAGCTCGATTCTCATCATATATTGATAGCTCAATCTTGCTTCCTCTAGCTCTTCGTGGCATGATGCTATTATTTGCGAATGTGTTTTGCAAATAGTCGAGGCTCATGCATCTATTCCTTGCAAATGGTTGAAGTTCATGTATCTACTCCTTGTGGCATGATCTAAGTTTGCAAATATGTTTTGTAAATTGTTGGGACTCATGCATCTTCCTTTGGCACGGTCTAAGATTGCTTGTTGCTATTTCTTGGACTTAGACCATAGTAGTGACTCTTTGGAAGTTATTGCGCTTTCTGCATTGATATAATGTGTTTGAGATCATGCAAATATATGGGTTGTGTAGCCCTCTAGATAAGCTTTTCATAGAGCCTAAGATCACTCAATTCCGACATCGGAGTCAAAAGTTATGACCTTTTTACCGAGTGTCGTCTGTGTTGAAAATTGACTGCGGTAATACCGCCCTTAGATGCGGTATGACTGCAGAACGGTAATACCGGATTTTGTACTGCGGTATTACCACTCTAAAAACTTTAACGGCTAGTTTTTAAGCTGTTAATGCACCATTTCCGACTGTTGAACAATAAAAAGGCAATACCGGGTTTGTACAGTGGTATTACCGCAAATACTAGGTTTTGCTGAGTTTTGTCTCCAACGGCGAGTTTTTATGGTGTGAGCTATAAATATCCCCTTGGCCAGTTGTGAGACAACCTTTGACACTCTATTTTATTCTCTTGAGCTAGTGTGAGATTCTCCTCTCAATTGTGCATGTGTTGCACCTTGTGAGCAAGGAGAGAGGTCTCTAGTTGTATGTGTTGCATCTAGAGTTGGATTTCATATTCACTTGAGCTTGTGCATTCGTTGCACGTGGTAAGAGTCAAACAAGGGGCTTGGCTATTACTCTTGGTGTTTGCTGACACCTAGACGGCGTTGGAGGCGTCGTGTTCGGTGATGTCTTCAAAGAAGATTATGAAGAGGCCCGTCGTGTTGTGAAGGTTGGAGCTCACCTACTCGGAGCGTGAAAGAACTACCACTAGTGGAATTGAGGTGTTTGGCTTAATTCGTAGAGCCGATGCAATTCGTTTGGGCTGATCTCAACGTGGATTAAGGGAGATTGGCAAGTCTCTGAACAACACGGTAAAATGTCATTGTGTCATTGTGGTTTGCTCTCTGTGATTTAATTTGTGCAATTTACATTCCTAGAATTAAATTGCTTATATGTCTTTGTATGTTTGCTATCATTATCAATAGTCTTATATTGTTGGTGCACTTAGTTGAGACTAGTTGATTTATCTTTTAATTGAGCAAAACTGAATTGATTTACAATTCCGCATAAAACTCGGTTTAGCCAAAAGATTTTTAAAACTGCCTATTTACCCCCTCTAGTCGGCCTCCTCGATCTTAGACAAGGTAGACGAGGCTCCCGACAAGATGACGGTAGCGAGTGGGGTCCTTAAGTGGTTCACCATTAGTAGGCCGATGGTGAATAACAAGCTCCATAGGAATATCCACTATGCGCTGATCAGTGAGACAAGCACGAGCAATGATATCATGAATGTATTTCTCCTAGGAGAGGTAGTAGCCTTCAGGCGTAGAAGTGACATCAATCCCAAGGAAGTAAAGAATTGGAAAACCTTCCTAAAAAGAATATCCTAGAGTTGGCTATTCTAAACATTTTTGGTATTCAATAGATTTCCAAAAGGCCAATCTAGCAAAAGTTACTTGATTTCGAAACTCGTCCAAATTACTAATTTGACCTAGGTGGTCGCTTTCTAGCACTTAAGTGAGTTTTACCATTTGAGCCAAATTTATTCATATGAATAGGTCCATGATGGTATTCATGACTCATACATGCATTTTGATGCTCTAAATTTCATCATATGCTCAATTTGGCTCTTTTGAAGAAGTTTCATGAAAATAAGATTTCATTTGTGAAAACAAAAGCTTAATTCATAAAAACTATTTAAGATTTGGATTTTCAAGGGCTATATAAGTTGGAAATGGTCTAAATATGTTTATTTGATTGATTGTGTGAAAGTTTGAAGCAAAATACAACATTTCAATCTTTTCTCCAAATTCCGAACTAAAATCTTTTGTCAGATTTAGTCTTAGCCAGTCTGACTGGCGGACCGCTAGCCCTCTGGTCTAACCGCCCCTTGAACTCCAGTCTGACCGGGCGTTATTGTTAGCAACAAAAAATGACATATTTGTTGATTTCTACTTCTTTCGGCCACCTTGATTGCTTCCTTTGGTCAAGATATTTATTGATATCGTTGCAAGCTACTCTCTATTATTTTTCCTTGATCACAAATGCAATTTTGTCATTCAAGTGATATTCTTTCAAGTGGTAGCATCTTTTGACCATCTTGACCTCGGCATGAGATTCATCTTTACACATGATATCATCTTATTCCTTCAAAGTGGTATCTAATTTCATTCCTTACCGATCATTCTTCTCCTGACCAAGCTCAAGTACTCTCCGTGTACGAGTGAATTCTCTCCTTCCCTTTTCTCTTTGGATGTTTTCTTTGAAGATCTTTGTGAGAGAAGCTCAAGCACTCTGCTTTTTCAAGTCTTGTCGACATATGGTATCTACAAGTGATGTTTAATGACTATCTTTTAAGAGTGATCTACATATAGATATTTTTGGTGCTTAATGTCAAAGAGGAGAATTTAGTTGCAAATAATAGTCAAAGGAGATAGTTTGAAGTCATCATGAGTTTTGAATGGAGATATTTCAAAGAGATGACAAAGAGGGAGTTGTTGATTGAATGGAAAAAGCCTTTGTGTGTCAAAGGAGTACAACCTTTGTGTAAGGGGGAGCTTTGTTGGAAATATGCCCTAGAGGCAATCATATAGATGCTTATATTTCATTATGTTCACAATATTTGATAATATGTTATCTTGTTCCTTGAATGAATCATCAGTCATGAAGATTAACGAGTATGTGACTTGTTGGTGAAGCTCTTTTTAACTTATGATGATGTCGTTCTAAAAGTATCACTCGGTCGAAAGTCACCGGTGGAACACTAGTGACTCTCGACCAAACACATGTATTGATTGATGACCATGTTTCACGGTCATGGATATAGGGATATCGAATCGATAATGTGGACACGTGTTAGAGAACATGGTGTTGGATAAGACCCACCTTGAGACACTATTGAGATTGTTATGATTCTATGTGTCGTTAGTTGGCCTCAAGCAATGATGATGTATAATCCTTAGACACGAGATCGGCATGGTTTCCTACATGTGTAATAGCACTCTTAGGGGTTGCCAAACGCTACTGAATCGGGTAGTTATAAAGGTAGCTTTGGGTATGCTATGAAACATGCAGAGAGGATGTGATTTGGTGGGATATGGGATTTGCCCTCCTAACATAACAAGAGAGATATCTCTAGGCCCTCGAAGTGGTCGGATAAAGAAAGTGCATGGCCATGCCACTGATGGTCGAAGAGTTCGACCACATAAGGTTATCCGATACTCGATCGAGAAAGCATTGAATATCCATGGATGACACAACATCTCACCCGGAGTTCAACCAGATATCGTGAGGCAAAAGGAGAATACATGAGTAGGTTAGTTTAGTTCGCCACGATTCTGGATTTGGTCGTATGGAGATACAAGCAAGTCGTAGACTGGTCGAACGTAATCACAGAGTGGTCGAAACCAAGTCGTAAGGAGTTACGAGTTGGTCGTGATCAAATACGAACTATCGTATAGAGATAGGACCTGGTCGTAAGTGATGAGGACCTGGTCGTAGATCATATTGCATTAAGGTTCGTCCGATATAATTTGTGTGTATTCGGGAATCGTTATGTCCTGCTAGGAACCGCTACGACTCGTGGTCGGAAAGGGTTTCTGAGTCACAACCGAACTACACATGAACCTAACGGGTCACACACTTAACGGGTTGGAACAAACCAGTGCGAATACGATTCGTAAGGCGTGTATGGATAGGATCCGTCACGGGCCTATATAAGGAGATGCATGAGGCTGTTGGTAAAAGGGGGTTTTGACGCGTGTTGCCCTACTGAAACCCTAGCCGCCATCTTCTTGAGAGCCTTGCCGTGCGATTTGGTGCTAGCACATCGGCGTACGGTTGTTCCTGCCCTGGACGTGTGGATACCATAGAGGCGCTACTACGATTGTCGCGCTTGAGGACGATCCGCGATCTTCACGAGGAGGACGATCGACTACGACCACGCGTGATCGACTTCTTTGGATGTGGACGATCGACCACGACCTCTACATCGGCGCGCTCTTCGTTGGACAGTCGCTCCAACCCTTCTTCCGCCGCTTTCTGCTGGCGTCTGGCGGTAACGATCTATGATCATCTACTTGCTTGGCTTCCTGGTTTGCGTGGTAGATTTTTGTTTGTAGCTATCGTAGCCTACCCCGTATCCCTTCAAGCTTTTCCTAAAAGGGGTTTTCTTAGCGAAAATAAAAACGTTTTGGACTTTGTTTAAAATGGATAAACTATTATATGGGAAAACCTAATTTGCTATTTGCCTAAAATGGTTTATGGATCTTTATGAATGCATGTTTTCTCATGAGCATGAGCTAAATTGTCATATCCTTCAATTGTTGAATTCTTTGGATCTAAAATATAGAATGAACTCCACCAAGAGTCAAACATGATTATGTACATTTTGTTTCATTCCAATATATTTGAATGTACACATTTAGGGGGGGGGGGCGGTTCAATCTATGTTTTGTCATTTTGCAAGAGGGTTGTCATCAATCACAAAAAAGGGGGAGATTGAAGAATCTAGACCCGCCATTATGAGTTAATAGAGTATTTTGGTAATTAATGACAATCTTCATATGGAACTAACATTTTCCATGAGTTGGATAAATAGGTTATGTTTCATGATGATAGAGACTTTGGATGACATCATGAGTTGATCGTCATCAAGTCAAGACTCAAGATGAAGGAAATCATCATTTGTTGATGATGTTCAAGTCAAGATCGCAAAGTGAAGAAGATCATCATGTGCTGATGATATTGAAATCAAGAGCTTGGAGTAAAGGATGTATCATGTGTTGATGCGTATCAAGATCTCGAAGAGGTGATGATCATGAGTTGATCATCAAGTCAAGAGAAGACCCATCATGTGTTGATGAAGGCTAAGTGAAAGAGTGCATCATGGGTTGATATATATTCAAGTCAAGAACTTGAAGTAAAAGAAATCATCATGTGTTGATGATTATCAAGTCAATGACCCGGTCTTGAATAGAAGATATGCGTCATCAAGCTTTAAGTGAATGTGCAAGACGAAGGTATGACCAGCAATGGCTAAGAATATGTTCCTAGCCTTTTACCGGTCTTGGTGTTTGGTTGAAAGATCAGATTGCTAGTATAGGTTGACATACTATTAAGATGGGTCTTGACTAGTAGCTTGAGAGTGCCATGTGTTGATATCTCGTTGTGCTTGCTCTAGCTCTCGTTAGCATGTTGCCGATATTTACGAATGTGTTTTGCAAATAGTCGAGGCTCATGCATAATCCTTGTAGTATGTGACTTTAGTTTGCGAATGTGTTTTGAAAATGGTTTAAGTCCATCTACCTTATTCCTTATGGTGTGATTCTAAAAGTTGGCAAATATGTTTTGCAACTTGTTGAGAATATCGCCTTTAACCATTGTTTGCATCGTGCATCAATTGGCAAATGTGTTTTGCAAATTGAGTTGAAGTGGAATGCAAAAATCTGCGTTTCTCAGCTCTGGTGGTTTGACCGGACGTTGAGAGTTTGATCAGGCTGTGTGCTGGGTTCCTTGTGTTAGGATACGGGTAGGCTACGATAGCAACAAATCAAAATTTCTACCACATAAACCAGGAAGCCAAGCAAGAAGATGATCACAAATCGTTACCACTAGACGCGCAGAGCAGCGGAAGAAGTGTCGGAGCAGCCTGGTCCGACGAAGAGCGCGTCGATGTACTGGTCGTCGTCGATCGTCCAGCGTCCTCGTTGGTTGATCGTCTCCTTCAGCACCTCTGCAGTTCCTTGCGAAGATCGCGGATCGTCCTTAAGCGAAACAACGTAGAAGCGCCTCTATGGTATCCACACGTCCAGGGAAGGAACAACCGTACGCCGGTGTGCTAGCACTAAATCGCACGGGGAGGCTTTCAAGAAGATGGCGGCTAGGGTTTCGGTAGGGCAACTCACCTCCACTCCCAACAGCCTCATGCATCTCCTTATATAGGCCCGTGACGGATCCTATCCAAACACGCTTTACGAATCGTATTCGTACTAGTTTGTTCCAACCCGTTAAGTGTGTGACCCGTTAGGTTCATGTGTAGTTCGGTTGTGACTCTGAAACCCTTTTCCGCCACGAGTCGTAGCGGTTCCTAGCAGACATAACGATTCCGAATACACACAAATTATATCGGACGAACCTTAATGCAATATGATCTACGACTGGTCCTCGGCACTTACGACTGTGTCCTATCTCTATCTGACGATTCGTATTTGATCACGACCAACTCGTAACTCCTTACGACTTGGTTTCGACCACTCTGTGATTACGTCGACCGATCACGACTTGCTTGTATCTCCATACGACCGGTCAGAATCGGGTCGAACTAAGCACCTACTCATGTATTCTCCCTTTGCCTCACGATATCTGGTTGAACTCGGGTGAGATGTTGTGTCATCCATGGGTATTCAATGCTTTTCGATCGAGTATCGGATAACCTTATGTGGTCGAACTCTTCGACCACCAAAGGGCATGGCCATGCACTTTCTTTATCCGACCACTTCGAGGGGCCCAGAGATATCTCTCCTGTTATGTTAGGAGGGGCAAATCCCATATCCGACCAGTCACATCCCTCTGCATATTTCATAGCATACCCGAAAGCTACCTTTATAACTACCCAGTTACGAGTAGCGTTTGGCAACCCCTAAGAGTGCTATTACACATGTAGGAAACCATGCTGATCTCAGGTCTAAGGATTATACATCATCATTGCTTGAGACCAACTAACGACACATAGAATCATAACAATCTCAATAGTGTCTCAAGGTGGGTCTTATCCAACACCACGTTCTCTAACACGTGTCCACATTATTGATTCGATATCCTTATATCCATGACCGGTGAAACATGGTCATCAATCAATGCATGTGCTAGTCGTAGAGTCACTAGTGTTCCGACCAGTGACTTTCGACCAGGGATACTTTTAGAACGACATCATCATAAGTTAAAAAGAGCTTCACCAACAAGTCACATACTCGTTAATCTTCATGACTGATGATTCATTCAAGGAACATATTATCAAATATTGTGAACATAATGAAATATAATCATCTCTATGATTGCCTCTAGGGCATATTTCCAACACCTTGTTCTGGCGGTCTGACCGCCATGTTTGATCGGTCTGACCAGTGGGATCCCGGTCTGACAGCCATGTGTTGGCCGGTCTGACCGGATCTCTGGGTCATGTGACCTGGTCAGCTTTTTCCAGAGAATGCATTTTTCTGGGTTTTGAGTGCTGGTCTGACCGCCATGTGTTTGTCAGTCTGACCGGACCTCCGGGTCTTGTGACCCAGTCAGGTTTTTTCAGAGAGTGTGTTTCTCTGGTTTTGGCTTGCTCCTTTGTAGAGCGGTCTTTCTGCACCCTTGGCGGTCTGACCGGTTTGATCCGGTCTGACCGACCATTGGTTGGTGGTTAGTCCGGACATGTGTCTAATGGCTAGTTTTATAGCCGTTGGAGCATGGGCAGTCAGACCGGCCATTGGTTGACGGTCAGACCGGGTTTCGCTGATTTTCAGCAGATTCTCTTCCAAACGACTAGTTTTTGTGTGTGGTCTATAAATACCCACCTTGGCCAGTTGTGGAGAAGGTTGCTAGTGCCATATCCTTTCCCTTGAACAAAGAGCAAGCCCTCTTGATGCAGATCAATCTCGAGATGAGATTAAATCCGTGGGTTGCCCGATCTTTCACAGTGGAAATTCCCAATCAAATATATGGAGTACGAATTACAGGATGCAGTTCACACTTGGATAGATAAATCTCACACCCGCGTACACCTCAGTATACGAACGAGAAATAGCGATAAAAGAACCAACGAGAAACTCCTAGCACCACAGCTAGAAACCCTCACACCAAGATGAAATCCAAGATTAGAATTCACAAGAACACACATAAAACAGGAATAAACCCTAACGGCTGAAGGCCAACACGCACACGTGTTTGAATTCATAACTCAAAACTAAACTTCCCTAATTCGGCCAAAGGCCATTGGCTTTTATAGCCTTACACATCCATGTACAAAACGTTACGTGACTAGTAGTCCTAATGCAAACTAAAACGACGTACTGAAACAAACCAAAGCGTACACGGCTTAGTCTCTTGATCTGAACGTGACTCACGGTGGATTCAATGGATCAGATGCACTTGGTGCCAGCCCTCCTTGGATGTGTAAGTCACAACTACCTTTTAGATTACCGAAATATTCTGTTCACTGTAATCTATCTCCTCTCGGTTTGGAATTCTCAAGTTGGTTTGGTAGAACTTGGACTACAGGTGGACCCCAGCCTAAATCACAGAGAGAAAGTAAATCATGTGGATTTGGCATGGAACATGCTGATCGAAATTTATGTTTTGTTGCTTGGAGATTTTCCCGGCCGAATTGATTTGCTGCACTATTATCTCCAAGACAATCTGGCTCCACACGCTTCCTTTCCTGGCTTGTGCCGAAAGCAGGTCTTTCATTTTCTCCTGTGAATCTTACCTCCATGTATAGATTTGCACTTGGTAATTTATCTAGTACGTGATCGATTTTGCATGCACTTGTATATGTGCCTTCCTTCACCTATGCATGCAGGACGTGATATACACATGCATGCACTACGTGATATGTTTTGCATGCACTTGTATATATGTCTTCCTTCACACATGCATGCACTTCCAAATATTCTGGTTCCATGCATGCATACGGTAGCCCGTGCGCCGCGGGACTCAGCACGCACGCATGCATGCACTGGTTCTTGTTCTATGCACGCATACGGTAGCCCGTGCGCCGTGGGAATCGGCACGCAAGCATGCACCTCACGGACAGGTTTAGTACCCGCACGCTTAGCCTCCTCCACGCCGTTACTCACCTTCCCATGTGCAGTATGAATTAAGGTTTCTTGGGCCGCATCACCTCTTATCTCTTATGAGCATGTGTTACACTTAGTGAGCTTAGAGAGCAAACCCTAGGTGCATGTGTTGCATTAGGTAGTTGATTGTGTATCCATTGAGCTTAGACACTTGATTCGTTAAAGTGAGCGTCTCCAACTTGTTACTCTTGGTATTTGCCGACACCTAGACGGCTTGGAGGAGTTGCGCTGGTGATCTTCTCAAAGAAGGTTGTGAGAAGACCTAGGCGGTTGTGAGTGGTTTGGTTCTCACCATCTCCGGAGTGGAGGAAGAGCAACTCCGAGTGGATCGAGGTGTTGGTTCGTGTTGGAACCAGTCCAAGTGGTTGGACTTACCTTGAATGTGTTGGCTCAATTGTGGAGCTAATCCAATTTGGTTGGGCTTACCTCAACGTGGATTAGAGGAGACCGGCAAGTCTCCGAACACCACGGTAAAATATCATTGTGTCATTGTGGTTTGTTCTCTTGTGTTTTACTATATGCAATTTACATTCCTTATATTAAATTTCTTACATGTCTTTGTATGACCGCTATCATTATCCATAGTCTTTTTTTGTTGGTGCACTTAATCAAGACTAGTTGGTTTTAATTAGGCAAAACCGAATTGTTGTTAGCTTCCGCATTAGAAATAGGTTTTAGCCAAAAGGTTTTTAAAACTGCATATTCACCCCTTACAAAAGCCAGAGCACTCAAGAGGCCTGACAGTGCAACGATCACGAAGATCGTATCTGGGAGGAGAAGGCGGAGCAGGACCCAGCAATGACATAGAAGAAGAGCTGGGAACAGGGTCCAACAAAGACGGAGGCTCAACTAGAGAAGGAGTAGACCAAGGATAGCAACAGTAGTGTAAGGGAAAATGTGGAATCTTGACAAAGGAGCTGGAAGGAAACTCCGGCAGAGAGGGGATAGATGGAGCCGAAGGAGAAGGAAGCAAAGAAGGTGGAGGTGGAAACGAAACAGAAGTGGAAAGCTGAGGGTCAGGAAAAATTAGAAAGGAGATCTGCTCAACAAGAGAATCTGAGTTGACAGTAGGAGAACGAGGGTTGTAAGGTCAGGACTCATCGAAGGTGACTTCCCGAGAGATCCTCATCCGACGAGCAACAGGGTCGTAGCAGCGATAACCCTTATAGACGAGAAACACACACTCAACTGACTGAGCAGTCAGCTTGGTGCACTCGCGAGGTGGAAGGACGAAACATATACAACCGAAACAACAAAGGTGACGGTGCTCTGGAGCCCGACCGTAGAGACGCTTGACATAAGTAGAGCCCTGAAGAGCATTAGAAGGCTGCATGTTGATGAAGCAGCAGTGGAGACAGCCTCAGCCTAGAAGTGAGGTGGAATAGAAAAGACAAACATGAGAGCACGAGCTGTCTCAAGTAAGTGACGATGCTTACGGTCAGAAACACTGTTCTGAGCAATAGGCACCAGGTCAAGAATATTGGGGAAGAGTACCCTGCTTAGCGAGAAAACGACGCAAAGCAGTAGTCAGGTACTCACCAACAGAGTTAGCACGAAAGACATGAATGGCCGAATCAAACTAAGTACGAACCATGGTGGCGAACATCTGGTAAATAGGGAGAGAACCTGACAGCGAGAGGACATGAAGTAGATCCAAGTATGATAAAAATAATCATCTATAAAAATCACATAGTATCGATGGCCCCCTTTCGTAACTAATGGAGCCAGACCCCAAACATTGGAGTGAACAAGATCAAAAGGACGAGTAGAAACAGAATCACTAGAGGGATAGGGCAGCTGTAGCTACTTGCCAAGCTTGCAACCCATACAATGTAAACATGTGTCCCCAGAAATAGACCCAAGAACACCATGGCCTACTAGTGATGATAGAAGCGATCCGTAGAGATGACCCAAATGTTGGTACCACCGAGTGAAGGAAATAGTAGTGGACACAACAACACCAGAGGCAATGGTATTGGCTGATGGCTGACTGGCTAGTGGAGACAGCGGACGGAAGATGCAGCTAGTCGAGCTCCCAAAGACGCTGCGAATCACGGTGCCGAGGGTTAGTACCAAGCAGAGTCCCCATGCGACGGTCATGGACATAACAAGAGTCAGACTCAAGAACAATACGACAACCGTGATCAGTGATCTGACCAACCGACATAACCTGCATAGTAAGCTGAGGAACATGAAAGACTGTAGGAATATAAAAAGAGGAAGTGGGAAAGATGTCTCGACCTACAACAAGAAGAAAGGTACAATCTGCAGTTTGAACAGTGGAACAAAGAGCTGTGGGACTCACAAAAGTGAGGTGGGTAGAATATGGCGTGTAACACCCCAATTTTTCAATTTTGGTTAAAAATAAAATTTAATTATTTTTCCTTGAGTTTTCTGAATTTTCTGAAATTTTAAAAGCTTTTTCCTATTTATGTTAAAACCAAAATAAATAACTTACATAATTAAATACTAAAGTTAAGATGGAAATATTTTATTTAAGTCCAAATTGTCTCAAGGAATTTCTGTGAATTTTTCCTTAATTTTTGGACTCCATTAGCTATTTTCTAAAGCCCTAAAAGAATTATTTAAATTTCTGAAATCAATAAACCAAAGGAAAAATCCAAAAATGAATTCGGGCCGAATTCATTTCGGCCCATCTACTGTTCTCGCACCGCGGCCCAGCTTCCTCCACTCCGGCCCGCGTCCCCGCCTCCCTCTCGCTGACGGGTGGGCCAACCCGTCGACCTCTCTTCCTCGCTCTCATCTTCTCTCCACAAGACGCCATCGTCGCGCACTGCCGCTCCTCTGCCATGCCCTGCCCGTACGCCGCTGCTCCTCGCCCGCTCCACCCTCGCCTATAAAGATCGGCCGTGCTTCACTCTCCCCTCCCCTTTCTCTCTTACTCAGCCCGGAGCTCACCGCCGCATCCTTTCCCCCTTTCTTTCTCGGCAACGGCTGTGCCGCACCACCGTGGAAGCACCGCTCGGTGACGCCCTCGCCACCTTAACCCCGTCACCATGCGCCTCTCTCCCTCCTCTATCCATTTCCCCCACTCACTTCTTCCATCTTCCCTTGTCCTCGCCACTTTTCGCCGTCGAAGTCCGGCGGCCGGAGCTCCATTTTCCAACGATTGCGCCGCCGTTGTGGGTCCGCCGCAACTCCCGTCACCTCCCTCAGCACCGCGCCTTCGTACTTTACCCCGTGCCTCCCTCCTCCACGCCGGAGCTCCATCGGGATCGCCGCGCCGCCTTCACCTGCCATGAGCCGCCGCCTTCATGCTCATCGCTGGCAACACCCACGCGCCTAGGTCTCCAAACCGCGTGCATAAAGTTTCCCGCATCCTCCTCTCTCTGTTGAGCCCCTCGCTGGCGGCCAGAGGATCACCGTTTGTCAGCGTCTCTTGGGACCGAGCGTTGCCACGTCGGGCGCTGACGTGGCACGCGCACGTCAGCACCACGTTGGCGCCAGTTCAGCCAAACTGAACGCGTGGTCCACCCAGGTGGCAAACTCACGTGACGAAGCACTACTGCCATGCACCGGGTCCACCGTGGACTAGCTCAAAACTGTGGACCCAGTCCATGGACGTGGGCCCCACATGTCAGAGGCACAAAACTGGTCTGCTTACGTTAGCATGATGCATTAAAAGGATTTTCTTCAGGAAAATAAATCTGGAAAATCTAGAAAATTCCTTTTTCTTCATTTCATGTGATTTTCAACTTCCGAGAGCCCGTACTCTTCCGTACGAGCTCCGATTTCAGTGATTGAAATTTCTAAATTCATCTAAAATCAAGATCTACCTATCTATAATATAATCTTTCATATTGGAGTTCATTTGAATCTATTTGAATATTATTTGAATTTGCCTCCTTTTCGCGTGCAGATTTCGATGACTCCGAGGAAACTAATCTTTGTGAAGAATTAGATCCTCAAGCATACGAGCAAGGCAAGTTACATCCTTTGATCATACTTGATCCCAGTATTTCAAGTTATTTAAATTTTATTTTAAATTATTATTGCGTGCGTATTTCTATTCACTGTAATTTAAATACCTGTTTTTAAATTATAGTTATGCCCAAATCCTTTGTACTACCAATCTTGACATTGAAATGAACCTACCTTGACACCTTAGATGAAAACCTAGTTGATACAATAGTATGAGCTAGAACATGTGGAAAAATTTATGCTTAGTCATGCTTAGATCAAAAATATTGAATTTAGAGAAATTTAGCCAAATATTCAGAAATGATTTAGTTGAGCCTATGGTATTGTTTTACCATAGGACCTTTGCAAATAATTTTTGAAAAGCAAAATAAAATGAAAATTGGTTTGGACTTGGGCGAAATGGATGTTTGGTGGGTACAGATTTATGCATGGGCTCAATCGAGTATGGTTGAGGCCCATGGGTTTTGTTGGAAAGTAGCCCAAGTCAATTAAGGACCGGTCTTCGAGCCGCATCTTGCTAAGCCACATCGTACTACCACATGTCCTGAGTGGGTGGGACTTGGCTAAATAATTTGTAACATTTCACCGTGGTTGTGCCATTCGGTTGCGTGGGTTTCTTTTATGACATACTTTTATACATTGCCACATGGCGCAAGAGGGGGCTTGGTCTGGCGGATGGTTCAATCCAAAGGATGCGAAACCTTAGCGATGCGAGACTATAGTGGAATGGTACATTGTAAAGGCCTTGTGATAATGACTTAGTTGCACACCTACGGTAGTGTGTTAGACGGACATTATAAGACAATTGTATCTTGTGAGTAAAGCTGTACAACCTCTGCAGAGTATAAAACTATTCGAATAGCTGTGTCCACGGTCAAGGACATGCTAGCAAAGCCACTCAAAGTTAGATCTTGATTTTGTTTTCAAAAGACTTCATCAAATGATTTATCCAAATGAGATATTGGGCGGGTAGCCATGTGATAGGAGGGTATACTTCACCATTCTTGTGTGAATGTTATCTGACTTCAAAATTGAGAATTTTAGAAAATGAATTCTAGTTATAGAATAACTGCCTTGGAACTTAGTACACATATTTAAAGGAAACATCGCTTTATGCCAAATAAAACCCTATAAGCCATCCTTTGTTATACCTTCATGCATTATAATGTGTTATTGGGTGTAACTTGCGGAGTACATTCATTTGTGCTCACCTAACTTAATAAATTGTTGATCAGGAGATGACTACTCTGAGGAGAATGAGAACATGGACGACTAGGCTACGCCCCTAGATGATTGCTTGTGACGAATCGTGTGGTCTATCTTACTACTTTTACTTCCACTATATTTTACTTATGGACTTATGCTCCTTTTGTAATAAAGTTGCACTTTTATGATTATCGCGCATTATGGTTATGTTATCACCTTTTGTTTAAACTGCGTACTCTAGCTACTGATCATGGGACTAGAGTGGAATACACAAAGGATCCGGGATCCTTCGCTCTCGGGTCCAACATGGTGTCATGTGAAAGAAAGCACCAGAGTCCAAGATCCACTGAGATAAGATACCTGATGAGGGAGGAGGCGGAGACAAGGAAGATTGCTAAGAAGCAAGTGCCAGACGAGCAGAACCCGAGGAGTCTGAGGACGAGCTGACACCGAGGCGCTGGAGCAGGTAGAGGAGCTGCTGCGTGGCGTCACCGAAGGAGCCATGACAAGAGGAGCCAGCCCGTTACCTAGACGGTCGTGCTAGCCCATTGGCTGAGGCATCGACCCAAGCACGACACGATAGTCTCACGGACCGACCAGGACATGGTTAGTCCGTCGGCCCTATGTTGGCCCATTTGGTAAGAAAATTTGAAGACAATGTAAACAAACACTAGAAAATATATAAAATACCAAATAATTTAAAATATACTTATAAAATAAACTATATAAAATTAAAAACCTACAAGCTGTGCGTGCAATACCAGGCCCGGTACTATTAAGCCTGGGCCAGGTTGGACCGTTGGGACGAGGTCGCGACCCAAGCATGGCTTGGTGTGTCAGGTCATGCTGGCATGACCTATTTAGGTGGTGGGTCAGGCTTATAGTGGCGTGCTTCGGGCCGGCTCGGCTGGCACGACCATTTTGCCACCTCTAGTTCTAGGCATGGGTTTTGTCGGTGTGCGTCTACAGGCTTAGTTGGGCCTTCAAGTAGGCCCAATACTTGGCCTGGTTACGAATTTTGTGAATCACAGGGTGGTGTGGGCTTGACCTGAAACCTAAGTTGGGCCCAAATCAGCAGCACCGGTTATTTTAAATGGAAATTTTGAAAGTTGAGCACAGCGGTATTGATGGCTGAGCCTGATTAACTCAGTCCAAACTGCTCTTGGGTTTTGCGGTTAAGAGAAGCAGCGACAGCGAGCCTACAACGCTAGAAAAGGCAGCACGTGGATTCATGAACAATGCCTATCTCACGCGCTATTCTTGCATCAGCGTGATTGGCTTAGAACAATTTAAAGGGTGTCGACGCGCTGTTCCTCTCATGCGACAATTAACGGAAGAGGCAAACCTGGCGACATGTGCCATGCATGCATGTAATCTCTACCAACTTGCGTTCAAATCTAGTTGATGTGTCACAAGATTAGTTTTGTGACAAATAATGCACAAGTGTAGACTTGGTACAATGGTGCATACTCTCACCGATTCCAGATGTTAGCAAAAAAAAAGTGAGAGGATGCGTTTGCATTTGATCAGTTGATCTCATTGGATTTTGGAGTTTCAAGCCGAAACTATATAGAGTTTGAAAATTTCAGTGAGGGTGTAAGTCTAGGACCTGCAATTTTGGAGAGAGAGATCTACTTATAGGGACATGTTAAATTTTGGAAAGAGAACATCCTTCTTTGTTGAAACATATATTGACTGATAATTCATTGTTGTGTACTCGAACACCATCCGAACTCTATTTATCAACATAGACTAAGTTGTATCACATAATACAATTATAGATGATGACTTATGTCAAAGAAAATGACTTCTATGATTATTTTGCAAAAAAAAACAACATTTATAATTGAATACAAATAATAAATTAAAAACGCAATTTTAAAATAAATAAACAATAATAGTTTAATAATTTTTTTCACTAAGCTCACGAAGCCTACTCAATTTATTTGACACAGCCACGTGAGTAAACGCCTTTCGTAATGAGTTGAATACATAAAGTAATCAGGTCTTGTGGGCGAGCTGCTTGAAGTTGAGGGGCACGGTGAAGTGTGCCGGGCCGTGGTAGAAGGCTTGGGCGCCCAGCTTGGCGGCCCGCTGGGTGGAATGCACCCGGTCCCAGAAGATGTGGTGGTCGCGGTTGGCGCAGAGCGTCGCGTTGGGCAGGCAGTCGCCCTGCGCCCCCAGCCTCCCGCTGCCGCAGCACGCGCTGTCCGCGCTCACGAACCCTGCAGGAATCACGGCAGAATCGACATGATTTTGCTTGCTCGTCATATGGATCAAACTCGGTCGGATCAACGATCTCGATTACCGGCTGCCAAAGGGTCGGCGAAGGTGGCTTGCGTCAGGCCGTAGGAGTCGGCGAGGGAGTAGGCGAGCCCTGGCAGCTTGGGGGCGAGGCCGGCCAGGAGGGTCTTGAGGGCGCCGTCGAATCCCACGGCGAGCTGGTTCAAGCCGTCGGCGCACGCGCCCGTCGCGTTGAGCACCCGCACCCTCGGCACGCACCCGACGGGCCCCACGTTGATGATCCCAAACTTCCTCGCGCCCATCTTGTACAGATCCTACATACACATATATATTATCACAGCTGCTGGATTACAAAGTTACTATATATAAACCCACAATGAAACAAGTTGATTGATTTTCTTCTCTGTTTCTAGCTGCCGGATCCTTAAGAAGATACAACACCGTACGTATTTCTATTTAGCACGTAGAATTAAAGATCTTAGCTTTTGAATATATGCATTGTTGTTGCTAGCTCTTTGAGAAGACACCAGATATACTAGCTAGCATAACATTTCGACTTTTTAAGGGGAAAAGAGGAACGTAATCAGCATTACTAGTACTAAAGAATGGTTACCGTGATGGTGGCCGAGTAGTTGGAGATGAGGCTGGTGTACAGCGCGGCGACGTCGCTCTGGGTTGCTGACCTGTTCTGCGCCTGCTGCGCGGTCGCAAAGGCGAAGAAATCGTTGCTACCGACGCCGATGAGGAAGAAGGATCTGGCGAGCAGGTCGCTGACCACACCGGAGCCCGCCTTGGCAACCATATCCGCCTTGGTCGACTCGAAGTACCGCACCTGCTTCGACAGCGGAATGTTGTTTCCCGCGTTCTGCATGCATCCATGCCATGCAAAATTAATCAAACCACAACCGCGGTGGTTAGTTATGTATAACACACTTTATTGTTTTTTATAAAAAATTATAACTCACTTACATGCATATGCATGCAGGAGTAGCTCAGTGATGGTGTGCGTACTAGCTAGTTCTTTAATTTGTTCGTTTTTTTTACTCTGATTTTACCTTAATTACCATTGAGCAGCTTGTAAGTTTCTTTTGCGTAGTCAACGTGAGTTAGTCGGTGTGTGAGTTGATCGATCTCACCTCCCTCGCACACGGCATTCCTAGGTTTGCGTGTGAAGTTAACTGGACTACTCGATCGGTCCTCTAGGTCAGTATTTTTGCTACCGGCCGAAATTTTTTTTCGGAGGGGACCGATAGGCCCGGTTACCGGCAGTAATCGGTTTTTTTGGAAAAAAATTCTGCCAATTTCGGATTTTCAATTTGAAATTTTCGGATTTTAAATTTTTAAAAAATCAAATTCGAACAAAATTCAAGCAAATTCAATTTTTTTGGACAAAATTCATCAAAACCGAAATTTCGGGGGATGGTTTGAATTACGGCCCCTCACGATAACGCCATTATCAGCGTAATCGCTAAAATCGGCGAAATTTTTTCCATGCTCTAGGTCAGCACAAAGAATTCCTAGGTTTTTGTCCAATGGCCCTCGTGGACAAAAAATATACACTACTATATTATGGAACGAAAACAGTATTCTAACTGAATCATTTACTAGTCAAATTAAACAACGTACTCATTTGCTGATCGATGCAAGCTGGATCTGAAAATCCACGATTTATATCCATGTTGAAGCCCTCTAACACCATAAATATTACATGTATGTTGCCTAGAATAGGTCTAACACCATACAGCGTTCAGTTTATTAACATTTAACAGGTTGATTAATTTGTTTGTAGTTTTCCTTCAGATCTTTACTTTCACATAGGGTAGGGCACTTGCAAGTTTGTGGACTTGTGGTGATTAAGATTAATTATGGGTTCGAATTAAGTCCCATTATCTCCTCCTTAATAAGAAACAAGGACATATATATACTCTGGTCCTTCATTGGGCTCCGCTTAATATGGCTTCATAACAAAAACTTACAGTGGAGTCCAGAATGCCAGCTCCTGCGGAAGCATAGCTTACTCCTCTAAGTAGAGCACTCAGGACCAGATAGTCGCGTCTGCGTGCTGTGAGCGACAGATAAGCCGGAGGGCTCTTCTTGAATCCCAGAGTTTTTGCTGCATATATATATATACACCACGCACCAATTAATACCAACACATCTTGACATACACATCACAGACGCACGAAACATATACACGTACCGATGAAGTCGGCGATGTTGTAGCCATTGCTGAACCTTCCGGTGGGCCTGGAGCCCGGGAAGTCGACGCCGTACAAGGGCATGTTGGCCCTCGGGACATCCTTCCCCGGCAAGTAGTTGTTGTTGCCGACGTCGAGCGTCGAGTCCCCGAACACGTACATCGCGGGCACCTGCCGTATGATCTTGCTCGGACGGACGCCGGCGACGGCGACGGCGCCGAGCACTTGCAGGATGGATACCACAGCAAGGCTAAGAACAAGGCCGCCTTTCATCTTCGTGGCCAAGCCGTACCCCCTTAATTATCCCTGTAGCTAATTGGGGGAAAGCTTAATTCTAAGCCTTGTGTATACACTATTGTATGTGTACAGGCGCTAACTATTTGATCATGTACTCGATCAATATTGCTTTTGCTTGTAAGGTTGATGGCAATGGGGGCAGCTACTTATAAGCCCAAGTTTTCAGCTCTAGCGCGTTACCAGCTCCATACGTGACGCCCCAGGAAACTTCTGCACAAAATTAAGGGAAAAGAAATGAACAGCGGCACACATATACTAACTACTCAGCTACACGTAACACGACCCTCACCTTTTCAGTAGCACGAGCTTCCCTTCAGAGTATTTTATTTGTGCGTCACATTCTTGGAACGTCACTACTCACTGCTCAATTACACATAATGATAAACATTACATGAGCAGCCTAGCTCAAACCATATAAAATGTTATTAGTCTCTATAATACCCGTCTCCGTACTACTTGAAATAAATTAGTTAACCATGACTTTTTGATGTATGACTGCAGTATTTTATTTGTTCATCACATTCTTGGAACGTCACTACTGACTGCTCATCTGCACATAATGATAAACATTACATGAGCAGCCTAGCTCAAACCATATAAAATGTTATTAGTCTCTATAATACCCGTCACCATTCCAGGGGATCAGAAAATCGGCCAAAAATCGGTGAAATCGGATTTACCGGTGAGGGCCGGTAGGAATACAAACCGGCCCCGAAAAACTCGGTTTGGATGAATTTTGTCCAAAAAAAATCAAATTTGTTTGAATTTTTGTTCGAAATTGATTTTTTTAAATTTAAATCCGAAAGATTCAATTTCGGCCAAAATTGGACAAAATTTTCCGATTTTTGGCCAAACCAGCCTTACCGGCCACCCTAGTAAAAAAATCTAGTTTCAAAAACCCTGCTCCATACTACTTGAAATAAATGAGTTAATCATGACTTTTTGATGTATGACTGATGGAATGCATGAAATAAAAAGATACGAACTGGATCGGCTGATGTACAAATTATTTTTTTAGAACTCTCTACGAATATATATCTACTTTAGTATTTTATCTTGTTCGGTTGGGGAAAGAGGAGGACCAAAGTGCAATGATATATACACCGTGGGAAAAAAATTAGTTGGTTACAGGCAACACGTTACTATACTCTGCTTTATATGCAATAAACAATTTAGCAGCGGCCTCATGCATGATTTATCTACTGTTTAATTAGTGCCTTAAATTTCTCATGGATAGTTAATTATGTAATATTACCTCATTCGTTGCATGTGCGAATTATTATTGATTTTGCTAAGACACAACAAGATTTCTAGTAACATTTTCTCATGGTTATTAATATATTGCCGAAGATGATATCTCTTTTGTTACAATTTTTTTTTCCAAAGTAACCATCATCTTGTTGGTTAGCACTTTATCGGCATGTTGTTGTTGATTTATCTTACTGTCGGGAAAGATTTGGGTTATGTGAGAAAAATACTGGGAGTACAACAAACGTCGTTGGCCTTTCACAAATAACCATCGGAGAAAAATTGTAAATCTGGTAGCGACAGCTCACTTTTTAGATGTGCGTGTCGACGAAAAACAGAGAAAAATGGCACAGAGTTCTTAGGGGAGAATGAGACTGCTCTTTATTGCTATGAACTGGATATTACAGGGGTGCCTTCGACAAGGCACTGGACTAATCCTAATTACACTGAGTGTAATGCTTATTATAATGTTTCAATCTGATGGAATGTGATTGAATCTTGTAACATCTGAAAATTTGCCCTCTCTAAAATTTAATTTCAAATTAATTAATTAAAATTGTCTGGATTTTATTTTGATCTTATCTGTATTTTATGTGTAATTCTGGAAGGAAATCTCAAATTCCAAAACTCCATTTCCAATCTAAATTCCAAATTCAAATTTCAATTTGAAAAATTCAAATTCAAATTCAAATCTCCATAAAAATATTCGTTTTAATTTCTCGGTCCAATCTATCTTTTGCATTTCTCTCTTTTTCTTTATAAAATAAAATAAAATAAAATTCCTGTTTGGTCACCCATCCCAACCCTTCTCCCTAGCGAGCTCACTTAACCGAGCAAGCTTTTCAATGCGTCACCAGGATTCTTTTCCTTTTATTTGATTACATCTTCTGTCTTGTTATGATATTCTTTATTCTTTCTCTCTCCTACCTATTTTCTTCCCGAACGCTTCGTTTTGTTGTTTTTCTTTCTTCTACCGAGCCATCAATGGCTGCCTTGCCCCAACGCCGACGCCTCCAAGGTCAACCCCGCCACGGCTTGACCATCGCCACGATCGCACCACCCTCGCCGGCCATCGCCGCTTCGCCCGCTGGTCGCGCCTAGCCCCAACCACCGAGAGCCCGAGCTCCGGCTGCCATCAATGGTTGTCACCACCTTTCTCCTCTTTTCTCCTCACTCAAAGCATTAAAAACGATTCCGTCTGAAGCGAAACGTTCCCACTAATCTCAGCCATGATGCCATGCCATCAATTGCACGTTTTCTCCATTCCTTGCAATCAATTTTATCGTTTCTTTATGTTCTTTTGCAAACCAAAAACTGAAGTGTTTTTCCCGCGACGTTCCTCGTCAACTCAGGCTTCTCCTCCTTAGTATAAAGAGAGCACTGCGTGTCCCTCACTCTCCTTTTCGATTCGCCTCAAACCCCAACCTCTATCTCCCTACCGTTTGCCCGGATTTCGTCGACGACCGTGCGTCGCCGAAACTCCTTCTTTGCTAGACTGCATCGCCATCAAAGGTCCTCTCTCCGAGCCATCACCACCCCTAGCTTTGCCTCGCGACGTTCTACGCTGTGCTCCCCTCGTCTTCGCTGGAGCATCGCCGGAGAGCTACGCCCTTGTGTGCCGCCACCGTCCATACACCCTGAATGCGTTGTCGTTGCCTCGCTCCATTTCCGGCCAAACCGCCACCACCTACGGGTAGAGGAACTCCATGGGGTTTCATTTTGGTGGTTCTCGGCTGCCGCCATCCCTTTCCTTTCCAGCGCCGATGCCATGGTTGTGAAGCTCTGATGCTGCACTGTTCGTTCTATGAATGGCTCCTCTGTGAATGAGTTTCCTCTATGACCATGAGGACCCACTTGTCATTGCCTCTTCCTTTCTCTTTTGCTTCTATGATATTTGTCTAACCAGTGGCCCCTCTTGTCACGGTGTTTAGCAATCCTTCACTCATCTGTAACTTGTGCTCTATTGTTTCTTCAGTCAAACCGAAAATAGCATTACCAGAACAGTGGAGCTCTAGAACACTTCTATATATTTCTTTCTCTGTTACCTCATCATCTTGGTCCCACTAGCCATAGACTCATCTCTTGTCTCTTTGGTTTCTCTGTTAACCCTCCTTATCATGCACACAAATACTTTGCTCTTCTCTGTAACCGAATCAGCAAATTCGCGAAACAGTAGTCATCCAGTAGCAAGTTATCTAGTCGGTTTAGCTTTGTACATGGCCATTCTTGTGAGAATTGATTTTCCAAAAATTCGTTCTATCTCATACAAACTCCAAATCCATCGATTCTTTCTCCTAAATTCATCTAAATACATTCTCTAATTTTTAATATTTATTTTATAATTTTTAGTATTTATTTAATTTCTGTTATTTATTTGGTCCGATCCGCGCATGTAGAGTCCGACGTCGCCGACGCGAGTTTGGATCAACAGGAAGCGCTTACCCCCAACGTCACCGAAGGCGAGTCTCCTTTGACCACTTTGAACCTATGATTTGTAAATTATGTTTTTAGTTTTAAAGTTATGCATTGCTATTTTATTTAAATGATAAATTTAAATTGCAAGTTGTTAGTTAAAAACCTAAAGTTTGTTATTGTCATGCTTGATATTTGATATCTTGCACCTTTGTAACCCTAGTGTAGAAAATTCCGTAATATTGATTACAACTTTGCGGAATACTTTTGTAACGGTAGAATTGCTTAGACGTGCTTTACAGCATTATTTAACCTTTGGGAGAGAAAAATCATTATTACCCTTTATGCTTTGTTTGAAAAATGTATGACATTAGGTAATGTCAGTATTTGAAAAATAAAATAAAATGATGAAAATATGTTTTAGACTTGGGTGGATGGTAAGTTCAGACGGGTGCAGCTAGAGCACGAGAACTTGTATTGTGTTAGTCCCGCCCAAGTCATATTAAGCACCGACGCTTGTGATTATCCAAACTGAGCAAAATTGTGCAACAACATGTCCTAAATGAGAAGGACCTGGCTAAATAATTTACTATATTCTAGCATTACGTCCACAGGCTGTAGATGGTAGGATTTACTTGGTAGTGCAGACGATGTTAATTAACGTCCATGTCTGTTAGGGCTTGCGTCGAGCGATGGTAATAGACGTCCATGTCTGGGTAGGTTATCCCCCACAACGGTGAGCTCTGGGTTGCTGGTAAATGACGTCCAGACTTGGGGTTAAGCTCATCGGGCGGGCTAATGTTAGGATAAAGTATTGTAAAAGCCTTGTGATAATCGTTTAGTTGCACACCTTGGAAGTGTGTTAAACGGACATTATAAACTGATTATCTCGTGTGGGTCAAGCTGTACAACCTCTGTAGAGTGTAAAACTATTCGAATAGCCGTGCCTACGGTCAAGGGCGAGCAAGGTGCATTTTCACATGGTAGATTTTGGTTTTGATTTCAAAAGAGTAAATTTTGAGAACCGGGAGCAGTTGGGACTCTCGGGTAGTTTTCTGGTAGCTAGAGCCCTGTTCTGAAAACCTTGGCGGCTAGAGCCTTGATACTAGTGGTTGGTAGCAAGAGCCTCCACTAGTGATGTCAATTAATTTACTTATTGAATCTACGTTTGTCAAATGTGCTTTATGAAAATTGTTTAAATTTAAAATATTGCTTTGTGCAAATAAACCCTATAAGCCCAATTGTTAAAGCTATGCATATGCATCTTTCCCAAGACTCGTGGAGTACTTTATATACTCACATGCTACACTCATAATTAAATCTCAGAAGCCTTCAATGAAACAGAGGAGGACTACGACTACTTCGCCTGTGGCTTTGACGAAGGATACCTGGGGTACTAGGTTGCGCTCCCCAGTTGAATGCCCGTGGGCAATTTGATGGGCCACCACTCGGAGTTTATCATTTATTGTTTCCGCTGCTGTAAGACTCAAGGTCTTTTGACCTCTTTTGTAATAAGTGGCCATAACACCGGTACTCAGTTGTTTATTAATGTTATTCGTGATTCGAACTTGTTATCAACAATGTTTCTACTGTGTACACTAACTACTGATCATGGGACGATGCGGAAATACACAGAGGGTTTGGATACAGAAATCTGGTCCCGACAAATCTCCTTCCCATTCTGCCATTTGAAGTCTCCTTTAAGTAGTCGACGAAGTGGTGTCAGTTACTTCTTGAAGAGAAGCCTGTTGGAAGTGTTGTGACTGGTCGGAGCAAGGCAGCGGTTGATGAAGTATCAACCGTTCGGCGGTTGATGTCTGTGAGATACTCAACCATATGGTTGTTGTTGTCAATGTCTTAGAATCATGAAACGTCGTGTGGTATAGAGTAAATATGACATGTGTTCCATTCATCACATGGTAAGGAATATGCTTGGAGTTAAATCCAAATGCCAGTTCATTGCTTCTATGAGCAGTCACCTGGTCGGGGACTAGGTATAGGACCTCATCTGACCAGGGTACCCGTTATGTAACCTCTGGAATCCTTATGACCTCGGAGGTCGTTAGCCTTAGGGGTTACGACTACGAAGACATATTATCTTTTATTATGTATCAGAGTAATACATAGAGATTTTAATCATCGTCAGCTAGCCCCCAAACTTTAAATAAATTTTATCGTGTGAACACTTCCTCCCGATGAAATCGTATCGGGCAGACCCTCATTTAATTCCGTGATATACGAGATGGTCTGTATTCACTTTAAAGTTATGAAACTGCCTTGGGAACTAAAGAGTTTTTCTGTCCGTTGGAGAAAAGGTCGTGTCCGTTGGACTTTTGGGTAACTCCCGATTGCAGTTAAGGAACCGCGGCTATAAAATCCCTTCAGCGCAGGGCTTTAGGGTTTTTACGCCTTCTGCTTTCCCTTTTGATATCCTGAGAGAAAAATCGCATCCGACCTACTCTTGCCTACAACCTTCTACGACCTCCTTTCTTCCTTTCATCCAAAACCCAACCATGTCGGACTCTATCAACTCGTTGGTTTCTGATCTAAGCGCGAAGAAATTTAAGAGACGGGAGGAGATTGGTTTGCTTCCCGATAAGGATTTGATTCCTTGGATTTTATTTTGATCTTATCTGTATTTTATATCTAATTCTGTGAGACACTCAACTGTATGGTGGTTGTTGTCAGTGTCTTTGGATCATGAAACGTCGTGCGGTATGGAGGAAATATGACATGTGTTCCATTCATCACACGGTAAGGAATATATTTAGAATTAAATCCAGATGCCAGTTCATTGCTTCTATAAGCAGTCACCTGGTCGGGGACTAGGTACAGGACCTCATCCGACCAGGGTACCCATTATATAACCTCTAGAATCTTTATGACCTCGGAGGTCGTTAGCCTTCGGGGCTACGACCACGAAGATATATGGTCTTTTATTATGTATTAGAGTAATACATAAAGATTTTAATCCTCGTTAGTGCGTGTTTCAGTTATGTTGATATGATTGACAAAATGATACACACATACCTATAAGGTCATGTACAACGTAGAGTGGTGCCAGATTCATCACCTCACTGCCACGTCACTCAGGTGCTAGAATTGCTTTTTTTGCACCAGTGGTTAGCACCATCTTCTACCTCCTAGGTGGGATCCACCACACACAAAAAAATCACCACCTCACTCCATTGCTCCTGACTTCCCATCTCCCCCCCCCAAACACAGCAGCACCGCAACCATCGATTTGGCCGACTCCGGCCATCTCCTTTGCCCAGTGGCGGAACTAGAATGAAAATGATCGGGGTTCACCACTTCACTATATATATAACAACATATATAATTTTCAAGCAACACTGTACTAAATAGTAATTTATACGGCAAACATTGATAAAAATGTATCATTCGGCCTCAATGACCAATAAAAAGAGAACAAAATGACTAAAAATTTTGGGCTAGGGGTGCACAGCTTTTGGGCTAGGGGTTGTACGCATAGTATATACATGATAATATCTACTAATTTTTTTGGACCCGGTAGCCTGTGACACTGGGTGAGCCCAATTGGCTCCGTCCTTGCCTTTGCCATTGGCAAGTCCTACCACCTCCTCTCCATCCCCTCTACTAATTCCTCTTGATGGATTACCTCGCCGCGCCGTGGATCGACGCCAGTGCCAAACCCAAACCGGCGGCAACATGCCTCCATCCATGGCAGATGCAACGGAAGGCTTCCGTCCACCTCGATCCAGAGGTGGAGGGCCTTGATCCAGGAGTGGAGGGCGTCGATCCATGGTGTGGCGGTGCGGTGGCTTCCATCCATGGTACGGCGGTTGTCGAGGAGCACTGACATGGCGATGGCTTTCGACGATCTCACGGTGAGCTAACAGGTGGGCCACCAATTTTTTTTACTTGTTGGCATCAGTGCTTCTACTTGCACCGGTTCTAGGAATCTCACTTCTAGCACCTCCCCCTATAGTGTGCAGTGCCGGTGCTTGATCCACTCTCTCCTCTTCTAGCACCAGGTTTCCACCACATTTTACATGGCCTTAAAACCTCGTGCATTTCTTCAGTGATGTCTACCGAATGCATGTTGCGTTTATCACACTGTGATTACTGATACTCCCTCCATTCGCGTATACTTGACGTCCTGGAGGTTGATTTGCACCTATGAAACGTCGACTATTCATGACCGGAGAGAGTACTATATAAAATATAACCCGTGAAAAAGCTAGCTATGATCCAGCAGGTGCTTTTGATTTTCTTCCGGGCCGAGGGCCGAGGGTAGTAAACTCGCATACTGCGTTTTTTTAATAATAATTTTTAAGATACATGCATATCTATTAAGAGTTGAGTTTGTTAACTACTCCAACTGAATGAACGCGTAAGCTACTGTAGATTAATTACAAGTGGTGCGCGCGGCCGGAAGTACACCATACATACAATATTAATTTGCACAGTAACATTGTATTGATGTACAAATTGAAAAATAACATCGATGTGAGAATGACATGTGGGCCACCCACATATCATTCTCACATCGATGTTATTTTCCAACTTTTGATTTTTGGGGAGTGTTACCATTAATATCTAGCTGTATATTGAGAATGTTAAACACTACTGAAAATCCATAGACCAAAGTTCCGACAGACGGCTTATATGATTATTCTGCTTCTTGTCTTTCATCAACTTATTGTTACAACCAGCTGGCTCAAAAACTAAATTGTACAAGTCTTGATGCGGTACCAGTATTATTTACCGATGCAGATCATATAAGATGCAGTTTAACTATACACTGCCCCCCCTTATTTTTCCCTCTGCGAGCAAGCTTTAACTATTGCTATTGGAAAAACACAAACAACGCATATATATGTGCGCGCGTCTCTCTCTCTCTCTCTCTCTCTCTCTCTCTCTCTATATATATATATATATATATATATATATATATATATATATATATATATATATATATATAGAGGACGCTTTATCTCGTACTCTTGGGAATATGTACTCCCACATCCAATATACCACTTAAACGCATATATTATACTTCTTTATCATTTTGAGTATACTTAAATACCAATTATCGATACTCTAATGTGACTTGATTGAAAAATTTCTATTGGAGCCCTTTGTTTTTTGCTATATACCCTTTTTATATATAAAAGAAGTATATACAAAAATTTTGCTATAAAAAGTGGAATTTCATGAAATTTTTCATAGAACTCACTTTGGGGTACGTATCTTATAATCATTATTGCAGTACGCTCAAATAGATGAAGAGATATCATCATGCAATTTAAGTGGTATATGAGAGGTGGGAGTACGTACTCACAAGAGTACCATACCGTTTTTCTACACACACACACACAAACGACCTTTCGCCTTCATGGCCAAGCTGCACCCCATATATACGAGATTTTTTGGCTGTATTGACGCGCTTTCGCCTCGTATTTACAAGAATGATCGCCGCCGGATTTGTTTTGTTGTAAAAATGGCGTCCTGCCGCACGACCACCATGCGGCGGCCACATCTCGCACGGGCACTATGTGGGGGGCACTGTAGCAGTGCCTACCACACGACCACAGTGCGGCAGACACTGTTTACTACTCTAGCGATTTGATTTATTTAAGTATATTCTTTAGGAATTTTTAAATATATAAAATGAGCTCGAACAATTATGAAATGTTTTGTGGAGCCTCCCGACACAGTTTACTTACTTGTGTAATTGTTTCAAAATTTTATCCATCTTGATGTTTTCTCAAAACTTCATTTAATTATACTGTTTGTAGGAATTTTCTAATATAGAAAATGAGGTCCAAACATTATGAATTATTTTTTTGCAGGCTCCTTACACAGTGGACTTGATTGTGTAATTTTTTTTCCAAAATTTTATATGTTCTGAAATTATCTCGAAAATTAAGGGTTTAGGTCTCAAAATTACGGTTTTAGGTTTGAAAATTAGGGTTTCATATGACTCGGAATGTGGGAAGTTTAGTACCACATGACTACTCTAGGTACAGTGAGATTGCTATAGCAGTAGTGGTAGAATTTGAACTCCCATAGTAAGTACTAATCATACTACTATTATTTAGATTTTGGGTACTATACTATTTTGTTTCGCTTCGAGTAGTACTAATCATACTACTATTATTTATATTTTGGTAGTGAATAACATGGCCCTGTCTTTAGTTCTTCACCCAGTAGTTCAAATTCTACCACTACTGCTACCACAATCTTACTGGGTGAAGAACTCCCATAGTCCCATCCTGCTGCAAACATTCTGGTCTGTTTCGAATCTGTACTACAGCAACACCGCAAGATGTAGCAGGACAAACACTAGAGGTGAGAACGTGGATGCCACAATCTTACTGGTTGAAGAACTAAAGACAGGGGCCACGTTATTCACTGCCAAAATCTAAATAATAGTAGTATGATTAGTACTACTCGGAGCGAAAGAAAATAGTATGGTACCCAAAATCTAAATAATAGTAGTATGATTGGTACTACTATGGGAGTTCAAATTCTACCACTAATGCTATGGCCATCTCACTTCAGCTAGAGTAGTCATGTGGTACTAAACTTTCCACATTCCAAGTCACATGAAACCCTAATTTCCGAAACCTAAAACCCTAATTTTCGAGACCTAAACCTTAATTTTTGAGATAATTTCAGAACATATAAAATTCTGAAAAACATTACACAATCAAGTCCACTATGTAAGGAGCCTGCCAAAAGAAAAATTCATAATGTTTGAGCCTTATTTTCTATATTTGAACGCAGATTTGCCGAAAGTCGCTAGCTTTGCCGAAAGTGCCAAAAATCTAAGACTCGTGGAAGCCACTCTTTGTCGAGTGCCTTGGGCCTACCGGCACTGCAAAGTCTAGCACTCGAAGAGAGGCTTTGCCGAGTGCCTCAGAGTGCCCTAAGACTCTACAGCAAAGGGCTAAGACTCGGCAAAAGCCCTCTTTGCCGAAAGTGCAACACTCTAAGAAGAGTGGCACTCTAAAAAAAAATGGCCCTTGACTCACGAGCCCGCCCACGCCGTCAATTTTGCCGAGTAGTTTTTGGCACTCGGCAAAGAAAGTCTTTGCCGAGTGCTTTTTTTTTTGGCACTCGGCAAAGAAAGTCTTTGCCGAGTGCTTTTTTGGCACTTTAAGAAAGAAGGATTTACCGAGCAGGAATTGGCAAAAAAATTTTTTTTTTGGTTTTTTGACTCATTTTTTTGTGAGGCCTTCCCACATTATTTAAAACTCCATGTTCAAATTTGTCTTTTGACGAATGACGAGGTACCATTGAAACCTGTATCTCCACATGTTATAAAATATGTAAGTCATAAAGATGTTCGGGTTTTAGGCATCCGACGTTAGCAACTTGCTATGGTAAACCTTCTCAATTTTTTACCATAGACTCTATGCCTATAACACGACATTCTCACATGTTATCGGTCATGCAAGATGTCCATTTAGGCATCGAGGACTTGCTCAAACCTTCTCGATTTTATATAATTTAAATACACTTTTCTCGATTTTATATAATTTAAGTACACTTTTCCCCAAGTCGTCATGTTACGCCAACAAGATGCTTGAAATTTCATGTGAGTTCCTCGATACGGCCTCAACATACACCAAATATCATGAATATCATTTTTGAATGACCAAATTCGATTATTCCATGCACCTGCAGCTCAAATTTGAAATATTCCATAAAATTCAACTAAACAAAAAAACTAACGAAATATAGGGAAAAAGTCAAAATTGTCCCAAATTTGAACATGGAGTTTTAAATAATATATTAAGGAAAAAATAATGGGCAAAAAAAACCAAAAAAAAAAAATTTGCCGAAAGAAAGTTTAGCACTCCAAGAAAGAAAGTCTTGCCGAAGTTTTTTTTGGCACTCCTAGAAAGAAGGATTTACGAGCGCAGGAATTGGCAAAATTTTTTTTTTTGGTTTTTTTGACCCATTTTTTTGAGGTTCCCACATTATTTAAAACCCATGTTCAAATTTGGGACAATTTTTTAGTTTTTTGTTTCGTGACAATAATTTTGTCGTTCAAAAATTATTCATGATTTTGGTGTATGTTGAGGCCGTATCCAGAACTCACATGAAATTTCGAGCATCTTGTTGACGTAATATGACGAGGTCGAGAAAAGTGTATTTAAATTATATAAAATCCAACGAAGTCCAAAATGAAACTTGTCGGGCGTCGTGTTATCGCATGTAGAGTCTATGGTAAAAATTGAGAAGGTTTCGATAAGTTTGCACGCTCGATGCCTAAAACCTGCATATCTCCACATGTTATCGCATATGAGTCATAAGAAGATGTTCGGTTTTAGGCATCCGACGAGCAACTTGCTCAAACCTTCTCAATTTTTTACCATAGACTCTATATGTATAACACGACACCTCGACAAGTTTTTGGCTATTTTCGACTTCGCTCGATTTTATATAATTTAAATACACTTTTCCCGCAGTACCTCGTCATGTTACGCCAACAAGATGCTTGAAATTTCATGTGAGTTCCTCGGATACGGCCTCAACATACACCAAATATCATGAATATCATTTTTGAATGACCAAATTCGATTATTCCATGCACCGCAGCTCAAATTTGAAATATTCCATAAAATTCAATCTAAACAAAAAAACTAACTAAATATAGGGAAAAAAGTCAAAATTGTCCCAAATTTGAACATGGAGTTTTAAATAATATATTAAGGTCAAGAAAAATAATGGGCAAAAAACCAAAAAAAAAATTTGCCGAGTAGTTTTTGCACTCAAGAAAGAAAGTCTTTGCCGAAAAGCACTGCAAAGAAAGTCTTTGCCGAAAAGCTTGGCACTCTCAGAAAGAAGGATTTACCGAGTGCAGGGAATTGGCAAAAATTTTTTTTTTGGTTTTTTTTGACCCATTTTTTTTGTGAGGCCTTCCCACATTATTTAAAACTCCATGTTCAAATTTGGGACAATTTTGACTTTTTTTGCTATATTTCGTTAGTTTTTTTGTTTCGTTGAATTTTATGGAATATTTCAAATTTGTACCGCAGTGCATGAAATAATCGAATTTGGTCGTTCAAAAATGATATTCATGATATTTGGTGTATGTTTTTATCCAGAACTCACATGAAATTTCGAGCATCTTGTTGACGTAACATGACGAGGTACCTGCAGAAAAGTGTATTTAAATTATATAAAATCCGAACGAAGTCCGAAAATGACGAAACTTGTCAAGGCCGTGTGTTATCGCATGTAGAGTCTATGGTAAAAATTGAGAAGGTTTCGAGCAAGTTAAGTACGTCGGATGCCTAAAACCCAGACATCTCCACATGTTATCGCATATGAGTCATGTGAAGATGTCCGGTTTTAGGCATCCGACGAGCAACTTGCTCAAACCTTCTCAATTTTTACCATAGACTCTATATGCGATAACACGACACCTCGACAAGTTTCGCCATTTTTGACTTCGCTCGATTTTATATAATTTAAATACACTTTTCCCGCAGTACCTCGTCATGTTACGCCAACAAGATGCTCAAATTTCATGAGTTCCCGGATACTACCAACATACACCAAATATCATGAATATCATTTTTGAATGACCAAATTGATTATTCCATGCACCAAATAGCTCAAATTTGAAATATTCCATAAAATTCAATGAAACAAAAAACTAACGAAATATAGGGAAAAAGTCAAAATTGTCCCAAATTTGAACATGGAGTTTTAAATAATATATTAAGGATGCAAAAATAATGGGGCAAAAAAAAAAAAAAAAAAAATTTGCCGTTTAGTTTAGCACTCTAAGAAAGAAAGTCTTTGCCGAGTGCTTTTTGGCACCTGCAAAGAAAGTCTTTGCCGAGTGCTTTTTTGGCACTCTAAGAAAGAAGGATTTACCGAGCGCAGGAATTGGCAAATTTTTTTTTTTTGGTTTTTTGACCCATTTTTTTGTGAGGCCTTCCATATTATTTAAAACTCCATGTTCAAATTTGGGACAATTTTGACTTTTTTGCTATATTTCGTTAGTTTTTTTTTGTTTCGTTGAATTTTATGGAATATTTCAAATTTGAACTGCAGTATTTGGTCGCTCAAAAATGATATTCATGATATTTGGTGTATGTTGAGGTAGTATCCGAGGAACTCACATGAAATTTCGAGCATCTTGTTGACGTAACATGACGAGTACTGCGAGAAAATGTATTTAAATTATATAAAATCGAACGTCCAAAATGACCGAAACTTGTTTCGCATCGTGTTATCGCATGTAGAGTCTATGGTAAAAATTGAGAAGGTTTCGAGCAAGTTACGAATTCGGATGCCTAAACCTGCACATCTCCACATGTTATCGCATATGAGTCATGTGAAGATGTCCGGTTTTAGGCATCCGACGTCAGAACTTGCTCAAACCTTCTCAATTTTTTACCATAGACTCTATATGTATAACACGACACCTCGACAAGTTTCGGCTATTTTCGACTTCGCTCGATTTTATATAATTTAAATACACTTTTCCCGCAGTACCTCGCCATGTTACGCCAACAAGATGCTCGAAATGTCATGTGAGTTCCCGGATACTACCAACATACACCAAATATCATGAATATCATTTTTGAATGACCAAATTCGATTATTCCATGCACTCAGCTCAAATTTGAAATATTCCATAAAATTCAACTAAACAAAAAACTAACTAAATATAGGAAAAAAGTCAAAATTGTCCCAAATTTGAACATGGAGTTTTAAATAATATATTAAGGTCAAGAAAAATAATGGGGCAAAAACCCAAAAAAAAAAAATTTGCCGAGTAAGTTTACACCCTAAGAAAGAAAATCTTTGCCGAGTGTTTGGCACTCGGCAAAGAAAGTCTTTGCCGAGTGCTTTTTTTTTTGGCACTCGGCAAAGAAGGATTTACCGAGTGCAGGGAATTGGCAAAAATTTGTGAACAATGTTAGAACCACCATTTCGGATGAACAAATGATCAAACAACCAAAATAAACTTTGTAGATCTTGAGAAGTTATAGAATTTTGTAGTTGGCAACTTTTTCATTTGAATTCGTTTTGTTAAGGAAAATGCGCTTGAATTTGAAAAATTTAAAATTCAATTTTTCAAACGACCTCGGATGGAAAAACAACCAAAATAAAAATTGTAGATCTCGAAAAGTTATGAAACTTTTTAGTTAATAACTTTTTGATTTGAAATCATCTTTTCATGCAAAACTACGTTTGAATTTCTTAAATTTGAAATTCAAATTTTGTAAACGACCTCGGATGGAGAAACTCCCTAAATGAAAATTGTAGATCTCGACAAGTTATGAAACTTTGTAGTTGACAACTTTTTGATTTGAATTCGTTTAGGGCCTCAAACAAGCAATTTACACTCGGTTTTGTATAATATTTTGAGAACCGAAGGGAATATAGACACAAGTGACAGTGGTGCAAAGGGTAGAGGGGTTATGCACGAGGAGAGGTCGCGGTTCGATCCGCCGCCACAGAGCACGCGAATTTTAGGCGAAAATGCCGCGACTTGCGACGACGACGGAGATCAAGCAAGGCTAGCCTGGTGGGCCTCGATTTAAAAAAAAATTGCTATTTTTTTGGGTTTTTCAGTTCAATTTTAGAGATGGTTTTGCCGAGTGCAATGACCATTGCAATCGCAAAGAAAATTTAAAAATAAAATAAATGACGCTTTGTCGAAAGTGCAATGACCATTCAGACTCTAAGAAAGAAAATTTAAAAAAATTAAAAATTAGGGTCGACGGCGTTAAATCTTGCCGAGTTCAAGATTCAAGATCTAAGAAGCCTTTGCCGAGTGCCCGAATTTGGCACTCCTGCAGCAAACTTTTACCGGAAGGAGATTCGACGGAGGCTCTTGTCGAGTGTTGCACTTCTAAGAAAGGCTTTGCCGAGTGTAAAGTCGCTTTTTGCCGAGTGCAACAGCACTCAAGAAAGAGCCCGCCTCTGTAGTGATTACAGGTGCCTTCGACAAGGCAATCGGACTAATCCTAATTACACCGAGTGTAGTGCTTATTATAATGTTTCAACTGATGGAATGTGATTGAATCTTGTAACATCCAAAATTTGCCTCTCTAAAATTTAATTTCAAATTAATTAATTAAAATTGTCCGGATTTTATTTTGATCTTATCTGTATTTTATGTGTAATTCTGGAAGGAAATCTCAAATTCCAAAACTCCATTTCCAATCTAAATTCCAAATTCAAATTTCAATTTGAAAAATTCAAATTCAAATTCAAATCTCCATAAAAATATTCGCTTTTAATTTCTCATTCAATCTATCTTTTGCATTTCTCTTTTTTCTTTATAAAATAAAATAAAATAAAATTCCTGCTTGGTCACCCATCCCAACCCTTCTCCCTAGCGAGCTCACTTAACCGAGCAAGCTTTTCAATGCGCCACCGTGATTCTTTTCCTTTATTTGATTACATCTTCGCCTTGTTATGATATTCTTTATTCTTTTCTCTCCTACCTATTTTCTTCCTAACGCTTCGCTTTTGTTGTTTTTCTTTCTTCTACCGAGCCATCAATGGTCGCTTTGCCCCAACGCCGACGCCCAAGTCAACAACCGCCACGGCCGCCATCGCCCGACCGCACCACCTCGCCGGCCATCGCCGCTTCGCCCATTGCCGCGCTTCTAGCCCCAACCAACCGAGAGCCCGAGTCGGCCGCCATCAATGGTTGTCACCACCTTTCTCCTCTTTTCTCCTCACTCAAAGCATTAAAACGATTCCGCTCGGGCTTAAACGCTCCCACTAATCTCAGCCATGATGCCATGCCATCAATTGCACGCTTTTCCATTCCTTGCAATCAATTTTATCGCTTTTATGTTCTTTGCAAACCAAAAACTGAAGTGTTTTTCCCGCGACGTTCCTCGTCAACTCAAAGCTCCTCCTTAGTATAAAGAGAGTAATCGCGTGTCCTCACTCTCCTTTCGATTCGCCTCAAACCCCAACCTCTATCTCCCTACCGCTTGTCTCGATTTCGCCGACGACCGCGGCGTCATTAAACTCCTTCTTTGCTGATCAGATCGCCATCAAAGGTCCTCTCCGAGCCATCACCACCCCTAGCTTTGCTCGCGACGTTTCACGCCAGGCTCCCTCGCTTCGCTGAGCATCACGAGAGCTACGCCTTGTGTGCCGCCACCGTCCATACACCTCAATGCGTTGTCGTTGTTTCGCCCATTTCCGCCAAACCGCCACCACCTACGGTAGAGGAACTCCATGGGGTTTCATTTTGTGGTTCTCACGCCGCCATCCCTTTCCTTTCCAAATACCGATGCCATGGTTGTGAAGCTCGATGTCGCACTGCTCGTTCTATGAATGGCTCCTCCGTGAATGAGTTTTCTATGACCATGAGGACCCACTTGTCATTGCCTCTTCCTTTCTTTTGCTTCTATGATATTTGTCTAACCAAAGGGCCCTCTTGTCACGGTGTTTAGCAATCCTTCACTCATCTCAGAACTTGTGCTCTATTGTTTCTTCACCAAACCGAAAATAGCATTACCGTAACAAAGGAGCTCTAGAACACTTCTATATATTTCTTTCTCTCATACCTCATCATCTTGGTCCCACTAGCCATAGACTCATCTCTTGTCTCTTTGGTTTCTCTGTTAACCCTCCTTATCATGCACACAAATACTTTGTTTTTCTCTCAGAATCAATCAAGAAATTCACAAACAAGAGTCATCCAAAGAGTGTTATCTAGTCGGTTTAGCTTTGTACATGGCCATTCTTGTGAGAATTGATTTTCCAAAAATTCGCTCTATCTCATACAAACTCCAAATCCATCGATTCTTTCTCCTAAATTCATCTAAATACATTCTCTAATTTTTAATATTTATTTTATAATTTTTAGTATTTATTTAATTTCTGTTATTTATTTGGTCCGATCCCACAAGATGTAGAGTCCGACGTCGCCGACGCGAGTTTGGATCAACAGAAGCGCTACTCCCCAACGCCACCCGGCAGTCTCCTTTGACCACTTTGAACCTATGATTTGTAAATTATGTTTTTAGTTTTAAAGTTATGCATTGCTATTTTATTTAAATGATAAATTTAAATTGTAAGTTGTTAGTTAAAAACCTAAAGTTTGTTATTGTCATCCTTGATATTTGATATCTTGCACCTTTGTAACCCTAGTGTAGAAAATTCGTAATATTGATTACAACTTTATGCGGAATACTTTTGTAACGGTAGAATTGCTTAGACGTGCTTTTACAAAGATTATTTAACCTTTGGGAGAGAAAAATCATTATTACCCTTTATGCTTTGTTTGAAAAATGTATGACATTAGGTAATGTCAGATTTGAAAAATAAAATAAAATGATGAAAATATGTTTTAGACTTGGGTGGATGGTAAGTTCAGACGGTGCAAAATTTAGAGCACGAGAACTTGTATTGTGTTAGTCCCGCCCAAGTCATATTAAGCAATCGACGCCAGTGATTATCCAAACCGAGCAAAATTGTGCAACAACATGTCCTAAATGAGAAGGACCTCGCTAAATAATTTACTATATTCTAGCATTACGCCCACAGTCAGATGGTAGGATTTACCGTAGTAGTGACGATGTTAATTAACGCCCATGTCTCATAGGGCTTGCCGAGCGATGGTAATAGACGCCCATGTTCTGGTAGGTTATCCCCACAACGGTGAGCTCGGGTTGCCGGTAAATGACGCCCGCACTTGGGGTTAAGCTCATCAAGCGGGCTAATGTTAGGATAAAGTATTGTAAAGCCTTGTGATAATCGTTTAGTTGCACACCTTCTAAGTGTGTTAAACGGACATTATAAACCGATTATCTCGTGTGGGTCAAGTTGCATAACCTCAGAGAGTGTAAAACTATTCGAATAGCCGTGTTTACGGTCAAGGGCGAAAGCAAGGTGCATTTTCACATGGTAGATTTTGGTTTTGATTTCAAAAGAGTAAATTTTGAGAACCGGAGCATTGGGACTCTCGTAGTTTTCTCGTAGCTAGAGCCCTGTTGCTCAAAACCTTGGCGGCTAGAGCCTTGATACTAGTGGTTGGTAGCAAGAGCCTCCACTAGTGATGTCAATTAATTTACTTATTGAATCTACGTTTGTCAAATGTGCTTTATGAAAATTGTTTAAATTTAAAATATTGCTTTGTGCAAATAAACCCTATAAGCCCAATTGTTAAAGCTATGCATATGCATCTTTCCCAAGACTCGTGGAGTACTTTATATACTCACATGCTACACTCATAATTAAATCTCGTAAGCCTTCAATGAAACAGAGGAGGACTATTTACTACTACCGTGGGTTTTGACGAAGGATACCGGGGTACTAGGTTGCGCTCCCAGCTTGAATGCCCGTGGGCAATTTGATGGGCCACCACTGAGTTTATCATTTATTGTTTCACGTCAGAAGACTCAAGGTCTTTTGACCTCTTTTGTAATAAGTGGCCATAACACCCAGACTCGCTTGTTTATTAATGTTATTCGTGATTCAACTTGTTATCAACAATGTTTCTACTGCGGTACACTAACCATCGATCATGGGACGATGCGGAAATACACGAGGGTTTGGATACGTAAACTGTCCCGACAAATCTCCTTCCCATTCTCGCCATTTGAAGTCTCCTTTAAGTAGTCGATTTAAGTGGTGTCGCCATTTCTTGAAGAGAAGCTCGTTGGAAGTGTTGTGGACCGGCCTGAGCAAGGCAATGTTGATGAAGTATCAACCGCTCGGCGGTTGATGTTCTGTGAGATACTCAACCATATGGTTGTTGTTGTCAATGTCTTAGAATCATGAAACGTCGGTGGTATAGAGTAAATATGACATGTGTTCCATTCATCACATGGTAAGGAATATGCTTGGAGTTAAATCCAAATGCCGCTCATTGCTTCTATGAGCAACACCTGTCTGGGACTAGGTATAGGACCTCATCCCACTGTGGTACCAAGTATGTAACCTCTCGAATCCTTATGACCCTGAGGTCGTTAGCCTTAGGGGTTACGACTACGAAGACATATTATCTTTTATTATGTATCGAGTAATACATAGAGATTTTAATCATCGCTACTAGCCCCCAAACTTTAAATAAATTTTATCGTAGAACACTTCCTCCCGATGAAATCGTGATCGGGCGGCACCCTCATTTAATTCCGTGATATACGAGATGGTCTCAGATTCACTTTAAAGTTATGAAACCGCCTTTGGGAACTAAAGAGTTTTTCCGTCTGCTGGAGAAAAGGTCGTGTCCGTTGGACTTTTGGGTAACTCCCGATTGCGTTATGAACCGCTGCTATAAAATCCCTTCAAATAGCAGGCTTTAGGGTTTTTACGCCTTCGCTTTCCTTTGATATCCCGAGAGAAAAATCGATCCGACCTACTCTTGCCTACAACCTTCTACGACCTCCTTTCTTCCTTTCATCCAAAACCCAACCATGTCGGACTCTATCAACTCGTTGGTTTCTGATCTAAGCGCGAAGAAATTTAAGAGACGGGAGGAGATTGGTTTGCTTCCCGATAAGGATTTGATTCCTTGGATTTTATTTTGATCTTATCTGTATTTTATATCTAATTCTGTGAGACACTCAACCGTATGGTGGTTGTTGTCGTTGTCTTTGGATCATGAAACGTCGTGCGGTATGGAGGAAATATGACATGTGTTCCATTCATCACACGGTAAGGAATATATTTAGAATTAAATCCAGATGCCGCTCATTGCTTCTATAGCAATCACTGGTCGGGGACTAGGTACAGACCTCATCCCACTGTGGTACCCATTATATAACCTCTAGAATCTTTATGACCCTGAGGTCGTTAGCCTTCTGGCTACGTACCACTAAGATATATGGTCTTTATTATGTATTAGAGTAATACATAAAGATTTTAATCCTCGTTAGTGCGTGTTTCATTATGTTGATATGATTGACAAAATGATACACACATACCTATAAGGTCATGTACAACGAGAGTGGTGCCGATTCATCACCTCACCGCCACGCCACTCGTGCTAGAATTGCTTTTTTGCACCAATGGTTAGCACCATCTTCTACCTCCTAGGTGGGATCCACCACACACAAAAAATCACCACCTCACCCATTGCTCCCCGACTTCCCATCTCCCCCAAACACAAAGAAGATCAAGAACCATCGATTTGGCCGACGGCCATCTCCTTTGCCCAAGGGCGGAACTAGAATGAAAATGATCGGGTTCACCACTTCACTATATATATAACAACATATATAATTTTCAAGCAACACTGCACTAAATAGTAATTTATACGGCAAACATTGATAAAATGTATCATTCGCCTCAATGACCAATAAAAAGAGAACAAAATGACTAAAAATTTTGGGCTAGGGGTGCACAAACTTTTGGGCTAGGGGTTGTACGATAGTATATACATGATAATATCTACTAATTTTTTGGACCCAGAGTCTGTGACACTGGTGAGCCCAATTGGCTCGCCCTGCCTTTGCCATTGGCAAGTCCTACCACCTCCTCTCCATCCCTCTACTAATTCCTCTTGATGGATTACCTCGCGCCGTGGATCGACGCCATGCCAAACCCAAACCGGCGGCAACATGCCTCCATCCATGGCAGATGCAACGGAAGGCTTCCGTCCACCTCGATCCAGAGGTGGAGGGCCTTGATCCAGAGTGGAGGGCGCCGATCCATGGTGTGGCGGTGCGGTGGCTTCCATCCATGGTACGGCGGTTGTCGAGAGCACCGACATGGCGATGGCTTTCGACGATCTCACGGTGAGCTAACAGTGGGCCACCAATTTTTTTACTTGTTGGCATCTGCTTCTACTTGCACCGGTTCTAGGAATTCACTTCTAGCACCTCCCCTATAGTGTGCAAAGGCGGTGCTTGATCCACTCTCTCTTTCTAGCACCGTGTTTCCACCACATTTTACATGGCCTTAAAACCTCGTGCATTTCTTCGATGATGTCTACCGAATGCATGTTGCGCTTATCACATCTGTGATTATCGATACTCCTCCATTCGCGATACTTGACGCCCCGGAGGTTGATTTGCACCTATGAAACGCCGACTATTCATGACCGGAGAGAGTACTATATAAAATATAACCCGTGAAAAAGCTAGCTATGATCCAGCAGGTGCTTTTGATTTTCTTCCGGCCGAGGGCCGAGGGTAGTAAACTCACATACTGCGTTTTTTTAATAATAATTTTAAGATACATGCATATCTATTAAGAGTTGAGTTTGTTAACTACTCCAACTGAATGAACGCGTAAGCTACTGTAGATTAATTACAAGTGGTGCGCGCGGCCGGAAGTACACCATACATACAATATTAATTTGCGCAGTAACATTGTATTGATGTATAATTGAAAAATAATATCGATGTGAGAATGACATGTGGGCCACCCACATATCATTCTCACATCAATGTTATTTTCCAACTTTTGATTTTTGGGGAGTGTTACCATTAATATCTAGCTGTATATTGAGAATGTTAAACACTACTGAAAATCCATAGACCAAAGTTCCTACAGACGGCTTATATGATTATTCTGCTTCTTGTCTTTCATCAACTTATTGTTACAACCAGCTGGCTCAAAAACTAAATTGTACAAGTCTTGATGCGGTACCAGTATTATTTACCGATGCAGATCATATAAGATGCAGTTTAACTATACACTGCCCCCTTATTTTTCCCTCTGCGAGCAAGCTTTAACTATTGCTATTGAAAAACACAAACAACGCATATATATGTGCGCGCTCTCTCTCTCTCTCTCTCTATATATATATATATATATATATATATATATATATATATATAGAGGACGCTTGTCTCGCACTCTTGGGAATATGTACTCCCACATCCAATATACCACTTAAACGCATATATTATACTTCTTTATCATTTTGAGTATACTTAAATACCAATTATCGATACTCTAATGTGACTTGATTGAAAAATTTCTATTGAGCCCTTTGTTTTTGCTATATACCCTTTTTATATATAAAAGAAGTATATACAAAAATTTTGCTATAAAAAGTGGAATTTCATGAAATTTTTCATAGAACTCACTTTGGGGTAACGATCTTATAATCATTATTGCAAGACGCTCAAATAGATGAAGAGATATCATCATGCAATTTAAGTGGTATATGAGAGGTGGGAGTACGATCACAAGAGTACCATACCGCTTTTCTACACACACACACACAAACGACCTTTCGCCTTCATGGCCAAGTCAAGACCTTATATATACGAGATTTTTGGTCAGATGATCGCTGCTTTACGCCAGATTTACAAGAATGATCGCCGCCGGATTTGTTTTGTTGTAAAAATGGCGTCCTGCCGCACGACCACCATGCGGCCGCCACATCTCGCACGGGCACTATGTGGGGGCACCTGAGCAGGTGCCTACCACACGCACCACAAGGCAAGGCATTACTCGCTTAGCTATTTATTTATTTGATTTATTTAAGTATTTTTAGGATTTTTAAATATATAAAATGAGCTCGAACAATTATGAAATGTTTTGTGGAGCCTCCCACACGCTTTACTTACTTGTGTAATTGTTTCAAAATTTTATCCATCTTGATGTTTTCTCAAAACTTCATTTAATTATCTTGTTTGTAGGAATTTTCTAATATAGAAAATGAGGTCCAAACATTATGAATTATTTTTTTGCAGGCTCCTTACACAGTGGACTTGATTGTGTAATTTTTTTTCCAAAATTTTATATGTTCTGAAATTATCTCGAAAATTAAGGGTTTAGGTCTCGAAAATTACGGTTTTAGGTTTCGAAAATTAGGGTTTCATATGACTCGGAATGTGGGAAGTTTAGTACCACATGACTACTCTAGGTACAGTGAGATTGCTATAGTAGTAGTGGTAGAATTTGAACTCCCATAGTAAGTACTAATCATACTACTATTATTTAGATTTTGGGTACTATACTATTTTGTTTAAGCTTGAGTAGTACTAATCATACTACTATTATTTATATTTTGGTAGTGAATAACATGGCCCTGTCTTTAGTTCTTCACCCAGTAGTTCAAATTCTACCACTACTGCTACCACAATCTTACTGGGTGAAGAACTCCCATAGTCCCATCCTGCTGCAAACATTCTGGTCTGTTTTAATCAGATTACAAGAACACCGCAAGATGTAGCAGACAAACACTAGAGGTGAGAACGTGGATGCCACAATCTTATCGTTGAAGAACTAAAGACAGGGCCACGTTATTCACCGCTAAAATCTAAATAATAGTAGTATGATTAGTACTACTCGGAGCGAAAGAAAATAGTATGGTACCCAAAATCTAAATAATAGTAGTATGATTGGTACTACTATGGGAGTTCAAATTCTACCACTAATGCTATGGCCATCTCACTTCACTAGAGTAGTCATGTGGTACTAAACTTTCCACATTCCAAGTCACATGAAACCCCACTTCAAACCTAAAACCCTAATTTTCGAGACCTAAACCTTAATTTTTGAGATAATTTCAGAACATATAAAATTCTGAAAAACATTACACAATCAAGTCCACTATGTAAGGAGCCTGCCAAAAGAAAAATTCATAATGTTTGAGCCTTATTTTCTATATTTGAAAATTCCTACATACAATATACTTAAATAAATTTTTGAAAAAATCAGGATGGATAAAATTTTGAAAAAAGTACACACGCAAGTACACTGTGTCGGGAGGCTCCAAACAAAATTTCATAATTGTTTGAGCTCATTTTATATATTTAAAAATTCCTACAAAAATGTACTAAAATAAATCAAATCACTACCATAGTGAACAGTACCTACCGCTGGTGCTTTATAGTCCTCTCCTCCCTGGCAGCACAAGGGCCGTAAGGGAGGAGGCGACTTGTCGGGAGGAGGGCTCTTGACGGTGACTGTGCAGCAGACGCTATTTTTGCAAAAAAAATCCGACGACGGTCATTCTTGTAAATACGAGATGAAAACGTGTCAATATGGCAAAAAATTCTCTACAGCCTACAGATAGCTAGGGAATAATTAAACTAACTAATTAGTTCTTGTACTCGACATATATCGCGCTTCTGTTAGTTGATGGCAAGGGGGGCATGCAGCTACTTATAATAGGCACAGAGCGCGTCTGTTTTCAACTCTACCAACTCGTGGTCTTATAATGGAATAGGAATGAACAAGTCGTGCATATACATAGGGATCGTGCGTCCGGCCCATGCGTTATTAGCTAATGCACATCTGCACATGTGATTGCTCTGACGTACACGTTAGGTCTGCATCGATCCGTTAGCGTGTCTTCTGTCTCGTTTTCAACTATATATCCTCCTTTTCAGCAATAGTAGCATCTAATCTGCTTATTTTATGTGTACATGTGCGAGTGGCATTCTTAGAAAGTCACAACTCGAGTGCCAATAATGATAAATAAAACATGCTTGTGGCGGTGGCTCGAGTGTATGTAAGAAAACGGATGTGCATATTTGAGTTGGACCAGTCGTTATCTATATGTTTCCTTACGGTTAACTGATTCAATCAAGATCGGCTGATGTATTAATAATTTCTGACCATTTCCTAACGATATCAATGTATATACTTGAGTATTTTATATATCGTACTGTTCTACCTATTTGGTACACGTAGATGGTGGACCACGTCTAAGTCGCAACGATATGAATATATTGTGGAAAAAAATATCGGAAGTTGATCTATAGGCGGTGCGCTATACTAGAATAATTCAGGTTCGTCAGTCATATATATATTGTAATAACTATTTGAAAAAGAAGTATTTCATTTGAAAAGGGAGTATTTCGTTAGACAAGAAGGTAGTATATCATTTAAAAAAAAGTATATCAATTAAAGGAGGGTAGCATATCATTTGAACAGGGAGTATAGTGTTGGCTCCTTTTCTAAAAAAAATTATATTGTTCGTACGAGAAACTAGCTAGTAGTATATCATCTCGAAAGGAAGTACATTGTCAATCATACAAGAAGCTAGTAGTATAGAGTCAAATTGGAGTATTTCATTGATTACATGAAAAAATAATGCTGAAACAAACAGACTCGCCTTTCAAACCTACAGAAGAACAAGGTATATACTCCATCGACGGTGACGACTAATTAACAATACACAACTAGTCAGATTTCACTTTTTTTATGGATGTATATATATATACTTCCATTTTTGGTATGGAAATATATACTCCATTTTAGTGACGACGTGCATTACGAAGAACGGTGGAAGGGAGCAATTCCGCAGACCACTTCTTCCTATCTCCGCCGATGAAATTGAAGCAACATATGGCTCCTCTGCCAGTGAGTCTATTTAGTAAATGAACCTGATATTAGAAGTATCTGTATGGAGAGCACATTTATCAAACATAGATAGGAGTATATCTATATAGCCAAACAAAAATTGACGTAGATGCATACATACCGTATGGCGTTTCCCAGTCCAAGCACGTCGCTGCTACAACTATTTCTTGGGTCATCTTGGTGCGGAGGTCGGGCTCGCAAGTCGGTGTGCAGAATGGCGCATGGATCGGCTAGGGCGAGCGGACGCAGACAGGACATGCAGCGTCGGGGTCGCCATCGCACGGCTCGTTGTCACCGTCTCCTTGACGTCGACGCCGCCTCGCGCACGACGCGCTTCAAGTCGCCAGCCGAAGCGGATGACGCCGCAGCACAAGAAGCGAGATAGGCAGACCAGATCAGAGTCAAATCTCGATGCGAGGGATGGGTGGTTACCGATTGAGTACTTGCTCGCCTAAATCGAGTGGAGCTTCTTGCATGTGACCAAAATAGAAACAAGACACCAATACGAAGGGCGTGTCAGAGCACTTGATCCATCCCATGAAAATTGAAAACGAATGGGTATCTCTTCTAAGACCAGTAGCAAGCCCATGGGACAGGTGCGATGGAGATCTACTGTGGATAGAATCGAGTACGTACTCCCAATAGTACTAAGCCATTTTCACATATATATATATATATATATATATATATATATATATATATATATATATATATATGGGAACGATCTAGTGCAAATGGGTATTTGAGTGGTAAAGTGCAAATACAAATCACAGCCATCGGATCTCACGTGGACAGCTTGGATGCAGATGGGTGGGATGCTCCTAATCACTTAAGGCCTTATGCAAAAAAAACCCCGCTCGGCTTTGCCAATTTCAGAAAACCCCTCCGCTGAACCGCTCGGCTATTTTGCCACACGACGCATTCTTCGTCTTTTCCTCCCAATCGTGGCCGCCTCAATCGCCTCGAGCCACCGCCGCCACCGCCGGGCCAGATCTCCCACACCGCCTCAATACTCATACATAACCAAGTCATACATCAATACTCGCCAGCTAGCAATTGCCACTTTGAAAGCATGTCATCAATAACCAAGTCATAAATCAATACTCATTTCATACTAACAAGAACATTGCTTCATCAAGAATAACTCATTCACAATTCAAAGACTTAGTACTTTACAAATCAAGCATCAACATTCAGCCATAAGATTTGTACAACTTGAGACACTTGGTTCAGCTTACATAACACTAATACATCAATACTCAATTCAGTTGTAGATGCAATACATGCCGATACAAGTAGCTGAAAACCTGACAATATACTCTATGCTCTCAAACTAGAAGCCTTATTTACAAGGTCAGGTATCCGGTATCAAACTCAAACTCAAAGTACAATTACAAGACTGCATACACTCCTTTCCCTCTTGTGCTTCATACCAATTTTGTCAAATTGCCACTTCGAAAGCATGTCATCTCCCTAGCGGCAACTCGCACAGCAGCATTTGAACTCCAAAGTACATAAATTTGGATTTGGTTAGTGCTGCATCCAGTTGTTGAACACCAGGAGTTCTGTCATAGAGGAAGAAATAGGTATTGGCATGGCATTTACTCAAAGCACTTTATCATCTTTATCTGATTTTATTGATGGAACTTATAGTGAGTACTTCTGTTCCTTGCGTGTGAGGAGGTAGGCGGCGGCGGCGCCAGGGCCCCCCAACGGCGTAGGGGAAGGAGGTGGGCGCGTTGGGGTGGAGAGGCGATGTAGGTGGGTGGCCGCCACGGGGCCTAGAGGTAGCGCCACGCCTAGGGAGGGCCGAGATGGGAACTCCTAACCCTAGCTGGCTGGAGAGAGGAGAAGAGATCAAGGCTTGGGCGGCAGCGCACGGTGGCGCAAGTGGATCACCGCACCGAGGCGGGCAGCAAGGAAGATGCGGGTGTCAAGCGGCAGGCGGCAACAGCTCTAGGGGCGATTGAGGGCAGCCGCAGCCGAGAGGAGAAGACGAAGGGGTACGTGCGTGTGGCAAAACAGCCGGGTGGTTCAGCGAGGGTTTTCTGAAATTGGCAAGCCGAGCGGGGGTTTTTTTTTGCATAAGGCCTTAAGTGATTAGGTGCATCCCACCCATCTGCATCCAGACCGTCCGCGTGAGATCCGATGGCTGTGATTCGTATTTGCACTTTACCACTCAAATACCCATTTGCACTAGATACGTTCCATATATATATTAGCTTATGAGAAACGCACTAACACCTCTACCCATTTTCGAGCTCCCCCAAGCTTTTCCGCGTGTGCCTTGCCGCTACCGAGCTTCCCCTCCTCTCGGCCGTGCACATGCTACTCCCCTTCGCTGTCTCCCTGCTAGTGGGACCCGTGGGATTAAAACGCTAACTAGCGCTCACTACTACGAAAGGTCTTCACTGCACGGTTTCGTGAGCCGCCTCGAAGTTTCGGGTCAATGATGACATGAGGTCATCACGCACAGGTTTTCAAACCGCTTAGATGCATACCGTCCTGCACGGTTATTAATCGAGAACCATTCGTTATAGGAACCTATCACAAGCAGTAGCTGAAACCGCTCGTGATGATCGATATATCACGCATAGCTTGTAGTCAAACCATCTGTGATGACTTTTCTCTATATAGTCTCCAGGCAGTAGCTGCTTGTGCCATTAAAACTAGCATCATATATATATATATATATTGTTCGTAGTCCCTCAGCTACTTTCGGGGGGTCGTCCACACAGCATGAGAAGGATGAGACAGCAGCCATGGGCAACTTCATCGAGCCCATGCAAGTTTAAGAAGTATGCTTGCTAGGAGAGCGTTAAGACATCCAATTACCTATCGACAACATCCAGGTAATTGAACTAGTACTATTTGAAGATGTACCTCGTCCCCAAACTCAAGCGTGCTTTGGTGGCATTAGATGAAGATGATGGAGCTTTCAAGTTGAAAGATGTCAGTCTTGGTGCCGGTTTCATATCTTCTAGCAATTGCTTTCTCCGCCTTTGTCGCTTGATGCACTAAGTCAACAACAAGATCAGAGGGTGATATTGCACTATGCGCTTAATGTTTTTATTTAGGCCAAACAGAAAACGCGCAAGTGTTTGTTTCTTCATCTTTGTGCACATGTGCCCTAATCATAGCTTGCTCCATCTCCTTGTAGTATTCCTCCACCGAGCGACCTCCCTACCTCAAATTTCGCAATTTATCAAAAGATCACGCTTATAAGTGGTAGGGACAAAACGTGTTTCGGCTCTTGCTTCATTTCAGCCCATGATGCAACCGGTGGTTCTCCATTATCTTCTTTGGTTCAAGATTTGCTCCCACCAAATCAACGATACCCATCAAACTCAAGTGACGCCATGTGCGCTTCTCTTCGTAATAATCGCATCCTAATATCTTTCTACCTATGTGAGATATGCATCTAGATTGAAGCGCCTTCAAATTTGGGAATATTGAACTTGAGCTTCCCAAATTTTTCCTCCACGTCGCTTCATCATGACGACGGCCATGGCGTTGATAGTTATCATTGCGGTGCAACCAAACGTCGCCGAAGTCCTCAATGGGCAGCACCGCCGTCCTGGCCACGCCACGCCCACGGCCTCTCCTTGGCCATGGTCAACGCCCAAACACCTCCCCACGCCCGAAGGGGTGGACGAACCGTGATTGGCAGCGACTCGACCCGCTTGAGCTTCTAGCTAATCGTGCAACCCTCTCCTCATCAGCCTCATCAAGCTCAATGCCTTCTTCATGTCCACTAACTGGGCCTCGCTCTTTGCAAAGCTCCTCTAGTATCTCCTCCTCAAGACGCCATGTTGTCATTCAACCGAAAGTGTTGAAATCATTTGTGAGCTTCTCAAGGTCAAATTTGTGTAACATATCTTTGGTTCTTCTTTCCCGACATGGTTAGTGAAAACAAAGAATATATATATATATATATATATATATATATGTGGATGTGGAAGTTTTATTTGTGGAAATCACTCAACCTCACCTTCTCTTATCGTCCAAGTTCTTATCGCCCTGATGGAATTGAAGAGCTTGACGAGGATATAATAATCCTCATTTTATCTTTTATCTATAATTCTTATTATAGATAAATATGACGCCATATGGTCCCCGAGTATACCCCTTAATGTTATAAGGAAGAGCCTCTTGGGTGGTCGAAGTTCTTCTACGACCACCCCCATAGTCGTAAGTTATGCTACGACTACCCCAATAGTCGTAAGTCTTGCTACGACTACCTCATGGTCGTAAGTTCTTCTACGACTAGGTCACCATTTATCACCTTATGATCAATTAAACCTACGCACAAGTGGGCCCAATTGATCAAGGGATTCAAACAGTCATCATACGCTATTACTCTGCGAAGTAATAGCACGTAATACTCCATTATCTCTGGTATATTGCTGTTAGGCGACATGGAGGAGTTAATACGCCGGTGATTACTACCAACGTGCGTCCGTTACAGGATGTGATGAGGCGCCGCTTCACCTGGAGAAACTGCCGCTCCTTCACGTACTATATAAAGGCGGCAATCAGAGAAGGAAAGGGAGATCAATCGGGCCATCGTGAATACAAGCACTATCTGTAATAGTCTTAGTTTTTCCCCGATTGTTCGTAATACACTCAATACCATACACACACAGGAGTAGGGTTGTTATTCTCTCCGGAGAAGGCTTGAACTCAGTATAAAAATCCCGTGTCAATCTCTGCGTGATTCCATTCTAGGAGACCCCGAATCAAACAATCTTTACGTAAGTTCGGTTCTAAACACCGGCAGGTTGGCGCCGATCGTGGGGATCTTCCGGTAATCTCTTGTCAACATTCTCTCTGTTTTCCAAATCTCATGCACTCATGGTAGGAGAATGGAACGAGGAGAACTGGTTCGACTTGGCGGTCTGCAGACGCCGACATGGATGCGGTTTCGATTCTGAGCCGAGTGATGACTCATCCGATGGTCTTGTTGCCTCCGGTGATCTTCCCACGCATCCAGAGACAAGGTAACTGGTGGAGTTGAGGAGGATCCTTATCCCCACAACAAGACGTCCGAGAGAGGATCTACCCTCTCAAAGGACAAGGGTCAATCGACCAGACCACACCTGTGGACTCACAACACAACGAGTTTTTCCTCGAAGTGTCCGAATCCCCCGAGGCGGTCCGACTTGGTAAGGCAAGCTCGAAGCCATAATTCCGGACTTCACCAAGATCTAGTGATCATCTCTCTCCTGATGACATCGAGAGATGCGGGATCAAGCATGATTTTCTGCAAATTCGACCATCTCTCCGCAGATCACATCTCGCCGACGGAGCGGTTATAACCCGGACTTCCCTAACCGGAGGGGATTACTCCAAGTCGCCAGATGGTGTCTCTCGACAAATCCTCAAGCGGGAGGCCTCGAGTGCAAGTGAGAATCATCAACGGAGGTCTTCGCCCTTCCTGATCAAGGTCACTCTCCTAGAGACCGAAATGGAAACTCTCCCGAAGATCACACACTACACCCCTCGTGGCAATGGCAAGGACACCACCATTGGCGGACACGACCAACATCTTGATGAACGCGAAGGAAATCTCGACATTCTCGCACTTCATTGAGGCGATCTCAAGAGTCCGACATGGAAGCTCTTGAGGTCGCCTGACGAAGAAAATTGAAGCCCAGAAGAATTTGCCTGGGCGCATTCAATATCAATCGGGGAAGCTCCAGAACTCCCAAGACATCAATGACTTGCTCGAGAATCCAACTCAAGAGCTAGCCCGAGCGCCAGGCTACGACCTCTTCGTTGAGGAGATCGCACAAAGGCTTCGGAACACGATGGCAAGGCTCGAAGCACCTCGCCGACATCACTCAGGAAGTCATAACAATACGACTTCTTCAGCTACCAGCCGATCGAACATATCACCACGGAGGAATCGACGCAACAGTAAGTCGCATCGATCTCCTACTCGGAGAAATATCTTTCGAACGATTGATGATCAGCAAACTCCTCGGAGAGGTGATCGCTCACCATTCCGACATGAGAATCAAGAAGAAGAGATGAACTACGAGGAGTATTCCCCTCGTAGGACTGAGATCTATCGTAGGTCTGGTCAACCTATTACTGGGTATTGTCGAGTACGACCACCTGATGATATAAACCCTTCTTTCCTGCAAAGGAGGCGTCAAGAAGTCATTACTGGATGTCGGGCATTCTCGCCGATCTCCGAGCTGCTCATTGCCACCTCGATTTCGACCAAGAACATGGAGAAGTTTGATGGTTCCCAAAATCCCATCGAATTCCTTCAGATCTATACCACAGCTGTCCGAGCAGCAGGAGGAGGAGAGCATGTGATGGCAAATTACCTTCCAAGCGTGCTCGAAGGATCTCGCCGATCGTGGTTATTGAACCAACCACTCGAAGTCGATTTACTCTTGGCAACACCTCTGCGACCTTCTCATCGCAAATTTCCAAGGCACTTACAATCGCCCCGAAAGGAGGATGACTTGAATCGATGAGACAGTAATCGACAACGAGACCTTGCGCCAATTCATCAAGTGTTTTAGTCGTTCAGAACTCAATTTCGAAGTTTCTGATTGATCTGTTATTAGGGCTTTCAAGCAAGGAGTCCGCAGTAGAAGGATAACAGAAGACATTGCTTTGAATCCTCCTACTTCTGTCGCTGAACTCTTTGAGATGGCTGATCGATATGCAACTGCTTCTGAGGCGGTCGAGTGGAATAACACGATAGATCGAGAAGACAATACCTCTCGAGAGCTAGGCGACATTAGTAAGAAGAAAGATAAGAAAGCAAAAAAGTCCAAGAACAAGGCGAAGGGTCAAAAACTCCAAACCAGCGGTTCCAAGGAAGTTTTGGCTATGAATGATAAAGAGCCACGCACCTCCAAGCTGCACTCTGACCGAGGCAAAGGTAAGCACCCCGATCGGAAAAATGATAAGCCTAAGTGGTGCCCTTTCCATAAAAAAGGAAGGACATGACCTTTCAAGAATCGCCGTCTTTCAACGTAAAGCTTGAAGACTACTACAACGGCAAAGAACCACTTCCCACTCTCGAGAAGGTAGGGCAAACGAGTGGTCATAAGTCATCAGATGACGAGGAGGAGATGCCGTTCTAGGATCCGCAACACACCGTCGAACACATATACGGGGGATCATCAAGATATGAATCAAAGCGATACTCAAGGTTGCCGAACGTGAGGTAAACTCCATAGATCCTCCTCTTGTCAATAAATTACGAAGTGGTTTCAAGTCACCATCTCTTTCGAGAAGGGTGATCGCCCGATTCTTCGACTTCGACTGTGTCGATACTAATCGTGGTCGAACCCACCATCAACAATTGTCGGGTCAATCGAGTTTTGTTGATGGTGGCAGCTCGTTAAACATTTTGTTTACGAAAGTGCCCGGATGACATGCAAGTACCCAGACCAAGGTAAGACCGATGACGATACTCTTTCCATGGAATCGCATCGATCTTCGGCTAAACCAATTGGCCAAGTTTTTCTTCCTTAACATTTGGTTCACCAAGTAATTTCGAGACGAGAAAATCTCCTTTGATGTGGTCGATTTCGACATCAAGATATAACGCCATACTCGGACGACCAACTTTGGCAAAATTCCTAATGGCTACTCATTATGGATATCAATGTATTAAGATGCCAGTCCCAAAGGAGTAATCACAATCCATTGTGACAAGAAGATGGCGATACCGCGATCGCCGATCCTCGAGATGGTTGGACAAATACCAACTCGAGAAGAAAGTCACCTTCGACTAGCAAGTCGGCTTCAAAGTCGCACCAAAGCCGAACGACAAAGTCAAAGAGGTTCCTTTGGACGCAGGGAGCCCTCAAGATCGTTTCAGACGGGATACTTCCGACCCCAAATAGGAAGACGCCTCATCGCTTTCCTCCGAGCTAACGCAGATGTCTTTATGCGTGGCAAGCATCCGACATGCCCGAGTCCCAGGAGGTGATCGAGCACAAAGCTAGCTTTAGGGCCCGACAAAGTACCAGAAACAAAAATTACGGAGATTTGCCCTCGATCGATGAGATGCTATTAAATCGTAATTGATAAGCTACTCAAAGCAAAGCTTTATAAGAGAGGTCAACCACCCGAGTGGTTGGCTAATCTCGTAATGGTTAGAAAGTCAAACGGCAAATGGCGATAATGCGAGACTTTATTGATCTTAATAAAGCTTGTCCAAAAGAAGATTTTCCTTTACCTCGAATCGATCGCTTGGTTGATTCTCTCGCAGTTGTGAAATGTTAAGTTTTTAGATGCATATTCGGATACCACCAGATCAATATGTGTCTAGACGATGAAGAAAAGACCGTGATTTATTACACCATTTGGTATATTTTGCTATGTCAAAATGCCATTTGTTCTAAAAATGTCGGCGCTTCTTTTCAACGCTTGATGCAAGCAACTTTTTCATCTCAATTAGGCCGTAATCTAGAGGCCTATGTTGATGATCTAGTTGTTAAAAGCATCAAGAGGCTTAATCATATTATCGACCTACAAGAAATATTCGACAATCTCGTAAAACATCGCTTAAAACTCAATCTCGAGAAGTGTGTGTTCGAATCTCTTCAGAAAATTGCTTGGATTCCTAGTATCTATACGAGAAATCAAGAAAATCCCGAAAAGATCAAGGCTATTCTCCAAATGCGCCTCCAACCACAAGGAAAGAAGTTCGTAAACTCGCAGGTGCATGGCGGCTTTAAGTCGTTTCATCGCACGATCGGGAGAAAAGGGACTACCTTTCTTTAAACTTCTAAGGAAACATGAAGGTTTTGAGTGGTCGAAAGAGGCTAACGCCGCCTTTGAGGATGTCAAGAGGTACCTTACGAGTGCTCCTATTTTGGTCTCTCAGGGCGTAAGAAACACTCTTAGTTTACCTAGTCGCCACGCCACAGCAAAGCGCGATAAGATCGTCGAGAACGTGAAAACGCATAACCACCACTTTACTACGTGAGTGAAGTTTTACACGGGCCTAAGGAGCGTTACCCTCAGTCCAAAAGCTTCTATATGCCCTCCTCATGTCTTCGAGGAAACTACGCATTATTTTCAGCACACAAACTAGTCAGGTGTTGCCCGAAGTTTCCTTTAGAGTGATCCTCCACAATAGGGAAACAATGGGACGCATGGCAAAATGGTCATCGAACTTGGGGAGTTTGACATCCATTTCGTGGTCCCGAACGGCCGTTAAATCTAGATCTTGGCGGATTTTGTCGCCGAATGGATAAATCTGAACTGCTCAGATCCCCAAGACGATTCCCACGACCAAAGGATTTATGTACTTTGACGGTCACTTACTTTAAGTGGCTCTGGGTTGGTGGTCCCGTATCTCCTATCGAGAGACCTTAAAGTATGCCATACAATTAAACTTTCGTGCCACTAACAACGTGGCGTATCACGAAGGTTTGCTAGTCGGCATATGAGCAAGAAAGCGCTTCGATTCGCCGACTACCGTGAGAGGAGACTCTCAACTAGTCGTGAATCAAGTCGTAAAAGAGTACCAAAGGTTCTAATCCGACAATGTCTCGGTACTTATCGGAAGTGCGTAAGCTAGAAAAGCATTTTTAGGTTTCGAGGCACAATTCATCCTCGAAGGATAATTTCTCGCAGACCGCCTTGCTCAATAGCTTCTTCCCGATCTCAAGTACCAAAAGGAGTCTTCTTGAACAACTCTGGAAGCCGTCTCTCGTCGACGAACCGTAAACACCTCCTATTGAGACACCTCTCTAGAATACGAGGATACATGGATGACACCCATCTATGCATATCTTCGTAAGGGTTTCAGACCAAGACGATCTCGAGGCGATCTCTTATCCCGAAAAGCCAAAATGTATACTTTGGTGGAAGGAGTCCTCTATAAACGAGGTACTCAAGGGGTGCTCATGCGATGCATTCCGCAGAGCGAGGATTAACAATTCTTCATGACATACATGAAGGCATCTGTGGAAATCATGCTTCCTACTGTAACGCTGGCTCAGAAGGCCTTTCGACAAGGTTTTACCGCCAAATTTCTTTACGACGCTAAAGAGTTGGTTAAAAGGTGTGTCCATGCCGTTTCATAGCAGTGCAGATACACCAACCACTCAGCATTACAAACAATACTTATCTTGGCCTTTTGCGAATCGGGGTCTCGATATCCTAGGACCGTTCCTCAAAGCTCCGTGGAGGTTTCGAGTTCCTTTTGTGGCTATTGATACGCTCACAAAATGGATCGAAGCCAAACTCGTGATTGGGATAACAACGAAGCGGCAAAACGGTTTATGATGAGATACATAATTACTCGATTTGGAGTACCGAGTCGAATAATTACAGATAATGGTAAGCAATTTTCGAGTTTAAAATTTCGTGAATTTTATGACGAGTTGGGTACCAAGTTGTGTTATGCTTCAGAGCCCATCCCCAAAGTAATGGGGCAATGAACGCAAACGGCCAAATAATGAGAGGAGTTAAGACTCGAGTCTTGACCACTCATCAAACGCCGGAGGCTTGGGTACAAGAGCTACCCCTCAGATATGGGCTGTTCAGACGACTACTACCGGGTTACTGGTGAAACACCATTCTTTCTAGTCTTCGAGCTAAAGCCATGCTTCCTACGGAACCTAAGATACGGTCAACACGAAGTCTAAACTTTCACAGACTCCAACCAAGAACAACTTCGAGCGGATGATATTAATCTACTTGAAGAAAGGAGAAACCAGCCCTAATTCGCTCAAATAGCGGTCTATCAACAAGCCTTGTGAAGATACTACGATCAGAAGGTCCAACCTCGCATCCTCGCCAGAGGTGACTTGGTATTGAGACTCGCCAATCCAAGTCTAATCGAACAAACTTTCTCCCAAGTGGGAAGGTCCTTACACGTTGGTCGGGTTACTCGTCGAGGTCGAGACGATTGGCAATGGAAGACGGCTGTGTTCTCTCGAATTTTGAACATCGACCGCCATTACACAAGTTTTATGTGTAACCAATCATTCGCATAATAAAGAATCGTGTTCTCTCTACCTCTATTGTCTTACTTTTGAGTAGTGCTTTCATAATCTTTCGACTATATTCTAAACACCCAGTTTCCTTTACACTGGTCGAAAGGCAGATAACATCACCTAGTCGAAGCCTCTCCTTTCTGCATGTAGTCCTGCCCACTAGAAGGAGCTTCCTAGTATTGACTCGTTACTCACTTTTGCCGCCAACACAAAGAGCTCGGGTTCTATTTAGTCTAAATAATTTTTGAAAACCTACTCCTTTCACCTTAGATTATTTCTTCCGCTCTTTTGAAAAATATTCTAAGCAGAGTGCACTTTTTAGATTTATTCACCGCTTTGGTGTATTCGATTCGCCTCAACTAAGTCGGAGGAAGAAACACATCTAGTCAAGTCTCTCCTCTCTCGCACGTGGTCCTCGCCCACTAGAAGGAACTTCCTAGCATCGCTCGCTTTTCTACTCTTGATACCGTGACAGACTTATCGAGTCCTCCAAAGAAGGGCTAACGAATTTTTAAAGTCCTCTCGGATGTTTGTTTAACTCAAGTTGTGTTCTCGATTTAATTAATCTAGTCGGAAATGGTGACATCACCTAGTCGAAGACTTTCGCCTCGCGCGTGGTCCTACCCACTAGAAGGAACTTCCTAGTGTCGATTCGCATTACTTTTTCGACTAGTGCATGAATATCGTGACCAAAAACTACAAGTTAACCAAACCTCTCTGTTTTTGTAAACCTTTTTAACACTATTTATTTAGTTCGTCTAAACAAACTAAGCAAATAGTCGGGGCTAGGATAAAGTTATTAATTTGACTTCAATTTTAGTCTTTCATTTCGTTAATTATCTTTTGAGTTACTAACTACTCGACAAGATGATTTGCGTGAAACAAGATGGATTATATAATACATCAACAAAAGATTGTCTTTCGTGTTTGTTACAAACTACTCAAGAAGGAGAGCCCGAAGATCTCCTCCTAAACCTTCCTACCAACTGATTGCATTTCTTCAATCGACGACTTGCTTCGCTTGATACGGTCAAGTCGGCCGATTGGTTGAACATTAAGGTTGGGATCACGAGCTTTAAGTTTGGCCAATGCATAACTTATCGCAACCGACCGCCTTCTTTATCGATTCAAATTTGGTTGGTCTTCGTGGTGGTCATCAGTTCTTGCAAAGTCCCGACTTGTTCCCCAATTGTACTTATGTGAGCAAATATCGATCATCTTGAGGAGCTTTTTCCTCAAGATGAAGCTCACTAAGTACATTGTTCAGAGCGTGATAATCGCTTTGAAGATTAATCTTCATTGTCTCCATCTCTGCTGGGTACGAGTCGAAGCCTCATGAGTTGTTTGTTTTCGACCGCTTGCTCGAAAAGAATAAGACCGGTCAAGTAAAAATAAACTTCTAGAGGAAAAGAAAACAAAAATAATTACAGTGCTAACAAAGGCCGCTTAAAATTCTAACGTGTCCGCTTTGAGAAAATCAGTTTGCTTTTACACCTCAAGCTTAAATTACTTCCTTGGTTAGATTCTTTTTAACTAAAGGAAATGTTAATCGGAAAGGTTTTTCTTCCGATCACTATGTCAGCGATCACCTTGTGATCGAGAAATGTTCTACGACTATTTGATAGCGTAAGCAATTTCCTTGACCAAGCATATTTCTGGTCAAAGTAGTATACTAATGACTAAGAGTTTTTCCTTCGACTATCTTTCTCGACCTCTCGTGGTCGTAAGATCATCTATAACCCTTTACCAAGTAAGTTGCTTTCACTTGACACCGGGGCTAGATGACGAGGATATAATAATCCTCATTTTATCTTTTATCTATAATTCTTATTATAGATAAATATGACGCCATATGGTCCCCAGTATACCCCTTAATGTTATAAGGAAGAGTTTTTGGGTGGTCGTAAGTTCTTCTACGACCACCCCATAGTCGTAAGTTATGCTACGACTACCCCAATAGTCGTAAGTGTTGCTACGACTACCTCATGGTCGTAAGTTTTTCTACGACTAGGTCACTCGACCACCTTATGATCAATTAAACCTACGCACAAGTGGGCCCAATTGATTAAGGGATTCAAACAATCATCATACGCTATTACTCGGAAGTAATAGCACGTAATGCTCCATTATCTCGATATATTGTCATAGGCGGCGTGGAGGAGTTAATCGCGGTGATTACTACCAACGTCGTCCGTTCTGAGATGTGATGAGGCGCCGCTTCACCTGGAGAAACTATCGCTCCTTCACGTACTATATAAAGGCGGCAATCAGAGAAGGAAAGGGGGATCAATCGGGCCATCAGGAATACAAGCACTATCTGTAATAGTCTTAGTTTTTCCCCGATTGTTCGTAATACACTCAATACCATACACACACAGAGTAGGGTTGTTATTCTCTCCGGAGAAGGCTCGAACTCAGTATAAAAATCCCCGTGTCAATCTCTCTGCGTGATTCCATTCTAGGAGACCCCCCGAATCAAACAATCTTTACGTAAGTTCGGTTCTAAAACACCGACAGAGCTGCACTCACTTTGGTGACGGTAGACAACACAAGGTGATAGATTAAGTGAATTCAATTGCACAAGCTTTGTTAGACAATGGCTTATTTGTGGAGCTTGAGGAAAAGTGTTTACCTATGCAATCTGAAATTTCTAGATATTGTAAAGCTAGGTAACAATCCAAACTAGAATTCAATGCCTAGTTGCCGATCTAGAAGATATAAGTGGAGAACGAAGCAACTCACACGCAAAGATGATGGAACTTAGTGCAATCAAAGGAATGAGCTAGTAAATAAAATATAAGTGATGGACAAATAGCTCGTATTGCACAAGTTATGGAGAGACGCTAGCTAATTGCTCAATGATATAAAATAGGGCACAAGATTGCTCAAAACAATGAAATAGCACAATCTGAAAATAGATACCTTCTATGTGTGCTCACAAAACAATGTCGGCCAAGCACTTTTTTTAATTCTTTTTTTTTTGTCTCTGTCTCTTTTTTTGTCTCGTTTTTTTTTCTTTTGTTTTTTTTGGTACTCGACCAACAAAAAGGTTCACAAAGAGCAGCACAAGCCCTTTAGGTACAGGTAAAACTCACAAGCTAGATTGTGCAATGAGATGAAAACGAGCAGCCCTATAGCAAAATCAACAAGCTAGTCTCAAATAGGAGCAAAATATTCGCAAAGGATTGAATTGACTCACAAAAATATGCGCGGAGGTTTTTTTTTCACGGATGCTGCAGTAGTGCTGAAACGGCGTTGTTGTTTTTTTAAACACCGCAGCAATACTAAATGCAGCAGCGAAACACTGTTCTGAATCTACTGTAGCAATCTACACTGTAGCATGAACAGTTCGTTTTGTTTTGTAGCAATCTACACTGTAGCATGAACTGTAACAATACTAAATGCAACGCGTGGAATCTACTGTAGCAATCTACACTGTAGCTTAAATCGCACGAGGTCTGCAGCAGCGCGGCAGTTCGTTTTGTTTTTCGGTTCTGCACTGGGGCTGTAGCAGAGCACGCGCGCGACTCTGATGGGTACTCACGCACGGCAGAAATCTGGAACAGTAGTGTGCGCAGCACCAATTGGAATCACAACCGGTAAGCCTAAACAGCGCACGGCTCTGGATGTATCTCACCAACAACAGGGCCACACAAAAAATAAGGCTAATCGGTACACGAACAGATCGGAAACAAAGAAAATCAAACTACGCAAAGGGATAAAGATCAGTGACTAAACATAGTTTCTAATAGATCAAGACCTAACCAAACGCACTACAAATTCAGATTGAACTACGGGTTAAAAGGATTTTTTTGGGGCTTTTTGTGTATAGGACAGGAAAACAAATCTAACTACGGGTAAATTGATCCTACCGTGGCAACCGATGCTCTGATACCAAGATGATGCGAAGGATACCCGATCTTCACGACGAGGATCGATGATAACTATGGATCCGTGCAACTCGACGAACCGATGGCGCCAACCATCGTCAAACAAAGAACTCTGCGACAAAAGAATTCGCCCAACCATTACGCCAGACCCGTCTACTTGATCACACAAAGTAGACGTGTCGATGCTCCGACAAAATACAAGGAATCATAAGAACAACGGAACGGCACAATAGATTGGAACTCCTAATTCTAATGGGGGCAATATTTACTCAAACCCTAGAATCAAAAATATTTGATTATCTGGAAATATGTCGTTTTCCCAACATGCTCGCAGGCCCTAAGACTTTATAGTCCCTGCACACACGCACCACATAGGACCGAACCGGACTCAAGTACAACTCTGACTCAAACACCAAAAAAAAAAGATTACATGCCAAATTTCACATTTACTCGGCTAAAGAAATAGGCACGCCGGCTGTGATCAATTACAGATCAATTTCCAATTGATTGTCTTGAGAACTTGCCAAACAGTCGGTCTCCTTTTCCTTTTTTATATAGATTCTTTCCTTGGTTAATTTCCTTCTGGACACTTCTGTAATACACTTGCATGCATGATAATGCATGTAGACCTTTCCTTGCTTCCTTATGTTTCCTTATGAGCAAACACAAAACACACGTGCATGCATGTAACTCACGTAACACACATGATTGCATGATGCATGCACCGAACCTCCATGCTGCAGCTACCAAAGTTTTTGTTCAATGCCCCTTGCTCCATTGTTCTCGGTCTTGCATGTTTCTATATGTGTATAACTGCACAAACAAAACATATAACTATTATGTAGTGGCATATTCTCATTAGTAAGATTAAAATCATTTAAGAGCGAGTTCACCTATTGGTTAATTAATTTAGCTCGTGCTCGTGTAATCGGTCCAATCGGCGGGATGTCCTCATCACAGGTGAAGAGGTGTTATAGTAGTTTTTGACTCATTTGGTCTTATTTTCGAATACAATACACACCAATTAATAAATAATTTGTATGTTAATTGTAGCTTTACAAATTAGCCTAACCTTTACAAATCTGAAAAGTTAATTGCAGCCAAGCCCCATCCGAACCACATCCTATGTAATCCAACCAAGCACAAAGAACCGGCATCAATAACCCTCAGTATCCATCAGAGAGCATTAACCAAACCCACCATTTTGCCCCATTCATTTTTGTCAATATGAACCCACAACATGAACTAAGCAAGATACACAGAATGCACATACACCAATAGCCCTCAGTTTACATCACAGAGCAAGGGGACTATTAATATGAACTAATTATCAATTCAATTTCAGTATAAGACTGTTAACATCATTACATCACAGAGCAAGAGGACTATTAATATGAACTAATTATCAATTCAATTTTAGCATAAGACTATTAACATCATTGAGCAGTTCAATAGCTAGCAAGGTGCCACTAGCCAACAGCCCAACATAGGAGTGGTTCAACTTAAGTTACATAACAAAATCAAATTCCAATGGCAAGGATAAATAAAAGACAGCATGAGACTCTTAGTATGTACTAAGTTACATGACTAAATAAAAGACAGCAAGGCTAACTAAAAGACATCATATGAACAAGCATCTGCATGATCATTGCATTCATTCATATTTATGATTTCTCTACTTCTCTCTACATGTATGTATTACACATTTACACTTCTCTTCATGTATGTATATATGTATTACACATTTAGCATCTGGGCTCTGGCCAATGGCCATCACCATCAGCATCAACCAACAACCAGACAACATCAAGAAGACAAGAAGGTTACTTATGCGTTAGTGGGAGAGCCAGAGAGATTGGAGGTGCGAGGGAGGTCCGAGGTGGCACAGCGAGCCGGCGGCGAGAAGGAGGAGGAGCCAGGGCCAGCGGCGCAACGAGGGAGGACTAGGAGCTTGATCTGGTAGCGCAGGGAGGAGGGAGCTTGATCTGGAGGTGCGGGAGCTGGCGGCGAGAGGGAGGAGGAGCTCAGTTCACATAAATACCAACAGCATAAACCAATAGGTGATAGATCTGTCTTACCTCGACATCACCGGTGGAGAGGTAGCCAGGGTCGCGCACACCGGGGGGAGGAGGAAGAGGGGAAGGCAGCGTCGCTGTAGTTGTGGCACTCGGGTGGGGAGGGGAACGGACGAGAGTAAGGGCGCTGGGAGTGATGACGTGGGTTAGGCGCAAACCCTAGCGGCTCCTACTTATAAAGACATATCACGCACGGTTCTATTATGGAACCGTCGGTGATTCTTATCACGCAGCGGTTCGTATATAAAACTGCTCGTGATAGCTAAGTTTCACTTAACGATTCGTATTTGGAACCGCTCAGGATATCCTCTTCATGCAGACGGTTGGTATTTGGAACCGCTGTGATAGCCTCTTCTCTACAAAATCTCCAAGTAGTGGGCATACGCTTTTTAAAACCGACAGTATATATATATATATATATATATATATATATATATATATATATATATATATATATATATATATATATATATATATATATATATATAGTTCATAGTTCCTTGTAGCTAACCGATGCTTGAATTCAACTAGCTAACTCGCCGTTGCGTTCATCCTAAACGCGAGATGAACCACGACCTACTTCATCGGGCAGGCACCTTTGGAGTGTACGATTTGCTTCATGCCTTAGTATGAAGCAAACCGCACACTCCAAAGGTGTCAGATCGATTTAAGTAGGATGTGTGTTGCCTACTTCATCGAACTGATACATTGGAGTGTACGATTTGTTTCATGCCAAGGTATGAAGCAAACCGTACACTCTAGTATGTTAGCATCGACGAAGTAGGTTATGTTTCACCTGAACGTTTAGGATGATTGCCCAAGGAGCGAGCTAACTGAATTGATCAGGCCTTGAGTTAGCTAATTAACAAAACTCTGGCTGTGTGTGTGTGTGTGTGTGTGTGTGTGTGTGTGTGTGTGTGTGTGTGTGTGTGTGTGTGAAGTCGGTTTTAAAGGCAAAAGCAGCCACTACTTAGAGATTTTGTAAAGAAGAGATCAAGAATAGAGAAGAGGGGAGGCGGGCTCAAGGAGGAGGCAGCCACTGTTTGGAAAACTCTCACAAGGATTGAGACAAAACTCTCATGGATAATACTTGAATACAAGTCTAGTGAAACATATAAAACATGTTGAAACAAATAATTAAGACTCATACAATTACAATCACATCTCGCTCAAGTATTTTAAGACCGAGCGGCAAATTTCTTCATACTAAATAAGAACACCACAAACTTCTATAAAAAGAACGTGAATGGTAATAAGATAACAATATATGGTAAGTTGACGATATCATGTTAGGATGTAAAAAAGAGTTTTCCTTAATGGTTAACTCTATATCTATAAAGCATATAAGAGCAGCAACCTGTAGAAACTCACCTCTATCCATGTAGAAGTTCGTTTACATTCATATGTGCAAACTATGTGCAAGGATTTTGATTTCATAGATTCATAAGCTTTCATTCCAAAATTATTCATATACAGTTCATCCTATTGTCCCTGGAGATTCATTATTTATATACTTACATGGCGTTATTTACCCTAAGATAGATGGTGATCAGACTTACTATTAACAGACATCCATTTGTTAAGATCCTCTCTAGGAGGCAACCAAATTGCCTCCCTCAGATTGCCACTTCTTAAGGTTGCATCAATGTGTTTTTTCAAAGAAGACACCTGCATCATAATGATTGAAAACAAAAAATATCTTTAGGAACATACCATGCAGCAGTCACACCCAAACACAACTCCATTCCCCACCTTCAGATCCATCCATCCATCCATCCATCCAGCCAAAGCAGTCACAGAGGGCAAGACAGCAAGGCCAAGGGTGTCCAAACTGACCATCAACCGACAAGCTAGCTAGGTAGCCCACATTGCAACTTGGTTCACATGAATACCAACAGCACCAGCTGGATTGCACGTCGTTCCACTGGTGAGGAGGTGCTGTCCCATGCTGCATGGTGTTGATGGCCACCAACAACCCAGCATTACGGTCTAAGATAAGACATACGTTGCGCTGGTCTCCCACCACCGCCCTCTTCACGTTCAACAGGAACCACAGCCAACTGGATGTGTTCTCACTCTCCACAATGGCAAATACCACCGGGAGAAGCTGGTCATTCACGTCGGCCGCCAACGCAGTGAGAATGGTGCCCTTGTACCTCCCCGTGAGGAAAGTTCCATCCATCGTGAGCACAGGACGATAGAACTGGAAGCCTCGAATGGCCTGAGCGAATGCCCAAAACACCCGGTCCAGTATAAAGCAGTTGGGCCCTCCGTCTGATGAGGACATCACTCCTTCGGATACACGCACTACGCAAAACCTTCCAGATCCGGTTGCTAAACTACAAGGCCCTATGACAAGAGCTCGTGCACGTCACTTAAATTATGAGGTGAGCTCGTTTCTATGTGCTAATAATTTATCTATGCAGAATGGTATACTACCTAATAATTATGATCTTTTATACTTAGGAATAATGGGAAGGATCCGTCAAGTCCTGGTCATCTGCGCTGATTGTGCCCAAGCAAAGGAAGTCCCTCTGATTGCGCCGAGAAGAGATTTTGGGTTGCAGAAGGTCTACGACCAGATTCCCAAGGTCTACGACCAGTTCTCCATGCTCTACGACCAGGTCTACAAGCTCTACAACCAGGTGTGCCCGCTCTATGACCACGATGGGAGTTAGTCAGAATCGTTGAAGTAAGGTGCTGTGTCACCATTTTGGGCCTAATAAGGCCTCATAAGCGTGTCGAGGTCAAAGCCCAGGATGTGTACGCCTATCCCCACGGTAGCTCAACCATAGGTCGACCTCCTCACGTCCCCTATATATGTGCAGCAGCTGCCACAGTTTAGGGTTGGGTTTTTCTTAGATTATTCTGCCACTTTGCAGTTTCGCCGTTTGTACGGTTTGAGGAACCCCACTTTGTGAACTTCATTCATATTCACAATACAATTCAGATTGCATCTACCTTGTTCTTGTGAATTGCTTCGATTGCTTGCAGGAACAATAACCCTCGTGGTAAGGTTGATCGCGTGTGAGCATGGTCGATAACGACAGTCGTGCGGGTGTAGCGAATTGCGAGGTGACGATCTGCTGGTCAGAAGCCTCAAAGCGTCAATGTCCTTACGATGAAATCAATCGAACCTATCGGAAGATCGGGCCGCCGTGTTTCATCAAGTGGTATCAGAGCAAAGGTTGCCCGTTAGGTAATCTTGTTTATCCCCTTTTGATAGTTGTGTTCCATCACCTAGAGTCCAGAAAATTGCCCCACAAAAAGTTTTAGATCTTAGTTCTTCCGCCGTCTAAACCACTTTGTGCCTTTCGCAGTTGTGTTTTCAGTTTTCGTGTTGTTGAATTCGAGTCCATCGTCGGTGTCTTTGTTGCTGGTCTAGTCGATCTAGTTTCTAGCATCGAGTCTTCGTTGTTTTGGTCTTTGTGTATCTCGGCCTGCCCTTAGTTACATCCTTTGATTTGTCTGGTATAGCCGAGATCGTGACCCCCTCCCCATACAACCACCTCCTCATGTTCGACCACCTGGTCAAATACGACCACCTTCTCAGGTTCAACCACCCAGTCGGATTCGACCACCCACTCGGATTCAACCACCTACTCGAGTTCAACCACTACAACCACCTCCTCAGATTCGACCACCTCCTCGAGTTCGACCACCTACTCGGATTCGACCACCTCCCCTTTCGACCACCTGCTCGGATTCGACGACCTCCCCTTTCGACCACCTGCTCGGATTCGACCACCTCCCCTTTCGACCACCTACTCGGATTCGACCACCTCGCCAAAGTTCAGAGAGAGAGAGAGAGAGTTTATACCCCTACTCTCCGAAAACAGTTTGTGACCCACTCACCTCTTTGGACCTAGAAAAGGTAGCAGAAGAGTTTTGAGCTTGTCACATTTGCAAAAAAAAAAGAGGAAAAGAAAAGAAAAGAAAGCAAGAAGCAAAGAGTGCAAAAAAAAAGGGAATTCAAAAAAAAAAGAAGGAAGAAGAAGGAGAAATCAGTTGCTTTGCGAATTTTGTTCCATTGTGCTTGTATCTACCCTATTTTTCGGCTTGCTTGAGCTAGTTCTAGGAACACGTTTGGGCCAGCAACTGTGACGAGTACCGTGGACTTTGATTCAGCTTTGCTAATCTGTTTTCATTACTGCTATTCCTTGCTACAAAATTTTTCCTATCTGAGCTCCACATACTTTCGGCCCTCAGATTTGGATCCTCGCATTCGCCATCCGCCGCGGTCGTACATCCCACCTTCTCCGATCATACCACCTACTGCAATTGGTAAGGAATTCATAAGAGCTTGGTAAGACGCCTGAGAATGTGTGATCCCACCTCCCACCACCTAGTAGTTGATAGGGATAATATCTTTGTGTTGTCTTTTGTCTTCTACTAACCATAGCAGGTGAGGAATTAGAGGCTCAAGAGTGTGTTTTGAGGGAAGAGCTTACAAGGGTGTTGGATGAGCACCGCCATGCTATTAATGACGACATTGATAGGAAGTTTGCAGAAACAAATGCTACGCTGCAACAACTCAATGATAGTATCGCAATGCTCAATACACGCATTGATGGTTTGGCCAATCAACCACCGAACAATGGGCGTGTGGATCCTCATGGTGCAGCCCATGACCGTGAGTTTGACAATGAAAATGAGATGCACAACCACGACGCCTTTGATGCACGACAACGGAACCAGTTGAAATTCAACCGTCAAGGTATGAGAGGTAATAACGCTCAGCAACATAATGTATGTGTTAATGATGATCCATATGCTAAAGTCAAGTTCACTATACCATCTTTTGTGGGTGCTTATGATGCTGAAATATATCTAGATTGGGAGTTGACGATAGAACATAAATTTAATGCTCACTTAGTTCTTGAAGTGCATAGAGTTAGACAAGCCACAAGTGAATTTAAAAACTTTGCCATCATTTGGTGGAATAGGGTATGCAATGATGGATTAGCACCTACTACTTGGGATGCTTTAAAGGTTGCTATGCGTAACTGATTTGTTCCACCTTCTTTAAGCGTGACTTGCTTAAGAAATTGCAGCGCTTAAACCAAGGCAATAGATCCGAGAAGAATATTATCAGGAGATACAAATTAATATGTTACGTTGTGATATTATTGAGGATGAAGAGGCTGCGATGGCACGCTTTTATGGAGGATTAAGATGTGAAATTTAGGACATAGTTGATTACAAAGAATATGATAGTGTCCCTAGATTGTTCCAACTTGCATGTTTGGCAGAAAAGGAATTGCAGGGACGACAGCAGAGGCCAAGGAATAATTTTGGAAGCACGTCTACACCAAGATCAACGTCGGGGCAAGTTGAAACAGTCCCACCTTTGGCTACATGGTCTGCTGCCCCCTCCTCGAGTAGGGCGTGTTCAACAACACCTCCGACACCATCACATGCACCCGAGGTAAGTAAATCTACTAGTGTGCAGGCCCCAGCCAAGAGTTCTTCTTCGGTTTCTTCCACGGGCCGTATGACCGGGATTGTTTGCCACCGTTGCAAGGGAATGGGCCACGTCATGAGGGACTGCCCAAGTCAGCGAGCATACCTTTCCACTGAAGACTGTGGATATGTAAGTGCTAGTGATATTGAGGATGAAAATGTACGTGCAGCTAACATTACAGGTGGAGGAGACGAGATGAGCGGTGATCTTGATGATGTAGAGGAACAAGTAGCTGCGGTTGAAATAGGGAATCATGTGTGCCTTGTTGCTTGTGAAGTCTTTGGCGCACAAGTGGAGAGAGCGAGCAAAATCAGCGGCACAACTTGTTTCAATCCAGATTTCTCGTGAAGGAGAGAGCACAGTAAAGTCATCATTGATGGAGGGAGCTGCAATAACCTTGCAAGTTTCGAGATGGTCGAGAAGCTTGGCTTGGCCCTGACCACATCCACGTCCCTACTACATCCAATGGTTCAATTAGTGTGGTAAGTTAAAGGTAAACAAGGTTGTGAGAGTGCAATTTTCAGTGGTAATTACAAAGAAAGTGTCGACTTTGATGTAGTGCCTATGCAAGCATGCTCTTTGTTGCTCTAAGAGGCCTTGGTTATATGATAATGATGTTTTGCACAATGGTAGAGCTAATACCTACTCGTTCTCACATAGGGGTAAGAAGATTAAGTTGTTGCCTTTAACACCCGTTGAAATTTTGAAAGATGAAGCAGCGTATACTAAAAATGAAAGAAACACCAATGAGCATGATTCTGAAAATCAGCAAGTAGTAAAACATGTTTTCCCACCTAAAGGGGAGAAAGTGGCACCTAGATCTAATTCAGAAGGAATTAAATTGAAGAGTTGTTCTATGCTCGCCACTAAATCTGAACTTGCTGACATTTGTGATAATGAGCTGCCGTGCTATGCTTTGATATGCAAAGATGCTTTATTTTCACTTGAGAATATATCTAGCTCTTTGCCTCCTGCTATTGCTAACCTTTTGCAAGAGTATGTGGATGTATTTTCCGCTGAGGAACCCCTAGGATTACCACGTATTCGAGGGATAGAGCATCATATCGATTTGACCCCGGGAGCGACTTTGCCAAACCGTGCTGCATATCAATTGGAGCTTCCTATAGATTTTGGGTTATAGAAGGTCTACGACTAGTTTCCCAAGGTCTACAACCTATTCTCTGTGATCTACGACCAGATCTCAAGCTCTACGACTAATCCTACGACCAGGTCCACGACCAGTCCTACGGATTTGAAGCCATACTTGGGGAAAGAAGATGACCTTGAGTCGAGGATGACTCCAATTCAAGAGGGGGAGGATGATGAGGACATCACTCCTTCGGATACACACACTACGCAAAACCTTCCAGATCTAGTTGCTAAACTACAAGGCCCTATGATAAGAGCTCGTGCACGTCACTTAAATTATGAGGTGAGCTCGTTTCTATGTGCTAATAAATTATCTATGCAGAATGGTATACTACCTAATAAGTGTGATCTTTTATACTTAGGAATAATGGGAAGGATCCGTCAAGTCCTGGTCATCTGCGCTGATTGCGCCCAAGCAAAGGAAGTCCCTCTGATTGCGCCGAGAAGAGATTTTGGGTAGCAGAAGGTCTACGACCAGTTCTCCGTGCTCTATGACCAGGTCTACAAGCTCTACAACCAGGTGTACCCGCTCTACGACCACGATGGGAGTTAGTCAGAATCGTTGAAGTAAGGTGCTGTGTCACCATTTTGGGCCTAATAAGGCGTTATAAGCGTGTCGAGGTCAAAGCCCAGGATGTGTACGCCTATCCCAATGGTAACTCAACCCTAGGTCGACCTCCTCATGTCCCCTATATATGTGTAGCAGCCGCCACATTTTAGGGTTGGGTTTTCTTAGATTATTCTGCCACTTTGCAGTTTCGCCGTTTGTACGGTTTGAGGAACCCCACTTTGTGAACTTCATTCATATTCGCAATACAATTCAGATTGCATCTACCTTGTTCTTGTGAGTTGCTTCGATTGCTTACAGGAACAATAACCCTCGTGGTAAGGTCGATCGCGTGCGAGCGTGGTCGATAATGACAGTCGTGCGGGTGTAGCGAATTGCGAGGTGACGATCTGCTGGTCGGAAGTCTCAAAGCGTCAATGTCCTCACGTCGAAATCAATCGAACCTGTCAGAAGATCGGGCCGCCGTGTTTCATCACCGTCAGCATCTCCACTTTCAAGCTTGTTTATGTACGTGTTAGGGTTTGATTCGGCAATGTGGTGAAGCAATCTCGGCATAAGGTTGTACGCCTCTTCGTATGTCCCATACATGGACTCGATGACCTTCTGCTTGGCTTGTCAGACTTTGCTATAGTTGACTGGATAACCAACCAGATTGGCAACTTCCGACATTAGCATCTTGGGGGAGATAGAGACGTCAACCGCAACTGGGTGCCTGATGAGGCTTGCCACATATGCGGAAGTCACATTCCGATGCTGCCGCAGGGGTTCGCTAAGCTCACAAGTGTGGTTGATCAATGCCTTTACCTCATTAAGCGTTGATCTTGCTAGGGTAGCCTTCCACTATGCTCTTCACTGTGTACTGTCCTGGGTTGAACCGGTACACTCGGTACACACAGCTGATGGATAAGGCGTATCGTGCTATAGCGTCGGACCGCTGGGTGTGGAATACCAAAAGACCCTATGTGTATATTGTGCTAGTCCCATGATCAGTAGCTAGCACACATATTTACAACATTTGGTACTCACATCCATACATTCACATGCTAAAGTAAGTAAAGGGGGTACTCTACTTAAGCTATTACAAGATTATTACAACAACTCCCAATTGGCCAAATAAAAGAAGTCATCAGAGTAAATAATAAGCAGCGGAAGGCATAATAGTAGCAAAAGCCCAGCGGCATGCCCATCCGATCCCGCAGGCAACCAACAAGGAACAAGGTGTAGGTAGACCCGTCACCGAACCCTCAGGTTCCAAGAGCAAAGAACGCATCATTTGGCATCTGCTCATCTTCGATCTCTAAACAACAATGTTAGCAAGATTGAGTACTTATGTACTCAGCAAGACTTATAGTGTACTGTTGTAGCAAGAAAGACTAAACAGTAGAAAGAGGGGACTCCTTGTATCCGCGAGGGTGTCCAAAGGGTCTTCGGAGAATGGACTGGTTGTCAAGAAGTAAACAAGGATTGACTAATCGGAAAAAATACAGTCTACCCTATTACATGGGGGGGAGGTGGATATTTATAGCCTTTCTACTAGGTACATGAGATTACAAGCTTGCCCTGTACAGGGCCCTATACTGGTAGGGGCTGCAGGGGCTTTTCCTACCCCTAGATGTTACCTTTGGCTCATGGTGGACCCTCCTGGTCCTAGTCCATCTAGCTGGTGCGCCCGGCTTAGCGGTATTGTGGCCCTTCGGAGGGGATACAAGATCCCCCCTGCCTGAACGGCCTTTGGCCCCCAGGCGGTTGAACAGCTCCAGACCTCCTCGGACCCTTCGGGCCCCTTCGGACCTTCCAGGCCCCTTTGGGCCCCTTCGGACCGTCTGGGCCCTCCGGGCTTCTTGGGCGCCTTCGGGACCCCTCTAGGCCCCTTCAAAACCCCTTCAGCCCTTTGGACCCTCGGTGGTACCCGGCGGCGTGGGCACGCTTGCGGTGTCCTCTTGGTCGTGGGAGCCGATGGGCCGTAGCTATGACAATATTGTAAGACTTATATTAAATACAAGGCTATCAAAGAATGAGGATCTACTCTACAAGTTATTTTGCTGAAAGCCACTTTTATTTGCAATATTCACAAGTAGTAATTTGCAACGATATTTGAAAGAGCAGTTTAAATATGTACATGATAGTAAGTAAAGGACTGAATAATTAATAACCACACCTCGTAACCGTTCTCGGTTACGAGCACAAAAGAAATAAAAACAACACCTCGCAACCCTCCTTGGTGGTGAGTCACATTTCATGTTTAGCCATAAACATGGTAGTTAACTCAACAAAATAAAAACCCCAAGTCATTACCCAAATTTTGTGATAAACAGTTTTAGAAAATCAAAACTACAGCCATACCAGCCGCACTAAGCATACTCATGACCGTGAGCGTGGCTATTTAAATAGATTTTCACTCTGCATAGGTGTACAACTTTTACCCATAGTACGCAGTATTCCAGTTGCTTGGAATATTTCTATATCACTGCTCACTACCGAAGGTAAGTAGCCTAGAGTTCGTGATGCAGCCTTTACATCGTCTAGTCCTAACCCTGCACTTAGCCCGTCGAATGTTGGTCCTCACCTCACCCGAGTGTACCTGTCTCAGCACTACATTTATTGACACTTCACCCGGGTATACCCGTCTCGGTGAGGCATTCGCCATTGTGTCGGCATGCCTAAACCGTCCATGCTCACAAACTACTGCCTACCTCTCATTCAAGGCTGGTTTTTGACAACTTAGTTAACCACGGCTACCCCATCCTAGCACATACGGTTGTACGATTAGGTCTTATTCCCGAATTTGTTGGCTTCAGTCCTTAATTGACTACGGGCGAGAATCTCCACCCTAACTACTAGTGAGTCACAATCCTCACTCTTTCAATTTACATTATAACTCGCCTGCGTCTAAATACTAGTTTTTCATTTTATTTTCATAGAAATAGCACCTCTTGACACTTTTCAAAATATCCCAATTTCTCAAGTTAACATATTGTCCATTAATCAATTTTTTTTTGGAAAACCTACCATTCTAGTAGCAGTTGTGCGATAACCGCACTAAAAAAAAATTCCCATATGACATCATATATTGCCTAACCTGTATTCTAAAGGCTACAACAGTAAGGAATCAATATTGCAAGGAAATATGTGTAGCAAATAGGATTACAACTACCAATTTCCCATACATAGCATTTTCATACAAAACATACACGCATGCATAATAGATTTTTCAAACAAAGTACAATAGGTAAAATAATGGGATCAATATGATCAAAAGGGGTGCTTGCCTTGTTCTTGTTGTTTTGAGTATATGGTTGGTTGGTCGTCAAAATAATTACTCGGACAATCGACGTCTAAATCAAAAAGAGCCAGAAATGAATTAAATAACACCAAATAAATTAAACAGTGACCAAAATTAAATATTTTTACATATTATTGTAGTTCATGATTTTAGACGAATTTAGAGACAAATTTCATTCAATTTTGAGTTTTGTAGGAAAATTTATTAAGGTTTCATTATGGTTCTAATAGAGAAAGCGTAATCCCGTGCATGTACTATTGAGGTTTATGCTTTCCAGTAAGGGAAAACGTATTCTCCTCATAACTGAAAACGTATTTTCTATTTTCATTAAAAAACTAACAAGTGGGGTCCACTATCAGCGACACGGTCCACAAGAATTGTGCATGAACTAAAGTTCACATGCTCGGTCTACTGGTCCATGGACCAGATCTTACTGTGTGTTTAAGTTGTGGGTCCTGCATGTTAGCAACTCATTAGAAGTACCAATTTGTTTTAACTTTTCTTTAAACTAATGACTCGGTCCCACACTTCAGCGACTCATTTGGGATTAACTAATCATTTGAAATACGGATTTGCACTAATGACTAGCATTAGGCACACTGATGATGAGCTACAGTGTTGGCCTGACGTGGCGGCGCGCCGGCGTTGAGCAGCGGCTCAGTCACGGCAACGGGCCAAAGCTCAAATGAGTTATGCCCTCAACTAGATGATGCATGCATGAGCATCTGCATGCTACTAGGGTCATACCAGAAGGACACGGAGGGTCGGAGATGGCCGGAGACGAGTCGACGATGAAGACCTGTGGCGGCGCATGGAGCTTTGCGTGGAGAAGAGGTTTGGTTGAAGGAGAAGGCTTGGTGATGGTTGGGGAAGTTTGAGGGTGGTCTGGCGATGCTCCTGGTGTAGCCGATTGGTCTGAGGTGCCTTGTAGTTCCGGTTTTGCTTGAGGCGGCGATTTTGGCCAGAGACGAGGAAGACAGAGCAATTCAACGCTTCCTGTGAACCAAAGACAGAATGGAGTAAGGGGAAAGCTTCAAGGGTTGCTGGAACATGATATGATGTGAGAGGAGTGATAGAAACCCTTCTGGTCGGCGGTAATGGCGATGGTGGCACACGGCCAAAGCGGAGCTTGCGCTCTTCGAGTGATTTAGCTCATTTGAGTGGAGGAGAATGGGGAAGAAGGTGCACATGGATTGGAAAAGAAGAAAGGAAGCTCGGGGGGTTCATTTATATAGATGATGGGGCAGAGATGAATGAGGTGGAGCATGGGCAACCACGGGAAAAGCTGATGAAAATCTCCGTGTATGGGTAGTGATGTGGCTCAAGCGGGCAAGGATGGGCGCAGGGGTTGACGGCGATGCAACGGGAGCGGTTGGACAATGGAAATCGGGGGCGAGGCGGTCAAAAATGGTGGGCAGTATGGCGATGTGCTCACGGCAATGCGTTGGCGTGGCTGAGTTGAGTTGGAAGACAACCCTGCAGGTGGGGCCCGCTTGCCAGAGAGAGAGAGAGAGTTAGGTTTAGGATTTTTGGTTTTTCTGCTGATTAGTTTTCTAATTTATTTACTACTGAAATGACTTCAAAATTTTATGAAATTTTTTGTGTAAGCTTTTGACCTAATGTATTTTCTCTTGTAAAATTTTTAGAGGTTTTTATCTTCTTTGAATTTCTCCAAAATTCAAACAAGGTTATGTTCTTATGAGTTTGTAATTATTTTTCTTAACAAGATTTTATATAAAAGTTTTGGTGAATTGTTCCTGGGATAACATGCCCAAAATAATTCTCTCAATAAATATTTTTACTTTGTTTTATCTATTTCCTTTTTAGCACCTATTTGTTTGCAGTTCAAGTTTTGGTTTTAAATCAAAGTCAAATTCAAACATGGGTATATTTTCATATGGAAGTGATCAAAGTATTTTCACTGATGCATTTATAATACATAATCCCATAATTCAGATTTTGCGATGTTATAGACAGCTTGTTGCATGGCCACCTTGCTAGGGAAGCGTTGCCCAACTAGGAGGGTGTCGGCATCAAACCCCTAGTGGGAGCCTTCTTCTTGCGGCAGTACAAGCAAACTGTAACACCCTGGCTATTCGGAAGCCAAGATGTTACCTAAATCATCTAACATACAACCATAAAGCGGAAGAATTTGAATAATATCAACTAATGACATAAAGAGATCACTATCTAATAGAACCATGGCATGACAATAGTCTGAATTCAAGCAAGTATAACAAAGGGTGATCGAAGATCACAAGCAATACATAATCAATCATAACATAGAGAGGTTATCAACCACATCTAAATTTAATTATTACAGTTCATCAATTAACGAATAAAGGCTAGAACCAAGTCCTATTATTGAATTGAAATATGGTGAAGTAAACGAATAGTGCATGTCTATTCCCTCCCAATAGAGCCATCATCAATGATCACCTAAAATAAATAAACAAAGCAAGAATGAGTTCGAGACTCAGCAAGTACAGTGAATAATTGAACTTATAACAATTATGAACAAAGCAACATCTTTTAAGAATAAGAACATAACATCGAATGAATATACGAATGAATATACGAATGAATGAAATGAATGGAATGATTGAAAGGAATGGTCGCACACGTGCTTATACTAGGTATAGCTAGTGACACACCGTCGGTGTTCACCTAAGCCGCATTTAACAAAATATGGGGATCCAAGTCCCGTATGAAGAACGTTTCATACTGGTGTCCAAATCTGCCCACATTGGAATGGTGGGTCTTACGTTCCCATCTTTGGAATTGATGGGTCTTATAATCCACTCCGTGGAAGAAATATGAAAATGGATGCATGTATTGAAATATGAATTATGATAGACATCATGTCTACACATGGAATTAACACATAAGAAAGGAACATAAACTTTGAATATTCTCATGGATCACGAGAAAAGCACAATACCAACATCAAGCATCCAACATTCACTAATCATAAGAACATCAAAGTACTTGCCTTTTCGCGTTGCGGCCGTGAGTAGGCAAAAACGGTGCCCCTAAACCCGAAGCCTCTCCGCCTACACAAGTAAGTACTCAAATAAGAACAACATAGAACAAGACACTACCATTAACGTTCTACAATACCCTCCGAACACCCAAGAAATAGTCATAATCCCTAATCTGAAAACAGGCAACACAACCACAGAATCGAATCTGGACAGCAGAACGAAAATAATCATAACTATTGACCTGGGACTCAAAATGAGGTGAGAACAGTTCCTAAAGAAACTTAACGAACCTATCTACAACATTCTAGTTGGTGAGATAACCCAATTCGGCCAAAATAAAATGCTAACAGGTAGTTGAACTCAGAAGACAGATTCTACCCAAATGAAACGAACAGCAGTTAAGAACATAGCATAACTTTTGATCTACAACTCCGATTGGGGCGTTCTTTGACATTATGGAAAGGTTATGAAATTTTCTAAAACAATCTATTTGGGTGAAAACCCTGAATTTGCCTCTAACATGAACATAAATTAAAAGACAAATTAACAGATCAATCTCGTCAGAATTCTGGGCAGCAAGATTGAAAGTATCATAACTTTTGATCTGTATGTCGGAATTAGGTGTTCTTGGTGGCCAAGGAAAGCTAAAAACATTATCTAGATATCTATAGGAGATGGGAATCCCCAATTCGGTCTCTAAGAACCCGAAATCGACCCCGCAAGGTACTGGACAGAATTGAATATCTACCGGCAGCAAAACGATCCAACCCAACTAATCGAATTCGTAACTAATCCTCATCAACCAGCGGGGAAAGCACTTCGTTACCCTTGTAGAACCCCAGGAAGATGCTGAACAAAAACCCACGAAGAAGCTCTCCTTCCTCTCCCTTCTCCTCTCTTCTCCCCCTTCCTTCCTCTTCCTTATGGCCAGCCAATCTGCAGGGGAAACACCGGAGATAGCAGCGACGGCCAAGGGCATGGCACTGTAGCGGCGTGGGCACTATAGCAGGGGCAGCGGCACTGTAGCAGTATGGAAATACTATAGCAGACTAGGGTTTGTGGCTTGATCCCCCCTTCCTTGCCTTCAAGTGGGCTACTAGCCTTCCATGGGCCATGGGCCTCTAAGGCTGGCTCTTTCCCCCACGACTATGGATTGGTGGCTCAAAACTCTCTCAAAAAATCTGAATTTTGAACTTATTTCCATCTCTAAACTTTGTTGCATTCGATATTGAATAAATTTCCCTCTCCCGAATAATATTCTCTCTAATTGGAATTTAAGGTTCGAAATATTAACACTAAAGCCGGAGGCCCAAGCTCTAAGTTTCCCCCAAACTCTGAATTTTGAACTTAATTTCGAATCTAGAATTTGGTTGATTTTGAAATTGAATAAATTTTGCTTTACCGATTGATATTTTTCTCCAATAAATGTTTGGGGTATTACACAAACACACTGCAATATCATCAAGTCTTGAGGCCACGCAAGGCACCTCCAATGACACAATTCCCCTGGTTGGATCACCAGCTTGGTGTGCGTCCTCGTTGCTACCATCCGAGCTTGGGTCAGCGTCCTAGTCGGACTCTGACCCGAGATCGGGTCCTGAAGATACTCGTGGTAGTTTATGCGGGCCGGCCACCACAATTCCGTCCTCTCATTTCGCACAAAATTATGCACGAGTCTTCCATCCGAGGTAGCATATTCTGTGCTACCGTCTTCAGGCTCGAGCTACGTTTGCTCACTTGTAGAGGCCCCGATATCATCAAGGTTTCCCAGCGCACTGTGTACGAAATTCACGTACACCATCAACCTCCCATGAATGGCCGCCTCGAGCTGGGAGGCAATCTGCTTGTACTGGCTCCATGCTATGCTTCCATTCACCTTGACGAGCTCCCACACGGCATTCGTGCAAGTGATCCTCTCGATCAGAACTTCTTCGTCGTTGCCTCTGTGAGGAACTCCCTCTGGATACAGCTTTGAAGCTCATGAATATTCATCGCGTTGAGCCCCTCCGTCCGGACCACCTTGTACTGGCATCTCGATAGGTCCAACCCATCGTGTCTGGCCTGTACGAGACCATCACCATGAAACACGAACAAGTTTTGCATGTTCGAAATTACCTAAAACCACGACAACCCCATCCACAGTACATATGTGTAATTAAACACGATAAATTGCATGTAAGTGATGGATGACATATGTGTAATTAAATATGAATAATTAATTAATTACCAAAAATTTTACAAAATTATTGGTAATTACCTCTAAACTAACTAATTATGACTGATTAATTACCACTAATTAAATTACCAGTACTTCATTTTCACTAATTTAATATGTCGTAATGATGACTACTAAACTAATTACGACTAATTAATTACCATTGAACTAACTAATTACAAGTAAACTAACTAATTACGACTAGCTGACTAAGACTGATTAACTACGACTACGGTAATAACGACAAAAGCATCCAACAAATTACCTGCCCTTCGGGGGAAAGCAATCAAAAAAGGCCGAGCAACGAGAAGTAAGCAAATACTTAATATACCAAAAAAGAAATAATTATGTTACGTTCTCTGAGTTCTCAGCGACGAGCGCGAGAACGAGAATCGAAACACAATTGATGTGGGAGCCCCCGGGTTATTTCCGTAAGACCGAGGCCCGCCCGATCTTAAGGAGATAACTCTGGGCTTCCAGGTAAATGGATTCTAAGTTAACTCTATCTAAGTGAGAGGTCTTTACTGAAACTAGAGCCCCAGTGATCATGCGTACTGCTCATCTGCAAGTACTGCATGATTATCGGTTCTCTAAATAATCAACGGCCACACTTAGTGAGTTAAAATGGAATCCATGAACAGCGAGCATGAGGTCATGTTGGCTCCCAAGATCAGCGACCAACATGCCCAAACTCGCATACAACATTGATCACATCCATACAACATTCGTACATTCATGATTCAAAAGACATACATCATAGTAGTTCCAGTCTACAACTATTACAAGTGGCAAACCGGCCAAATTCAAATAAGATCATAAAGTAGCAGCGAAGCAAAGTAAATAAACCAAAAGTCCAGCATGGTATGCCCATAACCCATCGACAGCCGACTGGGAGTTAAATGATAGCACTACTCGTCAGTGTCGCCTAAATCGACACTCACAAGCTCAACAGGCTCACAGCCTTCTTCACCTGAATCGTTGCAGCTAGGTTAAGTACAAAGTTGGACTTACAAGTCTTACACAAAGATAAAATTAGTTGTGCATAGTGGACATTCAAAGGATAGCATTAGTGGCTTTAGTTTTGCGAAAAACGCAACAATTTTCCAACCTACACATACTAGTTTATCAATTGTCATTTTAAAAACAGATTTGAAGTAGAAGTAAATCATGTGATAAAGTAATACAATGATAAACAAATGAATCAAACAAAAACCAAAGTGGCAGCCCACTTTGATACATAAACATGCATGAACACCTGTTCATGCCGAATACCAAGTTGTACCCACAAAAATAGTTCAAAGTCTAACAATAGTAACTACCGAACTCAAGTGATCGTCCATAACCGCGAACACGGCTATTCGAATAGATTTATCTCTGCATAGGTGTACTACTTTACCCACACGACTTGATTAGCCCGTAAGCCTCCGGAATAATGACACACTTCCTTAGGTATGCCGGCCAGGAGAATCGAGATACAGTCATTTTCGGCAAGAAAATCCTATTGAGTTATGTCCCCCTTGCAAGATGTTCCCTTACTTAGTACAAGTGACTGATAGCACTTGCTAAGCTGGCTCACAAGTTGTATTGGAAATACCGATGCAATGTAAATAATGAAAAATGGTGCTCTCTTGCACACTATAGAAAAATACATCGGCTCCTACGGACAAATGATCGAACACAAATGTTCTTACACCACCATGAGACTTAACACAATAAAACCTTCCCCCGACTTAACCATACAGCACCCATATACCGCGTGTGGTAGCACGAGTTTTACTTGAATTAACGATATTACCAAAGTTCGGTCCTTATTGGTCTGGACAAGTCAACCACATACCCGATCTTGTGCACGAAGGCACCCTCACTAGCAACCACTTGTCCAAACCCCAAAACTCATTTTAAATGACAAAATTTAACTCATAAATAGATACCAAGATCTGGAATAAAAGAAGATAAGAAAGAGTGTGTCTCCCATAATTGTGGGGTTAATCCCGAGAATCAATCTACCACATCTAGACTTGCATGGCTAAGAAACTCGTACAATAATTTATACAACCTATCTTAAGCATGTGGTACTGGAATAATTCAAGATTAACCCCAATGAATAGGATATAACGAACTACACATCACAAAAATAGCGGTATAAGCAAAATAGCATGCAAGTAATTATCATTGCACTAACTTATCAAAAACTGGGATCAAATATGATACAAAAGAAAGTTCAAATGATGCTTACCTTGCTGGTAGATCAATTTCTCACTCTCGGTGGTGTACGAGTCAATATCAATAGCCTTGGAATCTATAAGATTAACGATATCGATGAACACCGAGAAATACCTCAAAAATCAAAATGCTCAAAAATGCATGAATTTTATACTATGGCTAGTGTATGATTTTATATGAATTAAGGTGAAAGCATTACTGTATTTGGAGTTATTATGTGAAAGTTATAGCAATTTGAATTTCATATTCCAATAGGTCATTGTTCATGCAATTTAATTAATTGGTAAAAATTTGCATAATAGTGGGGGATACAAGGATTATATAGATAAATAGAGAACATTATTACAAGTCCAAAACATCCGGGTTCATCTCATTTGGAGTTTTATGAATTAGTTATGTATTTTCAAAGTTATTAGCCTTTTTCTATTGTAAAAATAATAGAGTTATGGATCAATTTCCAAAATAATACTATTTGCTATAGAGACAAGTTTGAAACCAATTTTAATATAAATATCATTAAAAACGAAAACTATTAGCACTAGTTTCATCCATTTTGGAGTTGAGATGAATTAGTTATGTATTTTTGAAGTTATTCCAATTTTCAACGTGCAAATAATTAGATTTCGAATTTCATAAAGTATTTAATCCTTTTCTTACCGAGGGTTGCGCTAGCCACAGCCGCTGACTAGCGGGACCAATTGAATAGTGCATTTTCTAATTAACTTCCGATTTAAATTAAGACCGACATGTAGGCGGGGCCTAATGTCGGCAACACGGCCCACTCGATTCGGATCGCACAAGCGCAAGACAATCTAACTAACCCACAAGTCAACCTCTACAGTGTTTGAACTAATGCGCCTGTTTTTTGTGTGCGGGGCCCGCATGTAAGTGACACATCAGTGCAGCTAAGACATCACTTAATGGCTAAACAATCATTAGCTATTTAATGACCGAATCAACGTCCTAATGACGTTGCTACAAGACTGGTCGGCGTACGACAACGCACCCGAGTCCGTTCTCGAGCTGACCGCCGGCGATTTCGGCCACGACAGCACCGCCAAGGGTATGCATAGGTGCGCAATAGTATTGCGCACCTAATGGTGGTGTTCTTGTTGACTGAGCCAGCCCAGTACGGCGGCGAGCCGGAGTTGAGCGATGGTGAGAAATATGGCAAACATGCAAGCAGCAATATAGCTCTGCAGTGTTCAATCAAGCAGGTGCCCAAGGTTCTACGGACTATATATAGAAGCTACCTGAGTGAGGTGGGTTCTCAGGGGAGCTTGAAAGTGGCTAGAGCAGTGTCGGTGCCGAAGAAGATGATGGCGGCGGCATGGCTTCGCGTGGAGAGGAAACCCTGAGAAAAACAATGAGGAGTTTGTGGACGGAGCAGCTTAAGGACTATATTAGGATGCTACATGAGCAAGGAATCGAAGAATGTAGTACCAGATTGAAGTGGGAGATGAAGAGTTGGTTCTTCGACCGAAATGGGCAAAACTTCAATTCACCGAAATCCTGTCATGCATTGACGAAATCGATTGAGGGGTTTTGCTCAGTAAGTTAAAGCATGTACGCTGACGCTAAAGTGAGGATAATACCTCCCAAAGACGAAGAAGACACGCGGTGGTGTCCTCCGGGCGCGCGCTCTGGAAATGCCGAGAGCACGAAAATGAACTGAGATCTACAAGCAATGCCAAGGGCTCAAATTAGTTAAAATGGAAATGGTATCGGATGTGGAAGAGAAGGGATGCGCTAGATTGGAACCTACCTAAGCGTGGTGCTCAAATAATCTCCTTCCTTCTCAGCCCTGAGAGAAGGAATGGGTTGAAACGAGGTGAAGGAGGGGGTATTATCCCCGGGAAGATGACGGAGTAGAGGCAGCGTTAAAAGGCGAAGCTCCAGGAGTGGTTGCATGCGGCGGTGGCTCACGGCGCTGACGGATCGCCAACAGCGCGGAGCAGGAGGGCGTGGCCATGTGGAGCTCGCCTCGTGCGCGAGGTCAGGGACGATGCTGACGGGCAGGCCCGCCTTGGCAGTCGCACATACATGCGCACGCACGAGTCTAACTTGGCTGGTGCAGTTAGGCAGTTAGGCTCGATCCAGTCAATGCGGTCCGTTAGATCACGAACGTTCGTTCGAGCGGCCTGTGGATCAATCGATCTTGATCGGACGGTCCTGATTGCATGAGGACGTTTGAACTGTCTAAACGCACGGTTGATTCGGGCCATTTGATCCCGATCGAACGGTCCTAATAGGCCCTAGTTAATCCAAGTCTAAATAGTTTTAACTGAGATTCAAAACTAATCTTCCACTTTGACCGAGTTCTTAAAAATAGAAATAAATTTTCTAAAATCCTAAAATAAATCAGAGGTGTTTCTGGGTGGACCTAGTCCCCATATAAAATTTGAAACCCCTCTGTTCATGTTATATTTTGTTTAGTTTAAATTCATGATTAAATTAGGTTATCGGATTGTGTTTGAATTTTCTGAGGTTTGAATCTAATCCCAAAAATTGGGAAAAATTATTTTAATTCATGATAATTAATATAGTATTTGAATAAATTATTTCTAGATGAACTTCAGTAGCATTTGTTTTAGTTTTCTTTTGGAGTTAAATTTGAAGTGTAGGTTTAACATTGTGTTTTAAGATTTTTCAAGTGCAATAAATTATGCAAATGCTTCAAAACATGATGCATGCTAATGAGATGCATACTAATTATCTTTTAGTAATTTAGGGATGTGACAATTGAGATGAGCGAAGAGCGACTACAAGAGTTTGGTCTTTAAAGCTGAGCGAAGGAGGAGCCGTGGCGTTGGCGCTGGGAATTCCAGAAGCGTTGGTGCCGGGAATTCTGGACGAGGCAACAGATGTGCGAAGGTGAGAGGATGGGCAGTGTGAAAGGTGGCCACCGTGCAGCTTTTTGTTTCTCTGCAGAACCGGACAGGTGCGTGGTAGGAGGGGAGGGCCATGCGTGCGGGAGGGGGAGGGGAGGGCAGGTGGCGGCGGCGGGCCACCCACCGCATGGTGGCTGTGCGGCAAGCCAGCCACAACACAGTGGCCATGCGGTAGGCGCCACCACATGGTGGCAGGCGTCTTGAAGCGACGGGCAGAGGCAGGAGGGCTCTGCCAGATGGCCACCGTGCAATAGGGGGTCATTTTTGCAAAAAAATCTGATGACGGTCACTCATGTAAGTACGGAGCGAAAATGCGCCTATACAGCCAAAAATTCGATCATATAAGATGCAATTTAACTCACTACTAGAAAAGGGGTATTTCCCCACGGTCGAAAACCATCAGGAAAATACAAAAAAACCGTCAGGTTTTATTTTCCTAACGGTTAACCGTCAGGAAAATTGTAACACCCTGGCTATTTGGAAGCCAAGATGTCACTTAAATACTCTAACATACAGCCACATTGCGGAAGAATCTGAAAGATATGACATCTAAAGGCATAAATAAAGCAACCCAACATGGAGAAGGTATCCTTCCTTCACCATTGAAACATACTTATTACGGTTCATCAATAATAAGTGAAAGATAGAACTAATTTATAATCTTGAACTTGAATAGGATGTTGTGATTGAGTAGTGCGTGTCTACTCCCTCCCAAAAGAGCCAACATCAGTGATTACCTAAAAAAAACAAACAATGTAAGAATGAGTCCAAGACTCAGCAAGTACAGTGAATAAATGGAACATACCACAAGCGTTAACAAGTCAACATCATTGAACCATATGAAGAAATCACGTAAGCAGTATTTGAATGAATGGAATGAATGAAGTGTATGGAATGGAGGGACTACACACATGCATATACCGGTATTGCTAGTGACACACCCGTCGGTGTTCACTTAAGCCCGCATCTTAACAAAAATACGGGGATCCAAGTTCCGTATGAAGAACATTTCGTACGGGTGTCCCAAAACACCGACATTGGAATGGTGGGGCCTACATTGGAATGGTGGGTCTTGCGTGCCCATCCTGGAATTGATGGGTCTTTTTAATCCACTCCCGTGGATGTATCATGAATAATGAATGCATGGAATGAAATATGTATATTGAAAAGACATGCTCTCTACTCATGGAGATAACACACATATGGAAGGATCATTAACTTAAATATTATCATCTCCAATCATGGATTCAATACATATGAAAGACCATAGACAACCCAACTTCTCTTGAATCATAAGAACTCAAGTATAATCATAAAAGCATTCATTAATCACAATCATAAGATAAGCAATGTACTTGCCTTCCATGATGCGACGCGTTAGCGAGCAATGGTGGTACTCGTAAACCCGAAGCTTCACCGCCTAAACAAACAAATAAATAACTGAAATAAGGATACGATGAACACGAAAATACTGATTAACGTTCTACGACGCTTCCCCGGCGATTCAAAATCTAACTATAAACCCTAAATTGAAAACCAACGCATTCAGCCATAAACTGCCTCTGGACAGCAGCACGGTAATTAAAATAACTCATGATCTGGAACTCAAAAAGAGGTGAGCCCAGTTTCTATGGATTCTTAACTGACAAATCTACAATACTCTAGTTGACAAGATAATCCAATTCGGCCAAATTAGTATGCTAACAGATAGGTGAACTTTCAGCACAGAAACTGTCTAAGAGAATAAACAGCAGCACTAAAACGATCATAACTTTTAATCTATAACTCCGAATTGATCGATCTTTAACGATATGGAAATTTTATCAAATTACCTATAATAACCTAGTTGGGTGAAAACCCATATTCCTCCGATTACATTTTCATATTTTACGAAATAGCAAAACAGATTATTCGCGTCAGGAATCTGGACAGCAGATACTAAATCTATCATATCTTTTGACTCAAATATCGGAATCAAGTGAACTCAGCGGCCACAGAAACTTCAGGAGAAGACCCAGATATCTCTAGGAGATCAACTCCTCTTATTCGGCTTCTAAGACATCAAAACAGCCCGCCCAACATACTGGACAGATTCGATCTTACTGCAGAACGACTTTGATCCAAACGATTCTAATCGGTTTCAACTCTACGATTAATCATAAGATGAGAAACAATGCTCGTTACCCTTGGAGCACCCAGAAAGATGAAGGATGAACCATGGTGACGCCCCCGCCGCCTTGATCAGCAACCTAGCGAGGCTCCAATCAAATCTTCGGGAGGCAGCAACCAAGGATTGGCACCACGGGCAGCTCCAGAGATGGGGGCGGAGCACCGGGATCTTGGGCGGCAGCAAGGGAGGTGGAGGAGGGGCGGCTCCCTGCTGGATGGTGGCGCAAGAGGGGAGGGGAGGAGGTGGGAGGAGGTGGCGGCTAGGAGGGGGAGGGAGAGGGAAAAAGTGGGGGGGTGCTAGGGTTTCCCCCCTTTTATTTGGCCGGCCACTAATGGGCCATGGGCCCCACAGCTGCCCCTCCCTTTGGGCTGCAAGGATGCCCCCCCTTGGCCCATAGGGCCCCCTCTCGGGCCTGCTGGCCAAAGGCCCAGGCCCAAATTTGGAAGAATGATTTAAACACCGAAATTTTCTCTTTTAAAATTCAAATTAATGAATTCTTTCTAAACGAAAACGGAGTATTACAAAAATCCCCTTAGGTCAGGGTGGTCAGGAAAATCCAATTTGTCTAATAGTTCACCGTCAAGAAAATTTTTCCTAATGGTTCTTTCTATTTTCCTGACGGTTTTATGAACCACCCATGAAAAAGATTTTCCTTGACGAGTATTCATCGCCAAGAAACATTTACCTGACGGTTTTGTTGCCCGTCCATAAAACAAATTTACCTGACTAGTATTAACCGTCAAGATAAATATACCTGACGGTTTTGACATTACCGTCAATAAAATAAAACTTGACGGTTACAACATAACCGTCAAGAAAATAAAAAATGATGGTTGGTCATTACCGTCAAGAAAATAGAACTTGACGGTTGGGACATTACCGTCAAGGAAATAAATTTTGACGATTGGGACATTACTGTCAAGAAAATTAAATCTGACGGTTCTGTGCCCATAAGCGAATTGTTTTTTCCTGAGTGTATTATCATCACCAAAATAACTCCGTGGCTATCAACAAAATGTCAATGATCATATACACGCTATTATTTGATTCATACACATCCATGCATCATATAATCCACAATACACATCCATGCATCATATAATCTACAATACACATCCATGCATCATATAATATCCACAATACACATCCATACATTAATCCACACACAAAATAAGTTAAAGCTTAAACTAGCATCATTTCAAGCCCAATATCATCCATAAGGTTCACTTGCAAAAAGCAACATTGTAATCCGTACAAAAGACATCTAAAAGTCCAGTACTACCAAAATACACCTAAAGACCAATATCACATACAAGTCATATAAGTCCATCTAAAAGTCCAGTAATACCATTCATGTTGAACTATTGAAAAGAGCTAGCAAGATATCATCAAAGATCATGTGGACATTCAGTTGCATCCGTCGTGGTCGATGTTGTTGGCATCATGGTTGTTGCCGCCATTAATGTCACCATTGCAGTTGTCGCCATCATTGTTGGTATTGTTGCCATCAATGGCATTGTGCGCCCACATGGGAGGATCCAGTCCTAGTCCTGGTCCCTTCCTGTAAGGTGAATAGAGTGTGCCGACATTATGAGTCTGCCTTAGCACAAATAAACCATTAGCAGTGCTAACAGAAGAGCTAAAGCAACCCACTAAACAATAGCATTAGGAGTCTGCCATTATAAGTGCTAAAGGAATAGCTAGACCAATAAAAATCTATGACAAGTCTGTTTTTTACAAAATGGTTGCACACGTGGACAAAAAATTCTACAGAAACCCATTGCCACCTTACCATGAACATATAACTAAATGGGATTCAGGTTAAGCCCATGTGATAGAACACTCAACATGAGTCCACTTGCTCACTGCTACACTGCTTGCTGTCACTCTGACACACCAAAAAGTATTAGTGTCTAGTCCAAATTAGTCCTCCAAAAGATAGAGGTTTGGACAACCTTGTAACTTTCATGAGATATCGTTGGTAGCATTGGCAATAGTTTTAGTTACTAAGTATTCTTACCTGTGATTGTGCAGATGTTTCATGGCGTAGCACCTCTGGTGGTGGTTCTTCACCCATCTTCTGGAAAAGCATCTACATTTGAAAACTTCACAAGGTTAGAGTGGCCTCTAATGTAACAATTTAACATTTATCAACCGCCATAGAGTGGCCATATGATCGAGCATGTATTTCTATAATGATCTAGATATCCTATGTGTGTTGGACTTAATAGCAGCAGCAGCAGCTATGTTCTGGACTTAATTGCAGTAGTAGTAAGCTACATATGAACATATTTTCACCCGATGCTGTACATCAGCTACATATATATATGAGGCTACGAGCAACAACACATCAGCATTCAGTGGCACCATTTCAGATCCCAAGTTTAGACACAATTACATGAGCAGCAGCATATAAAAAAATGAATGATTCCACACCTCTAGAAACACATCCTGATATCGACATTCTTGAAACCCAAGAATACAGATCGATTTCTTGCATCAACACACATCGATTTCTTGCATCAGATCGAAACAATAGTCATAACTTGATATAATTCACTAGAGTACAGACAAAACCATGCTTTGTTCTCTCATATTCTTAAATGTGTGCATACTATGACCCTATCAATATGGTCAATGTTCTCACTAAATAATCAAGCTAACACTAATGGACAGTCCAAACCCATTCATGCACAGTATGCAACAATGACATTAGATGTAAATTAATATGTGCGAAATAAAAATGTTACCACAATCATTTGGCGGTGAATTTCTTGTGTCCGGAGTAGTTCTTGATTATGTCGGACCACATTATGATATGACGTGGAATTGGACGGCCTGATATTTCTTGATTTAGCTGCTATTAAAACATCATCCTTCTTGATAGCACCATTCCCTATTGGTACACAGCCATGGGGCAAGCCACCATTGGTGTTGTAAAGTATTGCTCCATCAAGTGGTTGCTGCCCCCACTCACCATCTAGATGTTGAGCACTGGCAGCTGCAGAGTAATCATCCTAGAATAAAAGCAACATTTCATATGATTTGCTTTCGTAGAAGTTGAGTTCACTTGAGTTGACTACAGTAGTACACATATATGTAAAGTGAAAGCAACATAACTGGGTGGATGTATATGTCAATTTGCTCCAACATACAATGTGTTTCTGTGATTAAATAGTTCTGTGTTTAACAATTTTGATTACTCACAGTGCAATATTTATTACTTATTATGCATCATTCGAACAATAGATTTTAGTAAAAGCATGAAAGGAAACCGTAAAAGGGCATTAGTTAGACCAAGGGGAGGAGAGCTTACCAAGGCAACGGATTTGAAGAGGAGGAGGTGGGTGCGGCCGAAGATGGCGTGGAGGCGGCGGGCGTGGCTGGAGATGGCGTGGAGGTGACGGGTGTGGCCGGAGATGGCGTGGAGGCGGCGGATTGAGGATGTGGAGCTAGGGATTTCGAGAGGAGGGAGTGATGGCGGCCAGAGATGGTGTGGAGGTGGCGAGCGCGACCGGCGATGGCGTGGAAGCAGAGGGGGCGACCGGCGATCCGACGATGGCGTGGAAGCGGTAGGGGCGACAGGCGTGGATGGAGTTGGCATGGAGGCGGCGCGCAGTTTCGGGATGAGCTTTCTAGGTATTTTGACGGGAGAGGAAGGGCTTTGATCTGGGCGGTGGGCACATGCGCGCGATGGAAATTTTGTTCGCGTGCACAGGCTGGGTCTATTTGGTTGACTAGAACCAAAATCAAACTTTAAAAGTTTGACCGGAGGGTTAAAAATATCAAATAAATTTATAAAAATACAAAATTTCTCAAAGAAGCTACTGGGATGATATAGACCCCAAATAAAATTTGAAAACTCATTGATCGCATTTTAAAATGCTTAAATAAATCCTTTAACCGAAAAGGGTTAATTAAAGAACAAGGATTTTCTTAAGGTCAAATTGATCTCTAAAATTTTGACAAAAAATATGTTTTATTCAAGATAATTTATCTAGTATTTGAGTAAATTAATTACCAGAGTTCTTTACTGTGAGAAGACGGGGTATTTAACTTGTAATGCTTAGCCATCCACTTGACCCTAGCATCACAAACCAGATATTCCGTGCCTCAGAGTAGCATGTGCCTCCCAGAGCGGGAATTTTTTTAAAAATATAATTTCAAAAATATATAGTCGCCCCCAAAAATTACAAAAATGAGTCCCTGTCGCCTATTCAACTGGCGACAGGAACTGGTGATAGGGACCCTCATCCCGCCTGTCATCGGTCCAAGCACCTATCGCTAGTTCAACTGGTGACAGAAACTGGGTGTAAGGGTTTACGGTTTAGGTTAAGGGTTTAGGGTTTTAGGGGATGCTGGGTGTACTATTACATACAATGCATGTTTGCTATAGCTTAATGCACGCGACACATCGATGCAACAGTCAACTCGAGAAAAGGCAACCGCAATGACGCATACACCATTTAGTTACATGCTTTATGAGATTGAATATAATTGCGTACATAAGGGGAGACTACCGAGGTACAAGCTTCTCCGCCGGTGCCTAATGGTAGAAGGTGCCACACACTACCCACATAGAGTGTTCTACAGGGGGCGCCTCGGACGTGGCTAGCCGTCGTTGTAGTGGAACACACATATGCAGCTAGGGTTCGCGCAGCAGCATGTGGGATCATAGGAACTTCCTATGTTCATGACCTCCTCATTACCCCTCTCGCGCTGCAATTGTTGGCGGAGGTCATCATTTTCCTCATTGAGATTGTCAATCCGCGCCTCCAACTCAAAGATTTGGTCCCACAATCTATCCACGTACATCACAACATGTCGCTCATGGGGAGGATCGATCCAATGACAAAGTCGATTTCGCCATCTCATTGTAAGGGACGGTTAGCATAGAGGATGTATTAGCAGTAACACGAACAAAACTATTTGCTAATTGTACCCTAGAGTGTGGGCATCGGAAGAAACTTCTTCCGCCATCGAAAGGGCCATCCATGACCTGCACGATAGCGTCCTCTCTGTGACCGCATTTCGGCTATACCGGTTGAGCATGCTTGTTCGGCATCAACCAATAGTTAGGGCCAAAGTCCTCCCTCCTTTCGAAAGGAAGGTCTTGCTTCGGTGACCCTAGATGGATCGGTCCTCTGTCCGCCATAGTATGTTCTTGCATTTACGAGAAGGTTCTTCTTCCTACGGTTTCATGGGTCTAGTGGTCCTATTTTATAGCCCGCGGGGGGAGGCTAACAAAGCGGGTAATGTGTTAGCTTGCAGATGACAAGACCAGACGGGTTGGCTGCTTTGCACAGAGACAAGACCAGCTTGCAGATGACAAGACCAGACAGGCTGGCTGCTTACACAGAGACAAGACCAAATGGGATAGCTTTTCGCAGTGACAAGACCGCACGGGGTAGCTTTGCACAGTGACAAGACCACACGGGGCAGCTTTGCGCAGTGACAAAGGAAACCAATAAGCTTGAGTTTGCTCAAATTGGAGTATCAGAGAAACACTTATGCATTTTTGAAATTAAAGCAATTTTCAGTGCAACAATAACACTAAACCTAAAGTAATTCCACCAACAACATTTTCTGGAACAGCAACAAGATTCAAACCAATTTTAGATTCAAGTATATTTAAAATAGAAACCAACAAAATTTGAATCATCCAAAAAGGAGTTAAAATGAATTACTTATGCAATTTGACCTTATGAAATCATCCAAAAAGGAGTTAAAATCAGTTTGAACTTATGAAATTTGTATGTCCTTATTTAAACCTTGTCGGTTTAAATATTTTAAATTAAGTATTTGAATCATGAACAGTAAGTTTTCAAAATTTATATGAGATCTATATCATCCTAGTAGATTCTCTAAAAATTTCAAATTTTTATAATTTTATTTGCTATTTTTAACTCCCTAGTGAAACCTGAATCATCTAAGTTGCGTGCGAGCCGTTAGATGTAAAATCAACCGCCAAGATCATTTGGGCCATTCGGACCGTCCGAACGCGCATTGATTTTGCACCATTGGATCTAAATCGGACCGTCCGCGTAGATTGGGTAGTTCGACCGTCCTAACAACTATTTCAATCCGACCGTTAATCGCGATCGGACGGTCCAAAATAGAATAACTTCAAAATCGCATAACTAATTCAAGTAACTTCAAATCAAGTGAAACCAATTGTGATAATTTTTTCTTTAATTTGGAATAGGTTTTTACTTTAATTTGGAATTAATTCATGTCAACTCCAATTGAGGTGAACCAAGTTATTTTAGGCTTATAATTTTATTTTCTATTTACCTATGTTATCCTTATCTCCACCATCGCTCGCTTTGATCTTATGAAATTTGTATGTCCTTATTTAAACCTTGTCGGTTTAAATATTTTAAATTAAGTATTTTAATCATGAATAGTAAGTTTTCAAAATTCATATGGGATCTATATCATCCCAGTAGTTTCTCTGAAACATTTCATATTTTTATAATTTTATTTGCTATTTTTAACTACCTAGTGAAACCTGAATCATTTGAATTGCGCGTGAGCCATTAGATGTAAAATCAACTGCCAAGGTCATTTGGGTCGTTTGACCGTCCAACGCCGCATTGATTTTGGACCGTTGGATCTAGATCGACCGTCACAGAGATTGGGCCGTCAACCATCCGAACAAATTACTCAATCCGACTGGTCGAATCGTGATCGGACGGTCCAGAAAAGAATAACTGCAAAATAGCATAACTAATTCAAAGTAACATCAAATCAAGTGAAACCAATTGTGATAATTTTTTTACTTTAATTTGGAATAGGTTTCAAACTTATCTCTATCTCAGAAATTATAGTTTTTGAAATTAATCCAAAACCGAATATTTTTACACTACAAAATGCTTTTAAAATTGCAAATTCATAACTAATTCATGTTAACTCCAACTGAGGTGAACCAAGCTATTTTGGGCTTATAATTTTATTTTCTATTTATCTATGTCATCCGTACATCCACAATTGTTCAGTTTGACCTTATGAAATTCGTATGTCCTTATTTAAACCATGTTCTGCAGAGATTGGGCCAAGACGGGCCGTCCAACAAATTATTAGATCTCAATCCCGACCGTCGAATCGCGATCGGACGGTCCAAAATAGAATAACCTCAAAACTGCATAACTAATTCAAAGTAACTTCAAATCAAGTGAAAACAATTGTGATAATTTTCTTTACTTTAATTTGGAATAGGTTTCAAACTTATCTCTATCCCAGAAATTATAGTTGTTGAAATTAATCCAAAACCGAATATTTTTACACTACAAAATGCTTTTAACATTTTAAATTCATAACTAATTCATGTGTACTCCAATTAAGGTGAACCAAGTTATTTTGGGCTTATAATTTTATTTTCTTTTAATCTATGTCATCCTTATCTCCACCATTATTCAGTTTGACCTTATGAAAGTTGTATGTCCTTATTTAAACCTTGTCGGTTTAAATATTTTGAATTGAGTATTTGAACAACGAATAGTATGTTTTCAAAATTCATATGGGATCTATATAATCCCAGTAGCTTCTCTAAAAAATTTCATATTTTTATAATTTTATTTGCTATTTTTAACTCCCTAGTGAAACCTGAATCATCTGAGTTGCGCGAGAGCCGTTAGATGTAAAATCAACCGCCAAGATCATTTGGGCCGTTCGGACTGGCCGAACGCGCAATGATTTTGGACCATTAGATCTAGATCGGACCATCCACGTAGATTGGGCCGTTCGGACCGTCCGAATAGCTCACTCAATCCGAACCGTCGAATTGCGATCGGACGGTATAAAATAGAATAACTTCAAAACTGCATAACTAATTCAAAGTAACTTCAAATCAAGTGAAACAAATTGTGATAATTTTCTTTGCTTTAATTTGGAATAGGTTTTAAACTTATCTCTATCCCAGAAATTATAGTTTTTGAAATTAATCCAAAAAACCGAATATTTTTACACTACAAAATGCCTTTAACATTGAAAATTCACAACTAATTCATGTGAATTCCAATTGAGGTGAACCAAGTTATTTTGGGTTCTAATTTTATTTTCTATTTGTCTATGTCATCCTTATCTCCACCACTGTTCAGTTTCACCTTATGAAATTTGTATGTCCTTATTTAAACATTGTCAGTTTAAATATTTTAAATTAACTATTTGGATCTTGAACATTAAGTTTTCAAAATTTATATGGGATATATATCATCCCGGTAGCTTCTCTAAAAAAATTCATATTTTTATAATTTAATTTGCTATTTTTAACTCCCTAGTGAAACCTGAACCATCTCGAGTTATGCGTATGGTCGTTAGATGTAAAATCAACCGCCAAGATCATTTGGGCCGCTCGACCGTCCAATGCGCATTGATTTTGGACCGCTGGATCTAGATCGACCGTCGCCAGAGATTAGATCGTTCGACCGCTCAACAATTTCACTCAATCCCGACCGTCGAATCGTGATCGGACGTTCCAAAATAGAATAACTTCAAAACTGTATAACTAATTCAAAGTAACTTCAAATCAAGTGAAACCAATTCTGATAATTTTCTTTAGTTTAATTTGGAATAGGTTTCGAACTTATCTCTATCCCATAAATTATAGTTTTCAAATTAATCCAAAATCGAATATTTTTACACTACAAAATGCTTTTAACATTGCAAATTCATAACTAATTCATGTGAACTCCAATTGAGGTGAGCCAAGTTATTTTGGTCTTATAATTTTATTTTCTATTTATCTATGTCATCCTTATCTCCACCACTATTCTATTTGACCTTATGAAATTTGTTTGTCCGTATTTAAACCTTATCGATTTAAATATTTTAAATTAATTATTTGTATCATAAACAGTAAGTTTTCAAAATTTATATGGGATCTATATCATCCCAGTAGCTTCTTTGAAAAATTTCTTATTTTTACAATTTTATTTGCTATTTTTAACTCCCTAGTGAAACTTGAATCATCTCGAGTTCACTACTAGGAACACTCATCACGCATTTGCTTCCAACCGCCTATATTTGTTCATCTCGTGATATCAAGTAGTGTTATCACAGACGGTTTAAAACCGTCAGGATACGCACTATCACGCCGGTTTTTGTTGAAACCGCAAATGCAGGGAAGGCTAGTATCACGACGGTTTCCATTAAAAACCGCTTTGTGATACGAGAATATCACATGCATTTCGCTGCTTATTTAATCGCTCAGGATATTTCAGAAATATCACCGACGGTTCAATTTACAAACCGCCGTGATATTTCTCGCAGATCATAGACGGTTCTTAAATAGAACCGCTCAGGATATTGTCGTATCACGTATGCTTTTTAATGGAAACCGCTCGTGATATTAGCCTTCATGCACGCTTTCAAAAAAAACCACCGTGATAGTTCATTATCCTAACTACATTTTTGCTTATTTTTGGCTAGCCTCAGGAATTGCTAGCCATGCCCTCTGAAAACAAGCATGCACAAAAATAGATACATCACAGATAATCAATTGTTGCCAACTCAAAGTGATCATTACTCAAAATAAATTACAAAAGATCGAATTTGTTCAAGTATTGTCGCTATAGTTACAATTGGATTACAATTGAGTCAATTGTTTGCAGATGGGTGAAACTTTGGGTCGGCGATGGAGTGAAAGTCTCCTTTGTCAGAAATGATATCTAAAATGATAAAGCCGCAGAGCCTTCCTTGAACGTCCGCGATCTCTTAGTCAACGAGTCCACCTAAATCTATATTCAAGTCCTATCGCTAGCAAGAGCAAAGTGGTCAGCATATATATTTAAATTTATAATTAGGAAATAATTATTTCGAGATTGACAAACCTCGTGATCCTTCTTCCTAGCTCTAATGATTTGTCGATATGATAGCAAACGAGATTGCACATAACTCATCATTTTTTTTGCTCAGCGCAATCGCAAAAATAGAATTACATATATAGATATAGTCAGTTCGAGACACGATATTATGAAGTATGATATACGATTCTCGTGTTGTAGCGTGTACCGAAAATTTCGTTCTGTTTGTTAGTGTGGCGTTCAATCCATTGTATGCTCCTTCGTTGGCAACATAGGCGATGAACGACCTACATGATTCCAAAAAGTTATCCTCGGCCATTTCAAACGAATGACTACAGTAGAGTTATGTATGGAGGAAATGAGTATACCTCTCGAGTATTCCTTTCAAAATGCTGAATTTGTGGTCATTGCGGATTAGGGAATCAAGGTATATCACATGGTTTCTCTTTGGTATAATGACTAAAAGGATCCACTGGTACCTACTCATGTATGTCGTTATAGTCATTAAACCTAAGTTCGTGCTGCGTATAAAGTACAAATGAAATTTGTATAGCAAGTAGTGACACTTACCCCTCGTTGTAGGGCACCACTATGTACTTCTTGTCTACCTGACGAAGCAATGTAGCCGCTATGTATTCCTCGACGAAGGATGGGTCTGCTTCGATGGTTTGCAAAGATACCACGAGTGGGTCGAGGAAACCCACCAGTTCTTTCCATTCCAGGACTTTTTTCGACATGTATCTATACACAAGCAATGAGTTGTGATATTTATCGGTATTACATGAATGTAGAACTTGATTGTATGCACTTACAGTGTCCAACATCGTAGAAGCGAGGCATCGAGGCCAACGAGGTTGAATAGGTCATATAAGTCGTTGAAGCCCACGATGAAGTGGTTCGTCCCATTGAAGAAATGTTCATCGTTGTATCTGACGGTGATTCCAGTATAGCACCCCTTCTTTGCGGTCTTCTGCATGTACTAGGAATGCAAAGCCTGACAAGCATATCCAGTGCGCATTAATACTGTGTCGGAGCACAACGGTTTTTCGATGATGTAGTTCCCGGACATCCCGGACTTCTCGGACTTGGGAGGCGCCTTAACGTTCATCGATTTTGATTTGGCCTTAACGATTGGCAGCGCCTTCCTGTGAGACGACTCGGGAACTGATACGGTGGCACGCTTTTGTTGTTTCTTCGGCGTCTTCTCCATGGGAACCGATGAGGTGGCCTTCTGAGGCGAAACATGAGGTGGAGTCATCGAGGGTCCCATTGGAGAGGAATGGTTATGTCCAGATCGTGGCACTGCTGGGTCCAGGGCAATGTCCTTCTTGGGCCATTAGATAAAAGTGTACATGGCATTCCCTAGTGTTCTGATTTCTTCGTTTGGGCGAATCTTCAGCTGGACGGCCACGAAATTTCCATGTACCATATCCACCTCAACCCTGGCGTAACCCCACGCCACCTGGCACCGTGTCAGATTGCCCCTTCCGGTATAGATACACTATCCCCCACGCAATTTCACAGAAAGGACCCATCCATCCTCACTTGAGCTTGCAGTATGCCGGCCCTACAAAATTATACGCAATTAGCTAAGGCGCCCTATAGGTCTATCGTTGGTGCATTCCATAGATGTACATTACCTTGATGTCGCCCATCGGTAATTGGACGCCGCCATGTTCGTAATTATGTGGATGCGACGCCATCTCGATGTCGAGCAGACTCGCTCCCAAATTAACAGGACGGCTTAATGCATCGCTCAGAGTTGATTCATTTAATCTCGCAATGCTGCTAGCTTTCATTCAAATTTTTCAAGAATCATCTATACCAACCGGTCCTCGTGATCAGCCTTGGATCTCTTCCTACTCCTATAAGTGCAGAGTCGTCATGAATCCATGACTCCAAGGTATGTTAACCCCAAGGCCTCACATGCACTCCGGTGCTCCTTGTTTCCTGTGGTCAGAGATAGTATATCCTTCTCCCTCGCTCGCTTGGAAGGAGCCTTGGGAAGCTTGGGCAAATAATTCACGCCGCAAGAGGTCATCATGTTATTATAGACACTATGAAGCTATGGACTTATTAACAACTAGGTAGTTCGACATATTTACCACACATTGGGACACTTCTGGTCCGCCGGTTTGTGAAAGAGATGCTACCCAAGACGAGACTTTTGCCCTCGCTTAACTAGCTTAGGGAACGCGGGTCTGCGGACATCGTGAAACACGCTTCCTCCTCCGCCCATTCTCAGATTTACCCACGCATCTAGCGTACCTAGGGATGGAAACGGATCGAATACTTAATCTAATAGTCCCGGTAATATCTAATACGGATCCCTATTTTAAAACTAATACGGATACGAATACTTAATCCCTATTTTTAAACGAATACTTAATTCAATTCAATATTCTCGAATACGTATCATTTAATCAATGTCGAACGTAATACTTAATTCAATCGAATATGTACTCAATTCTACTAATGCTAATATCCTACAACTTTTACGACAAATCTCTTGTAGAATAAATAGTATTCAGATTCAGATTCCGGGACAAAACAGATAGTATTCAGATTCGCTTTTCCTCGATAGTATTTGTTTTTCCTGATACTATCCGGTTTTTTCCTGATACTTAATAACACGAATACGGATAATGAATACTATCCATTTTTTTCCGGATACTTAATAACATCAAACGTAATAACGGTAATAACAATCGAATACGGATACGTAATACTATTTGAATGCGGATTTTACTTACCACATTTGTGTTTTCCTGATACTTAATATCGGATAAAACGGATTATCCTTACCAATTTCCACCCCTAGCGGTACCGAGTCCAGGCGGGTGAGTGTTTCGGTTCGAGAGCTTTGTGCGCCGACTTTGCTCCTTAAATTCGGTCATCATCTTCATAGCCACAAAGGCGCCCCATGCTTCCCGCGCCAAGAATCCATACTTGCGAAGGGCGCCTAACCCGTGTTCACGATTCGTGACAAGAATGCTCTTGAAGGTCCTCCACAATTTATCCATCGTGAGCATCGCCGTCCATTGCACGCGTGCCATGTCTGCTTCTGGGATAGTGAACTTTCTTGAAAGTTCTATCCATAGCACGCCTCTCGCTTCTTTCGTCAGATCCTTTCACCTTGGTGTGGTGATGGGGACCCGTTCCCTTGCAAGTATCCCGCAGATGGTCCGGAATCTCATCGCTAGTCTCTTGGGACTCGAGGGACCCCAAAGTCACCGACCGTGATGACCATCCGCCCACATGCATTTGCGATTTTCCTCGCCATCTCGCCCATATCATTATCGCCGACGGAAATCTCGACGCAATAGGCGGCGCAAGGACAACGGCCTCGCCGGCGCCATCGCCATCTCAAGGCCGGTGATTGGGTTTGTCGGCGCCTCCGCCATTTGCGGCGTCGGTGATGGCGGCGAAGACGGTGCCTCACCATCTCGCTTACTTGCTTTCTATATAAGTTACATATGCAATAAAATGGATTGCAAGTGTCCCAAATTAACATATACATATGAAGTATCTCCATGTCATTTAAACTGAATATTATGCTCAACATGTGCAATATTAGAAAATAATCATAATTAATTCCAGCATAAATATGAAACAATAAAGCATTGTTAACGGCATTTAAATGACCAAATTAACATAATCAAATGTAAATCATTCAAGTCATTTAAATTGGTTGAAATGCTGAACATATACCACATGTATATGAATGAAATTGCATAATTAATGCTAGATAAGGCACGAGGGAGGACCAAATTAACATAATCAAATGTAAATCATTCAAGTCATTTAAATTGATTGAAATGCAAAACATGTACCACATGTATATGAATGAAATTAGCACAGAGCACAAAAATTTGAAATTAATGTGAGCTCTCATATGGCGAAGTTGCACAAGAAACAAACTTGGCCATCTCAAAGACTAAGGTCTATTCTCTTCATAAATTGGATAAGAACACTAAAATTCAGATTTTGAGCTCTATCCAAAGCTTAACTAGACCGACATAACAATCATATGTATAACAATCTTTTGTGATCTTTGTATAGATAGAAACTAGGATACTAATCTTTTGCATAGATAGAACTCGAGCCCATCTTGTGCTGAAGCCTACTTTATCGAGCCCGACATCGGAGTGTACCATTTGCTTCATACCATGGAGGATTGGCATAAAGCAAACGTGACACTCAAGTGTGTCAGATCACTTAAGTAGGTCGTGTTTCACCCGAACGCTTAGGATGAACGCCAAGGAGTGAGCTAGCTAGTGAATTCAGCCTCGAGTTAGCTCCTATTCTAACACTCCTAACATTCCTTAATCCACCAAATTTTCTAAGGAAATGCTACAAAGATTTAATGCTTCATGTACGTAAGACTAGCCTTTAATGAAGACATAGAAACAAAATAGAATCAAGTAAAACTTTCTTATGGTGATTACTATGACAAAGAACAAGCAATCTTGTGGAGCTCAAAATTGAACTGGTAATTCCACCAATTTCAGAATTAGACCATTCCAATCACAGAGCAATATTAAGCCCACAAAATTCACCCTACCATTAGAACACCCACAATGTCCAGAAATTTCTCCATGCCATTTAAAAAGAAGAATATGCTCAACATATTCATTATGAGAACAACTAAAAACAGCATGAAGCAAAGCAAATAAGATTGCTCAATTGCTCTCAGTTGACTAATTGCATAAGACATAGTCTTTGCAATCTCAGTCCACTGTCAAAATCTCTTCACCAATCAATTTTGATAATTACAAAACAGATATTAAGCACAAAAACAGCACATAAAGCATTCTGTAAACATAACATCTGATCATATGTCTTCAAGATAATTCACAAATTTATAACAACAATAAGCCTAATTGACAGATTGAGAATAGAAATGCAAATATCTCATAGAAGATCAATCGATCACGTAACATACAAGTGTAATCTTAATTTAGCTATAACCAAAAATGTAAAGTATAAAGGCTACTAATTATAATCCACCATATAAAGCAATATGATTAAGCTCAAGTCTGCTTTCTAATTATCTATTTGATTTCGATTTCACTATCATCACAGAGCATCAACAGTAACCCATCACAGAGCAAGGGAGCGAAAGGTGATAGAGCGAGTAGAGTGGTATACCAGAGGAGGCACGAGGAGCATCAACAGAACCCATCACAGAGCAAGGGAGGGAGTGGGATAGAGCGAGTAGAGTGGTATACCAGAGGAAGCGCTGGAGCCGACGCGAGGAGGGAGCCGGTGACAGGCCGGAGAGGAGGATGGTGATGTGTAGTGGAAGAAGAGGTGATGGGCTGCGTCGGAGGACGGAGGTGGCCGCTTGTCGGGCTAGAGTCGGAGGAGGGAGGCGGCGGGTCGTCAGCCGGGTCTGAGTAGGAGGTGGTGGCCGCCGGGTTGGAGTCGAGGAGGAGGAGGTGGCCGCCGGGCCAGAGTTTGAGCAGGAGGTGGCGAGCCCTAGAGGAGGCGAACGAGAGCACGAGAGCTTAAGGGGCGCGGGAGTAGTGGAAGTGACGAGCAAGAGCAAAAACCCTAGCAGTTCCCTCCATATAAAAAGGCTATCATAGACGGTTCTATTATAGAACCGTCTGTGATAATGAATCACAGACGGTTTTATTTGGTTCTAATAAGAACCGCTCAGGATACGCCCCATATCACGCACGGTTCTATCGGAGAACCGCTCGTGATAATTTATCACGCGGTTCTTCGCTAGAACCGCTCGTGATATGGGACGATCACAGATGGTTTTATTAAGAACAACAGGATTCTTATCGCTGCATCGCCCTATAATAGAACCGTCTATGATAACTCGACATCCCGTGACAAATGAACAAGTCTCTTCATTTTCCCGCTGGTGTCTCTTCGTCTCACGATCGCACAGCTTCGTCTCTTCATTTTCCAACATCGCTACAGCTCCCAAATATCTCTTCGTCTCCCGCTCCGGCTTTAGTACTTGTACTATAAATAGATATCCCCTTCTACAATGGATTTCACACATCCTTCTTGATCCCCTTTCTCTACAAACTCCAAATGGCTTCCCCTCTCGTGCATCGCGTAGCATCTGATCCAAATTGTCATCGTGCGACCTATCCTCATCAAAAGCACGGTCCACATCCGACATATCGTTGACTTACTCAGCGATGTCATCATTATTAACTTTCTAGATAATCGCTTCTTCACCGTGGATCGTCCAACATGTATACCCTTTTTGAAACCACTTCAATCAAGTGCGCTTCGATCTCATACCGAAGTTGTTAAACATCTTCAGATTACCACAATCAATGCATGGATAGTACATAAAATTTATCCCCTTCTTCAACATATCCCGCTCAACGGCTCTTCTAAAAGCAACCACGCCATTAATGCACTCTTGACTCACACTTGCTCACACCGCATATCCGCTTTGTCCATCTACGCCACGCATGTAACAAATTAGTGTCAAATTAGATTAATAAACCGCAAGTACGCATTTTCCTATTTACCAAACAAACTTAAACCGATTAGCTTATTAATTTATAGCAAACATAAAGGGTTATAGATCGTTACCCTCGTGAGCTCACGAAGAAAATACCAAATATCTCTCGAGAATCCTCTCCTTCTCCTCCCTTCCTTCTTTGTCGGGCAAGAATGGGCTTCCTATTTACCAAACATACTTAAATTGATTAGCGTTAATTTATAGCAAACATAAAGGGTTATAGATCGTTACTCTCTGAGCTCACGATGAAATACCTAATATCTCTCGAGAATCTCGCCTTCTCCTCCTTCCTCTCGCTTCAAGCAGTTAATGGGCTTCCTATTTACCAAACATACTTAAATTGATTAGTGATTAATTTATAGCAACATAAGAGCATCTCCAAAGTATTGAACCGATGCTGATTCAAAGAGATGCCACGTCAACATTCAAAGAACTAATCATGTTGGTGTTTTAGAACCGATCTTACGTAAAAATTGTTTGATTCGGGGGGTCTCCTAGAATGGAATCACGCAGAGAGATTGACACGGTCTTTTATACTGTGTTCAGCCTTCTCCGGAGAGAATAAAAACCCTACTCCTGTGTGTGTATGGTATTGAGTGTATTCTGAACAATCAGGAGAAAAACTAAGACTATTACAGATGATAGCACTTGTCTTCCTGATAGCCCTAGATAGCGGTATGTACGCCTCGCTTGCTCGCCCCCTTTCCTCTCGATCGCTGCCTCTTATATAGTCGTGAAGGAATAGCCATTTTCCTCTCAAGAGACGCTTCATCAAATCCAAAGAATTCGGCGACGCTTGCAGAATCATCGGGATGGTAACTCCTTCACGCTACCGCGCTACTTGTCAAAGATAATGGGGTATTATGCGGTCATTATTTCGCATCATAACAACAGATGTTGACTGCTTTGGATTCCTTAATCAATTGGACCCACTACCGTAGGTTTTATCGATCATAAGGTGGTTATATTGACCCGGTCAGAGAAGAACTTATTTACCATAAGGTAGTCGAGCAAGACTTACGACTATAGGGTAGTCGAGAATAACTTACGATCGGGTAGTGATCGAGAAGAACTTATTTACCATTAGGTAGTCGTAGCAAGACTTACGACTATGAGGGTGGTCGAGAAGAACTTACAACCACTTAGTAGGCTTCTCCCTTGTAAACTTAAGGGGTATACCCAGGGACCACATGACATCATATTTACTTATAATAAGGATTATAGATAAAAGATAAAATGAGGATTATTAGATCCTCGTCATGTAGCCCCCCAGCTTCAAGTGAAAGTAACTTACTTGGTGAAGGAGTCATAGATGGTCTTACGGCCACGAGACGGTCGTAGAAAGGTGGTCGAAGGAAAAACTCTTCGACATTTGTGTACTACTTTGACCAGAAATATGCTTGGTCAAGAAGGTTGCTTACGACTATCAAATAGCCGTAGAAAATTCCTACGAGGTGGTCGTAGTATGGTGATCGGAAGAAAATCATTTCCGATTAATATTTCATTTGGTCAGAAAGATATGACCAAGAAAGTAATTTTGCTTGAGGTGTAAAAACGAACCTGATTTTCTTGAACGGACAAATTAGAGAATCACAAACGACTCCCACAAGTCTGTCCGTTGGAGCGGTTCCCGAAGCGGTGGCAACCTTTGGAATGCCACACCTTCAGCCCAGGCATACGGTTATAAATACTTATCGGGGGTAGAACTTGGATTTCTACTTTTCTCCAAATCGCTCTCGCTGTTCATCGAGTTCTTGTCTTCTCCGCCACCAACTCAATCGTGCCTTCTCCACCGCCAACCCAATCGTGTCTTCTCCGTTCTTCCTTAATCCAAAACCTGCCCTTTCTGAGAGAGATGGCCGAGAAAGTTTCTGAGTGGGCTGAGTCGAAGATGGATGCGGTGAAGATTCAAGCCCTAGTCGACGCCGGAAGATTCCAGAGAAAGTTCTTGTGAAATGGATTACGGCTCGACAAAGATTGGCCGCCGGGGAGATCGACAAATCCCCGCCTTCCTGCATATTGTGAGTGTGGCCTTCGATTGCCTCGCCACCTTTCTCACACTCGATTGAAGCGCTTTGGGGTGGAATTAGTGAACCTCGGTCCTAATTCCATCACCATGCTAAGTGTATTCGTACTTGTGTGAGGCGACTGGAATTCCCATGACCTCGAGCTTTTCCAATATTATTATGGAATGGCCCGGCTAACTGAATTGCCGAAGTTAAGGCTCAAGCTCCATGACTTGAAGTCGAGGGAGTATATTTAGATGTTTACTAAATCTTCGTGGTCGGATGGAGGAAGAGGTGGTTCTATCGAAAATCACCCAAGAAGACAAACTTTACTTTCGAGGGGAAGGTCACGAAAAGAATTCTTCATGGATTCGACTTAAGGATATCACCGATCGCCTCTATATTCGGCCATAAAGGACTTGAGAGAGGAGGGGCTGACCGGATGGCATGTTGTGAAGGATTTCATCACACGTCGAATTAGCCCTTTGAAGAAACGAGTACCTCCTATGTGGAGGTACACGGGGCCAAAAGACCCAGCCAGGGACTACAAGGAGGGTAAGTGAATTTTCGACTTAGCTATCGGTTTGGTCTTCTTCAAAATTGTCTAATGAATATCTTTATCTGTTTACACAGATCTTTCACAAGCAGAGATTGATGTTCGAGGCAAAATCATTTAGAGAAGTCTCGCCACTCGTGAGTGGCGCTTCTCAAATCCTCTGCGTTTTATCCGCAGAGGAAAAGATGGAGCGCCTAAAGGTAATCAAGAGTTGATTTATCCTTAGGACTTCATAGTCGAGAAGGAACTTACAATTCAGGTAGTGATCAGAGAAAATCTTACGATCAAGGAAATGTCGAGAAAAACTTAAGATTAGGTAGTGATCGAGAAAATCTTACGATCAAGGAAATTTCAAGAAAAACTTACGATCGATATCGGTCGAGAAAATCTTACGACCGTCAAGGATTCTTCTTTTTCTGCTTTTTTTACGTAAAGTAGGTATGAAAACCGTCAGATGACGGCGGTCGAACCGATAACCATCGGGCAGGATGACAACGACAAAGGCTCACCGATTAAGAAGGCCGACCACAAAAGTCGCCGACAAGGAGGAGCAAGCTCGAGTACCTTTATTTCACCAGATCCTCTCGCAAAGTTTATGGCGCATACTACCGCAGCAGGTCGAGGTTGAAGAAGCCGGCCGAGGAGGCCAAGAACCTCTTAGGCACAAAGCCCGCAAGGCCAAGGTACTCTTTTATTATGAAAAGAAAACTTTCGCAGTTTCTGCCACTCCTACTTTTGTGAAGGACAATGCTGATCCAGCAAAGCCTATAGTTGAGGGTAGCGCTGCTCTTGGAGTGGTCGAGACTGATCTCGGCCATCCGAAAAGTTAGGAGACCAGAGAGATGGTTCCTGTTTAAGATCCACGACCAGACGTGGTCATGGCCGAGCCCATTCTTCAACTTGAACTCCGACCAGACGTGGTCGTAGAAAAGAAGTCAAAGAAATCTTCCGTTGGGAAGATGACTCCTAAATTCCTGGTTAGGTCTAGGGTGCAGAGGTATGTGAAACAAATTAAAGTGTAAGAACATCATTTACCTTTCACTTTTCACAACCTGACTTGCTTTCCTTTTGTTGATTTTAGCCCGACTCCTTTAGCCGCCCGAGGATGCTTCTATCGAGAAGCCCATTGCCACCTCTCCAAGGTGGAGAGATGACAAAAGTGGTCAAGGATCATCCATAGCCCGAGTAGTGGAGGAAGTCGGGTTCTCGGGTGGTTACCACAACTATTGAGGTAGTAGCTACGACCAACGAGTAGTAGAAGCACGACCATCGAGGTGGTCGTGGAGACAAAGCAGAGGCACCAGAGAAGCCTCCGCCGTGGTGGTGATGTACCGACCACCGTGGCCGAAAGGAAGTCGTTGAAGACGTTCCTCCTGCACCCAAAGAGAAACCGCCAAGCATGTATCAAGAAGACGAGGAATATTTCAACTTCGGCTGATTTCTTTGGGCCTCGCTCCATCGAGGGTCTTCACTTTTAGATCTCAAGGATTGAGTCCTCATCCCAAAGATATTCCCAATAGAGGGTAAACTTTTGACAATGAGCATCTTGAGAAGGTTTGTGATCAAGTCGCTAAGATAGACGAGTCAAGAGTCCAAATATTGGTTTACTCGATGTTTGCTCTGGCTGACTATGAATGTAAGTATTTATGATACTTTATATATATATATATATATATATATATATATATATATATATATATATATATATATATATATATATATATATATATATATATATATATATATATATATATATGGTCTTCTTGCTTCTCACTGCCTTTTCTTTTTGCGTAAAGCTCGAACAAATTGCCATCAAGCAGAATATCACCCACAACTCATGAGCTATGACAGAAAAAGTAGAACTCTACTAACAGTAGAGAGGTGGTAAGTCACTATTATTCTTAGTCGCTTTTAGAGTTTGACTACTTATAGAGTGCCTATGGAGGCTTGTCGTGGAAAACTCACGACTAGGTGCTAATCGAGAAAGACTTACGACTAGTTAAATAGTGTTCATGTTCACTTTTAACCTTTACAGTTAAATAGCTAATAAAGATCTCGGCCGACTCGCCGATTATGAAAAAGAGGAGTCGAGAAAACTAGGAGAAAAGGTAGAGACCTCTTGAAGAAGCTTCAAGAGGCTAACTCGCAACCGTAAAAGTGCAGAAGTGCTAAAAAGTAAGTGCTTGAACTTAAGACCTTATGTTGTTGATCTTTACCTAACTCTTGCTTCTTTTTCGTAAAAAGAAGACGACATGAGAAAGCTTCAAAATGAAATCAAAGATAAAACTTTGGTTATTCATTTAGATTTCTGATAGCCAAAGATAAAGATCAAGAAATTGAGAGGTCGAGATCTCGGCGAGTGTAAGCAATTCTTTACCCGTAGTCCTTTACGAAGTTCTTTTCCTTTTCTAACTCCCATTTCTTTTTTAGAAATTGAGCTCGAATTGGGAAGGCTCAAAACTAGGATCGTGAAAAACCCTAATCCTTGACCGATCATCAGATTGCTAAGGAAAATGCAAAGGACATCAAATTACGGAGGAGCGGCATGCTGAGACCATTGCTTCTCATAATGAAGAAATCAAGAAGTTAGATTCTTGACTAGTAGGTAAGGAATGCTTTTACCTATGATTATTTTTGTTTTCTCCTCTAGGAGTTTATTTTTGCTCGATCAGCCCTATTCTTTCCAGAGCAAGTGGTCGAAAATAAATAACTCCACGAGGCTTCGACTCATAACCAACAGGAGATGAAGTCAATGAAGATTAATCTTCAAGACAACATCATGCTCCTGAACAATATACTTGGTGAGCTATGTAGTGAGGGAAAAACTCCTCAAGATGTTACAATAGCCGCCATATAAGTACTATTGGGGAACAAGTCGACTTTGCAAGAACTCGGTGACCACTCTAAAGGCCAACCAAGTCAATCAATCAAGGAGGCAATAAAGGTGCAAGAAGCTATGCATTGGCAAAACTTAAAGCTCGTGGACCCCAACCTCAATGTATAGTTAATTGAAGTCGACTTTGATCGCTTTGAGGCGTATAAGTCGCCTTATGGAAGAAATGCAACCAGCTAGGTGAAGGTTTCGGAGGAGATGCGACCGGCTCTTCTTCAGAGTAGTTTGTAAAAACCCGTGAAAACAAGCTTTTGTTGATTTATTATATAATCCATCTTGTTTCTCGCAAACCATTTTGTCGAGTAGTTAGTAACTCAAAAGATAATTAACTAAAGAAAGACTAAGAATTGAAGTCAAATTAATAACTTTATCCTAGCTCTCGATTATTTGCTTAGTTTGTTTAGACAAACTAAGTAAATAGTGTTAAAAGGGTTTCAAAATAGAGAGGTTTGGTTAACTTGTAGTTTTTGGTCACGATTGTCATGCAATCGTCGTAAAAAGTGGGAACAAATTGACACTAGGAAGTTCCTTCTAGTGGGCGTGACCACGCAGAGAGGAAAGTCTTCACTAGGTGATGTTACCATCTCCTACCAGCTTAATCAAATCGAGAACAACAACTTGAGTTAAGCAAACATCTAGAGGACTTTAAAAAATTGTCGCCTCTTCCTTGTTGGACTCGATAAGTTTGTCCCGTAGCAAAAGTAGGAAATCGAACAATGCTAGGAAGTTCCTTCTAGTGGGGGTGACCACGCAGAGAGGAAAGACTTCGACTAGATGTGTTTTTCCTCCCACTGGCTTGAGATTTAAACGAGTACACCAAAGGTGGTTGAATAAATCTAAGAAAGTGCACTCGCTAGAGTATTTTTGCAAAATAACCAAGAAATAAACTAAGGTGAAAAGAGCGGCTTTAAGAATATTTCACCAAATAGAACCTAAGCTCTTTGTATTGACGGCAAAAGTGAATAACGAGTCGACACTAGAAGTTCCTTCTAGTAAGGTGACCACGCAGAGAGGAGAGGCTTCGACTAGGTGATGTTACTTCGCCTTTCACCAAAGGTAAAAGAAAATCGGGTGTTTGGAATGTAGTCGAAAGATTATGAAAGTAGTACTCAAAAGTAAGACAATAGAGGTAGAAAGAACCCGAGTCTTTATTGTCCAATGGTTAGTTACACATAAAACTTACGAATCGGTCGATGTTCCAAGAATTGAGAGAACTCGCCGCCTTCCATTGCTAGTTGTACTAACTCGCCGAGTAACTTCGACCACTCGTAAGGACCTTCCCACTTGGGAGATTGTTCCGATTAGACTTGATTGGCAGAGCCTCAATACTAAGTCACCTACAAAGAAGGTCAGCGAGGTTGACCTTACGATCGTAGTATCTACGCAGGCTTGTTGGTAGACCGCCAATGGATTAAGGCCCGGTTTCTCCTTTTTTTGAGTAGGTTAATGTCATCCGCTCGTTGTTCCCTGGTTGAGTCATTGAAAGTTTCGACTGTGTCGATCAGATCTTTAGTTACGGAGGAAGCATGGCTTCATTCAAGACCGTAAAAAGGGTGTTTCACCAGAGCTCGACTAGTAGTCGCATTTAACCGCCCATAATACGAGGGTACTTTGTACCCAAGCCCCGAGCGCTGATGAGTCGGGTCAAGACTCGGGTTTTAATTCTCATTATTTGGCCGCTTGCACGCTCGACGCCCCATTGATTTGGAGATGGGCCATGTACATAACATAACTTGGTACCTCAACTCAAGGTAAAATTCTCAAATTTTGCGCCAAAAATTGCTTACCATTATCTCGTAATTATTCGACTCCAGCATCTAAATCGAGTAATTACACATCTCATCATGAACCATTTTGTCGCTCGTTGTTATCCTAGTTACAGTTCCGCCGATCCATTTTGTGAACGATCAATAGCCATAAAAGGAACTCAAAACCTCCCCGGAGCCTTAGGAACGGTCCTAGGATATCGAGACCCTAGGTCACAAAAGGCCAAGACAGAGGTATCATTTGTAATGCTTGAGCTGGTTGGTGTATTTGCTCGCTATGAAATTGGCATTGACACACTTTTTAACCAAATTTTTAGCATCGATAAGGTCATGTACAAGAAAACCTTGTCGAAAGGCCTTACCGACCAAATAGTTTATAGGAAGCATGATTTCCACAGATGCCACCGTATGTCGTGAAGGAGTGTTAATCCTTCGCTCATGAATGCATCGCATGAGCACCCCTTGAGTACCTCGCTTATAGAGGACTCCTTCAACCAAAGTATACATTTTGGCTTTTCGATAAGCGATCCGCCTTCAGATCGCCTTTCGCACGGAACCCTTCCAAGATACTCATAGATGGGATCCATCCAGTATCCTTGTATTCTAGAGAGGCCGCCTCAATAGGAGGTGTCTCGGTTCGTCGACTAGGACGGCTCGAGTTGTTCCAGAAGACTCTTTTGATACTACGATCGAAGAAGCTATTCGAGCAAGCCGGTCTCATGAGGAAATTATCCTTTCGAGGATGAATTGTGCCTCAAACCTAAAAAATACTTTTCTAGCTTACGACTTCCGATAAGTACCGAGACATTGCTCTGTTAGAGCACCGTATTTTTCCCGACTTGATTCACGACTAGTTGAGAGTCTCCTCTCATGAGTAGTCGGCCATCGATCGAGAGCGCCGCAAACAGTATGCCGCCTAGCAAACCTTCAGATTCTCGCCATGTTGTTAGTGGCCCGAAAGTTTAATTGTATGGCATACTTTAAGGTCTCTCCTAGAGGAGATACCAGACCACCCCAATTTCGAGCCACTTAAAGTAAGCGTTACCCATCAGTACATCGCCCATCGGTCGGGAATCAGATCGAGGATCCTCGAATGTGTTCAGATTTGTCCATTCTGTGACAAAGTTCCGCCAAGATCCGGGATTTAACGGCTGCTCGACACGAAATGGATGTCGAACTCCCCAAATTCGATCGACCATTTTTCTATAAGGCCCATTGCTTCCCTATTTTGGAGGATCGCTTCCCAGGGAAACTCGAGAAGACATACCTATTTTGTGCACCAAAATAATGTCATAGCTTTTCTCGAAGACATGAGGAGGGCGATAGAAGCTTTTGGACCTCGAGGGTAACGCCTTAGGCTCGTGGTAAAACTTCACTTACGAGTAAACCGGTCGCTGTACGCCACATTCTACAACCAAGATCGCGCCATCGCTTGTGGCGGCAGCTAGGTAAATTAAGAGTGTTTTTCCGCCCTGGAGAGACCGCATAGAGCACTCGAAGATACCTCTTGACATCCTCAAAGGCAGCGCTTATTCTCGCTCGACCACTCAAAACCTTCGTGTTTCCTTAGAAGTTTAAAGAAAGGTAGTCCCTTTCTCCTAGTCGCAGGCGATGAAACGACTTAAAGCCGCCATGCACCCCGTGAGTTTCGGACTTCTTTCCTTGTGGTTGGAGGGCGATTTGGAGAATGGCCTTTATCTTTTCGATTTTCTTCGATTCCGTAGATAGATACTAGGAATCCAAGCAATTTTCTCAAGAGATTCCAAACACACACTTCTCGTGATTGAGTTTTAAGCTTATGTTTTCTCGAGGTTGTCGAATGTTTCTTGTAGGTCGCTGATATGATTAAGTCTCTTCATGCTTTTAACAACTAGATCATCAAACAGGCCTCTAGGTTTCGCTTAGTTGAGATGAAAAGTCGATTGCATCAGCATTGAAAAGAAACGCCGACATTTTTAGACCAAATGGCAATTTGACATAGCAAAATATACCAAATGGTGTAACAAACGCGGTCTTTTTTCTTTCATCGCCTCAGACACATATTGATCTAGTGGTATCCGTAATATGCATCTAAAAACT